>PDGT01000049.1:408159-453812 GCA_003671415.1 Megathymus violae | reverse complement strand
ATAATCTATTTCCATTTGAAATAGATTAACACTTCAAACAATTACACGAGTACAGATTTTATTATGGAACCTTCCAAGCTGACTAAGTAGTAGCGATATCCGCTTGTGAGAATCATTAACCAAAACGTCTTCATAAGGAGACGGATTTATACATAACTCAAATTAATGAAACACGCAAATATCGGTCCAAAAAATAATAATAAATTCACTACAATCCTACAAACAATCTATAAAAATTAACACCATGAAACCACAAAAATAAAGATATGATGGCCACCGACATTGTTTAAACTGTGCTGAATTTTTTCTAACAAATACAATTTGATCTCTTTGGTACTAGTTTTTAAACCCCTCTTTGTTTCTTAAAAATATAACGCATCTCCGAAATAATAACTGAGCTGTCATAATGAAAATCTACAAAATTCTATAAAATAATTTAAAACTACTTTTACTTGCAACTATTTTAATGTTTTTGTTCGAATTTTACAAATATGTTTTTAAAATGTTATGATTACTATAGAATAGTCAGCAATAACTTGTTCTTCACTTGTTTCTGGGCCGTTAACACGACAATAATGATTTAGGTGACCATTAATCATCAGGTGATTCGTCTGCATTATTGTCGGACACAAAAAACTTACGTATGAATATAGAATAACCCAAAGTGTCATATATAATGTAAAGCTCATAAAAAATCTCTAGAGTAATATCTTCCTAGAAATGTTAATAGTACGATTCCATCATACACTGTAAGCCGAGCAACAGGTTCTTCGCTTAGATTCCGTGTTCGATTCCCGAGGGAAACGAGTATTTGTGTAGGTATCAGATAAATGTTATTACTTGTTATAGTCTACATTTGTTATCGCATGTTGTTCCAAGTAGCATAACGCAAATTGTTATTTGAAGTATCTTCATAGTAACAAAATAGGATTAACATGTTTTTTGTAAGTTTGTCAATGTTTAAAAGGAACAATTTACATTAGAATTTTTTTGTTCACACTTGCCACTGAACTAGAGCTTGATGTGTTATAGATGACAAGGACTTGTATGAAACGAAACATTACAAGTAACTCAACCCCAAATATTTATTTGTGAAATAAATATCTGTATCGATTGAGAATCCAACCCGGGGCCTTTTGTTCGGTGGACAGTATCCCTACCAAGTTAGTAATAAAATCGTTTAATGAAATATATTTTATTTATATAACATCATATATGTATTAATTATAACTACCAAAGTTTTCCCAAAAAAAGTTTAAAATTATTGTAAGACAGTAAAATACATTATAACCTAGTGATTGTTTTTGAAATTGGAATAAAATATGAATAAATAACATAAATTTAAATAATATTTTTTTAAAATATATTACTGACGAAAATAAAAGCAGGTATTAGCAGGTAGATCTAGAAGGAAGAAATCAGTCAAGGATCTACCTACTTCGAAGGAAGTTTTTAAATTAGTAAGACGTGTGACTAATGGTCCGCGGTGAGCACATTCTTGTGGTTACCTTTTTACTGGATCTTTATAACACCATTAAATTGTTTACAATTGGATCCTTTATTTTCAGCGTTTCATACCTCCCGATCTATCGTCTCTTTATAGGATCACTTGCTTGTCTATCTGTTACCTGCACGTAATTTTCTTAGGATTTATTATATTTTAAGAGGTGTGTAATTAAATATTACTTTAATTATATTGCAATAAATATGACACATTACTGATTCTGTTATTAACGTGGTATAGATAATAAACAAACAATAAATTATTTAATAAAAAAACACGTTTTTATAAATATTCATACTAGAAATGAGATTCAAAGATGATTTTAAATAGTGTATGCATAAGATTAGTATTATTACAAAATAAAATATTGGTCACACAATTATTTTGAGGATTAATATCAATGCAATCCATGGACTGCTTAAGTCAACCAACCACAGGTCTATTGTACAATTTCTCAGGTTGGTCAATGATGTATTGTTATTTTTCAAGATAATTGCAAAATGTGATGTATTAATTACAGACGTAAAATTCAGGGAATACCTATGCCGGAATGAAATTTAATTGTGGTAGGCACAACGAAATTCAAGATTTTAGGATGTAAGTGGTTCCCTTAAGTCCAAGCCAACCTCCCCAGCTCGTGGTGCACCCTGTTGAACTCTGTGTGTGTTTGTGTGAAAGTCTTTGAACTGTGTACCACTCAGTTTAATCCCAACGATACTCGCATGGTAATAAGGTATTTTTCCCGCGTGACTTACTGCACCCTCCCTTTAAAACTAACCGTGAAATGTTTGCTAAGGCTTTCGGCCGCAGTGTCGGAGAGCCTCGGCGGCTGTAACATATAAATATATATAGTGCGAATTTCCAGATTCGTTTTTGGTTGGCAATGCGTCGCTGATGTCTTTGGTGTTATTGACGTGGAGGGGCGACGATGACAACTTACCATTAGGTGACTAGTCTGCTCGTTTGTCAACTTATTTACATAAAAAAAGCATTTTTATATCACAAAACGAGGGCTACTCAATGCCCATACAAAGTAGCAGAATCATAGTTTCGCCGATTCACTGTTTTCAGAATGTTGTTTGGCAATGTTTCTCGAGTTCCTAAAACACGGTTGATGACTCAGTGAGAAAAATAACACGTTCGACATAAAAACGTCAAGTTACCGCCGTTTGCGGTCATGTTACTATCGAGTTGTCTGTTTTATTTCACAGATCAGAACACCGATAGATTAAAGAGTCACGTATTTTATTAAAGGATCGCGATAAACTAAAACGTAAGTGTGGCGGATTAAAGACAAAAAACATTATGCATTGGTCACTTCCGAAACCCTCATTCCTTGTGTAGTCGGTATTATTTTCTTTGTGAATCACTTTATTACTAGAAATATGAACAGAAAGGTTATCGGATATTTCGATAACTGTTTTTTATGTTAAAAATTTCAACGTTTCTGAATGAAGTTCAATGATAATAATGAACTTTTATCAGTACTATATCGACTATATTTAACTACACTGTTACGTACGCGTCAGCAGATATTATGTTATATAGCTTATATAGGCTTTGCCCATTTTCCAGCTAATATTAGGCTACAATTCAATAAAACGTGTTTATACTTAAATAATGATGTTACAATGACCATCAAAATTAGGAAGTTTTGGCATCAGTCTTTTGTACGTTATAAATATATTAAATCTAATAGAATTTTCATTTATTTTGTATCCAAAATGTCTGGAAACAAAATATGTATGAAATACATGAATACATTTTTTCACAATTATTCAACAAACGAGCCGACATTAAAGTAAATGTCGACGCGATGCTGTCCAATGGAGGAACCTGCCTTTTATATGCACTTGGATATAAATTTTTCAGGAATTATATCTTTGACATATATTAGTCAAAAAATAACTGCAGTTCAAACCTTGGAGCTGAACAGTTATTATCGAAAAATAAATTGAAAGCTAAAAAAGGCGTAAAAGATTATTGCACACATAAACCTTATAATAATACCTATACTATTGTAAAAGATTAAGTACTAAAATAAAAGTGCCAGTAGGCACTAATCAATTATTTATTTAAGACTTACATTTTAATAAAGTTCACAGAAACTATATCCAAATATACTTCTTCAAATAAAATTCCTTTACCGTGAGAGACCAACACTTTGAAATCTCCAAAACATCAATTAAACCACGTTCTTGACCATAACAAATGAACATGGCCTACAGAGTCAAGAGAAATTTAAAAGCAGCGAGACAAGAATGGTTGTAATATAGACATTATACAGCCTTATCTTACTTAATAGACCATAAAAATTTGCTTACAAACATGCAACATTTAATTATCAAACTAACTAACTTTGATCTTCCTGATCCACAGATTACATTAAATGGGTCTATACAAAATGAAACCATAAAAGAGTAAGTTACCGTAAAAAGAGGCGTTTTGTTGAAGATAATGGTATTATAAAATCTCCAACCTTCATTATAATGCTGCGTAATTAAGATAGTCGATATCACAATAGCGTTTGCTTAGACAAAAATATTTATCTACATAACGAGAAAGGTATAGTTTACATCCATTAATAAAATTAGGGTCCGTTGATAATATCAAACGTATTAAAATCTCTTTGTTCCGAAATATTTAGATGTATTTTCTGTAAATAGGAATTCTGATTTGAGTGAAAAGAACTAATACGTATTTTTATCGCCGAAGTTCTGTGTAATTCAACTTAATTAATTTTTTACAGGTGAAAATTTGAGTTACAGAATAAAATTATTTTACGATAACAAAAAAAATTGAACATATTTCTAATGTAAAATCTATAAAACCTTTGTAAAAATCAGAGAAGAACAACACCGTCACACGTCTTTCTTATGACATAAATAAGAACAGTTAAAAATATGAAGATTTCTTGCACCAGACCTTAAGCCGGAACAGCAACAGGGAGCTTATCGTAGCCAGAGAATATGGACTACATCAGAGGGTCGGTTACAACTCAACGTCTCCTACTACCCTCGTATTTATTAAGATTCATATACTACAATTACATGAAGCTTAACACCAAAAGGTATAGTTGTCACACCTTATTCTATGTGGAACATGAATACTAATTATCATTTTAAAAATGTCAGTAATAAAAAAGGTTTTACATGAGATTTTTTATTATGTAGATGGTTTGACATGTCTGAGACCGACTTTAGATAGTTTAAGGTGTAACAGATGCCAATGGAGTGCAAGAGTCGATGTTAATAAGCAATAAGTTTTCAAGAAATATATATATATATGTGTGTGTGTGTGTGTATAAGAAAATACTACATTCTAAAATTCGATATACAAATTAAACGAATTATATGCAAAGACAGTGAGATCAATATTTAATAATAAATATACGCTTTAAAACACAGTCGATGCAAAAAGTGTTTTAAACATGCCTCTTAAAAATTGTATTTGTTCTTGCGTGAACAAACACCAAACAAAATAACGAAATCAATTTCACATTTTGCTACAGTTTCAATATCACTAGATAAATAAACGTCTCTATACTGAAGCAAAACATAAACCGAGCTTCCTCTTAATAACGACGACATACATCATACGCTAGACTGGATTCTTGAAGCGGGAGTTTTTATGTGCCAATGTTTATTATTGTTGAACAGCCAATATGAAATTACATTACTTTAATTGAAGATACACGGCAATTTGCTACTAAAATCTTTTTATTCATAAAGTTCGGTTGTTTTGACTATTAGTCTTAAACTGTTGACCTCGAAGATGAGCAATAGATTTTATTCTAGGATACTTTGTTATTTTAATCTATACCGCTGTATAAATATAAATATTTTGTGATAAAAATTCGTTTTACGACGCACTAACCCAAATTCTACCATTTTCTAAATTGTTATCTGTCTGTCTGCATGACCTTCTATAACCCAAAATCGTCACGGCCGTTCTTAATGAAGAATAGTAAGTATATTGGAAAAATATGTAGTTACGCAAATCATAAGTCATATATTCTATACTACTATGTTTATACTAACATATTTGTGTAGCCTCTGACTTTACATTTAATTTTATTTGTCATACTAGCTGTTCCCGCCCGCTTCGCTTTTCGGTCAAATTCTTCAAATTGTTCATAAAGCATGATAAATATGGTCCGCAATGAGGTTAAGCTGTTACGCATGTTTCTTAGTTTAATGAAGTACACAGTTACATAGTTCTAAGTTCGATGTTGTCCTCAAGTCAAAATTAATCCTTTGCATTATTTGGACAGAAAACTGACTATGACCAGGCGTAATTTCCACTAATTTGCAAATATTCCGATCTGTTTTCTTTATTCTATTAGTTTTATTTATTTCCGGAGATTAAACAATTTTGAATGTGGTTGTACTTTTAATTCGGTAAGTACGTGCTATCAAAAACCCATAGCGTAACGAATGGCCAAGCAAAGATTTAAAGTGGGCGTCTCAATATTCGCAAGTGTTGACGTTGCGTAGGCAGACACATAGCGGAGCTATCATCGCAGACAGGTTTCCAGAGTAGCTATTGCTGCTTCGATGGCACTTCGCTCGAGTATTGACTTCCAGTTACGAAACTATTAATAGCGATAAAATTAGCTTTATTCGGAAAACGTTCTCAATAAATTTCTTACCCTTGCCTTTTATTTGAACGTTAATCAAAACTTCGCTGAATCTATGAATGATCTTTAATGTAAATTTGTATAATCAATTGACTAAATCCACAGCCCCGATATCACCAACATTTAAACTTAATGTGCCTTAAAAATCATCGACCTAACACTGAAAATTATTTAACATTTCGCCGTAGTTTATGAAGAAATCACGGACACTTATCGATGTATCAAAATGGAGAAATGTGTAGGACGTACACAGCTGCAGTCACTATTGAGTAAACAGTGATGAGTATTGAACATCTTGATTATCTAACCTTGTGTGTTGCGTCCAAATACATAGATATTATGTTTAATTTAAAAGTTGTGACTAACTGTACATATGATATTGTATAATGCAGGGTTATTGTAACTCGGTACTACTACTATAATATTATCAAACAATACGGCAGCGTATCCGTACTATTACTTAACAAGTAACAAAGGCAATGATCGTTATAGCGTGGGCAATGACCATTGTTGAGGAGTGCCAGTCCCTTTCTCTTAATATTGTTTACTAATACGCAAATAATTAATAACTACGATATTGGTTACTGAGTAGTACAAAAAAGTTATCGTTTCACTCAGATGAAGCACCCTAACGGTATATCCATATTATAGCATATATTACTAAAAGCTAGTCCTAAGAAGAGACCCATTTTTTTTTCGAAAGATCTCTCACCATGTTGCGCATTATTCCTGAGTAGCGGATATGTTCTAACAGATTCAACAGTGAGAATTTCTATGCATGAAGATTATTTAAAAAATGTTTTCGCGTGAATCAGGAATACCATCGCGCTTTCTTTTATTTCATAGTAGACATTATTATTAGGTAATAAACTTTAAAATGATGGTCCTAATTTAAAATATACCATTTTCACGACTGTGATACGAAAGCCAATTCATTCATTTAAAAAGTGGAATTTTCTGAATAGGCGCACATAGCGAAGCATTACTACAAACAGGTTTCTAGTGCCGCCTCAGCTATCGATAGCACTTCTCTCAAGTATTGACAACATTGCGGTTGTAAAACTGTTATTCTTGAGTGGAGACGAAGTTAAATTTCATTTAACAAATGTTATTATAAATTTACTTCGTATTTATTGAAGCAAAACACTTTGAAAATTTCGTTATATGTCGGTTATCAAATTGAATTACTTGTTATGGATATATTCGTACCTATAGAAAACAATATGGTATTCAATAGACCTCGTTCACGTTTAGTTTATAATAAAAAAATATAATTTAGCTTATTAAAGTTAATTTGAAAACGTTTGAATACAAATTTATTTTGTTCTAGGTTATATAAGAATTTATCTTCTACTTACGGCCCCGTCCGACTTTGTTCGTGTTGGAGTATTAATTATAAAAGTTAATGATTATTAAAAATTTCATATTGTTTGCCTTAATTAGATATCGTTAGGTTAACTGACATTTTATATAGCCTATCATCTGCACAATCATGTTCTCACTACATACCAATTTTCACAAATATCGGTGTCAAGCCGTATTTGAGTTGTCTCGAGAGATACACGAAAATTTCAACAATTTTATATAGTAGTATATCTATACTACTATCTATTGCACAGGAGTAACAGCTTTCTTGTCTCTAGAAATGGAACTATCACACAATACTCATATTGTGTAAATTTTACCGGGTAGGTCTTAATGCGGGTTATTTTAACAAAGTTAGATTTTATCCAAACTTCCATTGAAGGATTGAATCTCATTTTAAAGCAAATTGCCCGTCTTAGTATTCATAAACCCCGGTATTGGTTTGATATAATCTCAAGTTATTGGAAGTCAAATAAGCCCCGCACGTGACCAACACTATAGTGTTACTGTCAACAAGACTAACAGCTTTACAAATATTGACTTCGTATTTGAATTGAACAACTTGTAACACGCGTAGAAATGAATAGGTTTGAGAAATATAAGTGTAGGTACCGTTAGTTCTAGTTTACTTGATAATGGTTACGGTAATGAATGTAAACGCATATCGGAATACCTATTGGAATTCTTCTGCTTAAAATACCTGAATTCCTTTGCGTGAATGTGTTGGTTACGTAATTAAATCAATAATCTTCATTCACATACTTGGATTTGATTGGAGATTTGATTACTTGGATATTTTTCTTTTTACTTTCCCGAGTAAAAAAGGTGTAAGATATACAAATTGACAGTAATTTTTCTACTTGTACTGTAATTTTCTGTTGTATTTTTCTACTTTTGTGTGATTGCCATAGTTATTCTATTTAAACAAATAATAATGACTACTCATTTTGTGGACAGTAACGTTACACACTGATAAGTTTTTAAGTATAAAAGATATTTTTTATAGTTGCATTGTCCACTATTACCTATTATTGGTATAAAATAATATAGGAATTTGTACAATATCTCTGAACCCGTGTGATTGGCGTGCCACTCTTAACGGCGCCACGTACAAAGGCGCATGAGAGAGCAAGTTTGTTATATTTATGACCCTCGCCGAACTATGATTGATAGTAGATTTGAATGGAGCCTTACTCGGTACAAATCGTTATCCGTGTATGACGGTGTCACATTTTTTATTATATCATCCCCCGCTCCTTCGGGGAATCTTGAACGTTTTGACACTATATAAATATTAGAATTAAAAAATGTGTGTATATTCGGTCACATTTTTACAAAATGGCTGCATCTAGTTATTATATAGCGCTACATTTTAAGCTCTATTATAGGGTTAGACTACAATGCACGATGTACATATTGATTTTAATTAATATAATGTAAGGCTCATATCCCTTATGACTAGTGTTCAGTAATATAAGTTAGTGTTAAATTTACAAAGCCAGAGGCGGTCGGAACTTGAATGGACCGATAAGATGTTTCTTATATACATTTCCTCAAAAAATCGAAAAGAAATCGGGAAAATACAGATAATTCGTTTTAATGTAATGATACAAAAATCTAATTTATAGTTTACTTTTCTTATCTTTTGTCATATGGAATTAACGATGATTTAAATCTAAAATCATTACAAATCAATAACTTTCCGATTTCCGCTATCATACAGCGAGAGATCAAAAAGTTCAAGTCTCGTTTGCAGTAATACTGAAGAGTGAATTCATAAAAGGTAATACGAAAATAATACAGACACAAACAAGAGAATGGATTCCAAAGTAACACAGTCAACCCTTTCTTGGTTCTTTTACAGAGCATAATCCTTAAAATATTATTAAAAGTTGTAATTACTTAAACGTTCGCATTTGCGGTTCTCCAGAGGGCAACCATAAAAACATTTACATTTACATTTACAAACAGCATTTTAATTTCAACATTTTGCTTTATGTGAAAATTAAAAATTAACGCAAATATTTTAATGCAATAAGGCATAATTAAAGAAATACCTACAGCTACGTAACCAATCTCGATTAAACACAATTTAAACAAAAAATATCTTACATTAACATAATTTCGGAATAAAAAACTGTTGTTGAAGTTGAAATAAAGTTTCAAGCCATATTACCCTACCTACAGTCAATCCAAAAAAAATCAGAGTACTTACTATGCAGAAATACGATTTTAATACACGAACAGATTGCTGCAGACGGCTGGTTTCAGTATAATGCTGTTTAATTAAGCCGCACAATCAGCAGGCGTTTCCAAAGGAACACCCCAAACGTGGAATAAATTCTTAAGGGGCTGGTCTCCCGTATTGTCTGCGGTGATACCACACAAAATACAAATTTCTGCCAATTGATATAAATCAATCCTTAACGCTATTGATATAACAGATGTCGAGGCCGCACGATAATTTTTGCGTGGGTTATATTTCGTGGGGTTGACATGAGTCGCGAATGTTTAATTTTCTTTTAATCCCAAACGCCTCAGACTAATCATTAGAGGGGCTGCAGCGAAACGAATTAAACGGATTGCATTGGAGTCGCAAATGAGGCTATTTTATTTCTCCAGAGATGTCTCACTGGCGGAAACGAGGGGTGATCCAATGAAATTTGATTGTTTGTGTTCATGCTTAACTGGATCATTGGCTTTTGAAATTGGTGCGTCGAAATTTAATGCTCTCGGAATTTCTCTTTATTACTCATACTACATTGATAAGTAGTAGGTAGGCTGAGTATTTTTAAAAATTTAATTATTTTTCATCGCCACTTCCAAGCCACCCAAAATTAAATCTCTTAAATAACGCTCAAATATAATATAAACTCTCAAAGTTGTAGACAAGTATATCTATTTAGGACAAACTGTCTAATTAGGTAGGTCCAACTTCAACAAAGAGGTCGCGCAAAGAATCCAATTCGGCTGGGCAGCGTTCGGGAAGCTGCGATCCATCTTTACGTCCAATATACCAAGGTTTTCAACCAGTGTGCATTGCCAGTGATGACACACGGCACTGAGACGTGTTCTTTTACTGTTAGCCTAATCAGGAAGCTCGACGTCGCTCAACGAGCTATGGAGAGGGCTATGCTCGGGGTTTCCCTGCGTGATAAAATTCGGAATGAAAAGATCCGTAGGAGAACTAAAGAAGTGGCAACGGGCAGGCCACATCGCTCGTAGAACCGACAACCGATGGGGAGCAAAGGTTCTCTAGTGGCGACCACGAACCGTAATGCGTAGCGTGGGACGGCCCTCCACTAGATGGACCGACGACCTCGTCAGAATTGCGGAGAACCGCTGGATGTGGGAGGCGAGTAGCCGTTCTAAATGGCGTTCTGTGGTGAGGCCTATATCTAGCAGTGGACGTCTTCCGGCTGATGATGATGACAAAGATAAACTTTTGACTGTCACGAAAAGAATATCAAACAATTTAACCAACGATAAAGTTTTGTCGGTATCGAACAAAAAATATATAACAATACGTGAAAAACTGGACAGATATTCTATAAAGAGAAATTTGGTATTCTGAATCATGAGAGAGTGATCCGCTAATAAATCTATTAACTAACTCCGTAACTTCAATTTTGTATATCCCCTTGTAAATTGTAATAAAGGGTACTTAAAGTACTATTCGAACCACAGAACTCTCGTAAAATTTGTCATTAGATGTCACTAATTTAACTTCTTATCACGTCCTCAACATTGTCTCCGCAATTTATAACAACTACAGCTCACTGGACTATATGCGTTTTAATTAAGATGAAGATATAGAGATCCATAAGAAGAGATACAGATAACACTAATGAAATCTTAATTATTGGAAATAACAAAAAATTATTTAAAGAGAAACAAACCAGCGCAGACGATCTTAGTACGAAGTCCGTGGACAACTGCAATGCATTTCAGCGAGTAATAGACATCAAAGAACTTCTAGATACTTCTAAAAGCGCTTTACGTTATGCGAACAAAAGCCAAACAGTCCATTGTCTATTGATTGTAGCCCGGGGTGCATTTTGTCGTCAAAGGCCTCAGGTCCTGTTTTCAGATACACCGTGTTTTCTTCTTTTGTCCATTAACTGTAAAAGCTCTCTGAGAATAAGATTTCCGAGCAAGTTCTCATTCATTTTGGCGTATGAAAATTTAAACAATTTCAATTTTTGTTCTGGCGCATTCTGTAGCGTTTTGACCTAAAGACCTAGTCCCGTGATTGTGACTGTAATTGTTGTAGCATTGACACTAGTACCTGTTGTGAGCTAAAGGTGTCGGATTCAATTCCGCGTAAAAACGTATATAATTGTCACAACGTTATCATTTTTTTTTCACTCTGTTTATATCTACAATATAAATACTAAAGTATATAAAAAAATTAAAATCATAAAATTAAAATTAGATTATTTTAAACTTCCTATTAAATATTGAAGGACAAGTAACACCTATTAAAACTATCTTATGTTACACCTAATCAAAATAAATTAATTATATAAACCTACTATAACGTTTAAAAATACATAATTTACTATAAACGATGGTTGAACCCAGAAATTATTCGACCGCGAACGACAATGTTTCAGGAAAACAAGTTAGATATTCTGCAACATTACGCTGTGTTTTTTAGTTACAGAGCTTCCCTCTTATAGAATACATAATTTAAAATAAACAGAACTTCGCCTCTGCGGTCTGAAAAACTACGGAATAATATTCATTTGACGGTTATATAAACGGAGAAAGACTTTCTTATGAATGTGTAATGTTACTTTGAAATAACTTTCTGTTATTCATTTTAAAGCAATGAGATACATTATTAGAGTGTCAGAGCTAAATTTAAAAGTTTAAATAAAAATAATTACAAAATACTTCCAATTATTATATTTTAATCCTATACGTACTAATTACTCTTTATTTATGTAATTAGAAACGTAAACGTAAAAAAATTATTAGAAGCAATCTACATTTTTATGAGTCACAAATAAGTTTTCGTTGTCTTATAAGCATTGAAATTGAGAGTGTTTAAGTTATTTTTACACATCCAATATTGTATACAAATAACAATATTGGATTTCAGTCAAGGACACTAAACTTAGATTAATTAATATTAATATTAAAAATATTAGATCTAAAATCTCATAACTTGTTATGATATAGTCATAACTTGTTATGATATAGTTATAGATTCATTAGGTTTACCGGTCAATATAGCAAACATCCATATTCCACCTAATTTTGCAGATGTACATATTTAATGACATCATGAGGTATCGACATACATTTCGATATGCTCTAAATACTTCAAATAATATAGAAATAATTTTAACAAACCTACAGCGGTCTCTGTATAAGAATACGCATAAGATATGGGAAGGGTCTAAATATTCCATGTAACTTAATCGCGATGTGCAAATCCCATCCAAGATTATTATTAAATCTATCCATCAATCAGATGGTTAATTGGAACCTATAAATTTTCTGTGTGAAATTCTTACATAATGCTTCACAAATTTCATTTAATATTATCTGATTTTGACGAACTGTTACTAAACCTTACAAAGGCGTGCCCCAGACAGTGACTAATCTTTTTTAGTGAGCCAGTCTGTGAAGTCTAGTGTGTTAAAATATAATGGATAGATGTAAGTCGTTTTGTGTGTCTGAGAGAATTTTAGTTTATACTAAAGGTGATGTGAGCTGTGCTAGTGAAATATGAAACGCCTGCACGAGAGACTATAGTTCAAATCCACCACACACTTGAAAATTTTTGGACATTAAAAATTAATTATCGCTTAATTAAACATTATATGAAGAAGCCCGTGCCCAATAGTGGAACAGTTAAGTTGTGATAAATGAATAAAAAATAAAACACGCACTCTCTTACTTCATCGGCTTGTTCTGTGTAGTGTTATCTCTCTCTAGTGAATGTGTTGTGTTCACTCATCACATCGTGTGACAACACATATATTATTAATAATAATAACCCTTTGAGTTATATGTTACTACAGTTTTTCTTTGTAGTCTTCCCACCGTCTCGTTAAAAATAAACTTTCGCAAAAAAAAATTAAATAAATGATCCAACATTAATATATGTATACCCGAGAGTAAGGAACCGAATGCAATTATTTGAATGCATTATAATTGCGCTGTGGTCAATATTGTCCACACAGCTTACTGCTGCGTGCAAATAAAACTTTACCTCTTAGTACAAATTCCATGAGTTCACAGTAGTTCACTTGTGGTGCAGGTATGTATGGTTAAAGTATATAAATTTAAGTCAGACAATAACAATAACTAACAATAACATGAAGATAATATTTTTACTTAAACAATAATTTCATTACTGGGACAGAGCACAAATAGTATATTTCATGTAACTGTATACAAACTAATGTTCACATTTTAAGATCAAGGGTTGTTTCCGCTTTTGTGATATTCAGAGAATCTTGTACAAAAAGCCTCTCTATCTACATAAAGAAGCATTCGTAATATTATTATGTCTATCCTTTTATTACTTATTCCGGCAAAGTATATTCGGAGAGGGTTCTTTCATAACATCATAAAAGTCCCAATTTAACAGACAAGATAATATGCAGTGCGTGTTTTATCCTTAATACGACCATTTTGCAAACGAATTTGCGTATACTAAGATCCATCCCAATTATTATTCCAGCCGACCGTAGACAGGCCCTTTTTGAAGGTACGTTAACATTTTTTCACTCTCCACGGTTTATCTTACGGACATAGATATGTTGGCAGAGTAAACAGGTTTTCGGTCGTAAATAATGTTTGCGTTGCGTTAATATTCTCTCTAGGGTTTTTAAAATAAACGATATCTTTTTAATGTTCAACCCTTAAGTTATCTTTCCTTGTGATAATTGACTCTGCTGGTATAACAGCTGGTTTCGTTAGAGCAAAGTTTAGAAATTTACGAAATGTGTTCTGAATTAGATAGTTGATATTGGGAGGCAGTTTAATACATATATTAAAATTCTAAATTTGTTAAGTATCTCAAGCTTAACATAATAAAGAACAACCAGTAAGCAACAATCATATATATAACATTAACGTATTTTAATAAAAAATCACGCGATATAATTTATTTATTTCTTATGAATCAAAAACAATAGAATAAAATCCGAATGAGCCAGTCAACCTAGAGGCGAAAATGAGAAGCAACGATGGCGTTGCAAAAAATGAACCAAACATACAGTATAAAACTGTTTATATATATATATATATATATATATACAACTTATGCTTTACTTCGTTCAGGTGCTCCGCCAACACAACACGAGTCAGTAGCTAAAAAAGGCATCTAATTTTACGCCAATGGTTCTCTGAAAAGGAAGTATCTACCACGTGGAGTGCTTATGATATTGTCTGTCATGAAATTTTATGACGCAGTTAACCCCCTGATGATGTAACTAACATTTTGAAATCTGATCGACAATGTGATCGTGATATTTGAGCGTTATATCGATATTATACTTATACGTTACATTTTTTGTACGTAGGTTGAAAATCGATATAATATAACTATCATCTAACATATTTACATTAATTTATTTCGTAAACGTTTAGTTATTACAAATAGTAGGTTGACATCAAACAGGTTCAGATCAATAAGTTGTTATTATCCAAGTAATATCTCGCTCTATCTAACGCGATGATTTCTACATTACTCGTGGACGTGACATTCATTCGCTAAGGCATTTGTTTGCCTCTATATAATGAATGAATGTTGATATGGCTAAGGAGAAATTATTAGTTTTAATATAAATATAAAATATTGCAAAAGTTCTTATGAAAAAGAAATATGTAAATGTGATACAAAGCAGGTTAAAAACGATAAAAAGTGTCTTATTTGACAAAATGACCATCTATTTAAAGGTGTAATTATTTAAAAATAGGACATTTTTATATATATGGCGCTTGCGAACTTCTCCTAAGATTGATGCCATGCATTTCACAATGGCACATGCTGATTTGTTGATTATTAACTAAGATATATGAAGCACTGCGATAATGTAAATGTAAAAGTTTGGCAATCCAAAGTTGATAATACTCTAATCTGTCAAGTGATCAAGAAAGAAGTTATGAAAACATAAAAGTACAGAAAGCAAATAAGGTAAGGTACTACATAGCGACATTATACATATATTAAATCTAAGATAAAATGAACCAACATAGATAAAATCAATGATAAAGGTAATCTTTTTGAGTGACTTAAAGAATTAAATTTAATTGAAGATTACTTGTAAGCCTTAAACAATTACTAAATTATTCTAACAATAATGCAAAACAGTCAAGAAATCTTTAAAAAGTTTTAAGAAACAGCTCTACATAGCGCGATTATGTATTAAATCCAAGATAAAATGAACCAACATATGTAGATAAAATCAATGATAAAGGTAACCTTTTTGAGTGACATTAAGAATTAAATTTAATTGAAGATTAAGTGTAAGTCCTAAACAATTACTAAATTATTCTAACAATAATGCAAAGCAGTCAAAGGTGTTAGCTATTAAAACGTGTGGTGCATGCAATCAAGCTCCAGTACCGTAAAGAGATTTATCTATATACGGCTCTGACATTATTGTGATTGGCAGACAACTCGGCATTATGGGTATCCCATTAAAGTACGTAACAATAACCGCTTTAAATATTAAGATTAAAGCAAATTTATGTTTTGATAATGCGGACTTCTTCATAAAGTGGATCATCAAAATACTTTGCCGCTGAATAAAATTATGAATTCAATGCTATATGAATATAACATTGTTACAGGATGCTATGGAAGTGACAATGGTCTAGCGGGAATCAGGGAATCAAAAAAGGGTCATTCTAAGCACAGCCAATCTTCAGCCGTGGTGTATAAAAATTCGTTGTCAATTTCATATAAATTTTAATTTTATCTAAGCGTCCAGTGGCCTTTAAACTTTACCCATTAATTCCATAGTCTGCATCTGCAAAGTTTCTGTAAACTGAGCAGGACTGAGTTGGCAGGCGGAATAATGATTATTATACAGTTCTGTCCAATATCCGAAGTATAATTAGATGGATATGTAATTCTGTGTATAACGCAGTGTATATGCAGTCGTTAAGGTTTTAAATTTTGTGAATAATAAAATGATATTAAGTACATCAATGTGTTGATTAATAAAATAAATTAAATGTTACAAACGGGAAATGTCAATATTGCCTTCGAATTACGTAGAGGGCAGCGGTGAAGGATGAAATAAATTTAGTTTGCTTGTAAATCATGTACTTAATAAAGTATGTATTGTGGTACTCAGCTCAAGTACGTTAATTTAGAATGGTCTATAACATTACATATGTATGTACGTACATACGTAGGTATGTCAATGCAAGCTTTTTATAAATAACTTAGGTAACTTTATTTTCTTCGTTCTCTTAGAATTTCTGATTTTAATACTCTACAGATTTTTGACTGCCTAGTTTTGAGTAAGATTCTAGATTATCGTTGTTGTAATAACACCATCGGCTCATACCTCGAGGTATCTAGACGTACACCTGTCTGTGTGGTGCTCAAGTTGATAAAATCTGTTGAATATTAAATTAATGTTATTATATTTAAAAGTCCTTCGGCAGTGTCGTGACAATGCTGTTCAATTAAAACTAACACATATAGATTTAATTTTATATTACTTAAAAAATATTACTAAAAACATTAAAATTAAAATATTTATTTGCATGTTCCTGTATTCAGTGGCCTCTACTATCGATAAGCAATATTTAGCAAGACTTGATCTCTAAACTACAGCTAATTATTAGGAGCTGCGTCAACTAAATTACCTTAATGAAGTACCTACACATGAAAATAAACAGTCTTTGAAAAGTTTACGCATTGGAATTTTGATTGCGATTCCGTTGACACAGTCCGCTTGACGCATGCGTTTTGCTTCAAAATGTTTTCAAGAAACGCGGTAAACTGAGCCTTGCGGCCTTCCCATAAATGTGTTGAAGTTGACATTAATTAAACGATATATCACTTGGGCCTGGCGCCGTCTACTAAACAGCTTGACGAAAAATAAATTTAACAGAGATGATTCCCGGAATATTATTTCCAGGACTTTTAAAATCAACTACAGGATTCATTGCACTGTAAAATTCTTTTATGAGCTGTAAAATTGTGTTTCCGTCTTTTGAATACACCTTTACCGTTGTCCACTGATTTGATGTACATAAAATCATTTCCAGTATTGATTATGTTTAGCATTCCCGCATTTAATAGCTAGATACGTAATAAAAAGGGACAGAGATTAACTTGGACAGTTACAAAGCTTTAATGGAAGTGTCTAACTCTAAAGCCAGTTAATAAAACATAATAAAAAGTACTATTATGTATTTTATTGATCATGATTATTATTTTATTGTTCATTTGATTGAACCTCTAAAACTACCTGTTATTTGAGAGTTAAGAAAACTATAGGAATAAAATTAATAGTAAAAATTGTAACGGGCCGAATTTTTTTTTTTTTCGAAAAATTCATATAAGTAAGTTTTGTTATCGATACGGATGTCAAGAATTATTTCGAAATTGTTTCGTTTCTGTATCTATGTCTGTACTTGCAAGTAACACGCCAAAACCGTTGAAAAGATTTAAATGGTAATTGCCATATTTGTAACGTACATCACAGTCATTATTTAGGACACTGAATCCTGGAAAATTGATCTTTTCCCAGGATAGAGAAAATAAATGTAAGCATGTAAATTCTGTTGGTTCTTAACGGATCAAAACTTTAACTGCATATCTGTAGCTACTGTACTATTTTTTTTTTGTCTAATTCATAGATATTTCTTTTACTGTTTAGGTACTATTGTTAAACCCATTGAACACCTTATCTGTCATCAACCATTAAAAAATGAAAATGGTTCGAAATGCCACTCAATAAATAGAATAGTAATAGTAGAGATTCTAATAGTGGAATCATCTTTCAATTATACATAACGGACGACCCAAGATTTCATATACATTTGATCACTCATGTTTATACTTATAAAAATATAAATACATCTGCTGGGATTCCCTAGTAAGATATATTTAAATATAAGATTTAAAAGAATTTAAGAGACGACCCCGTAGCCCAGTTGGTAGTGACCCTGCCTGCCGAGCGTGAGGTCCCGGGTTCGATCCCGGCCGGAGCAGATATTTATGTAACAGATAAATGTTTGTTCTCGGGTCATGGGTGTTTGTAATGTGATAATTATATATGTCCATGCCACCCGCAACACAGGGAATCCTAGTGCGGGAGTGTGAGTGTGTAAACGTTACGTTACGTTATTCTGTACTCACTTATGATTCCCAACTCACTTTCACAGAATAGTGATGAAAAATTCCCTACAACGTCCATTAGCAGATCAGAAACTGTCATCGCGTAGTCTCGAACACCCTGCGTCAATCTCTAGCGAATACGCTTCATTTATCATGATTCATGCGTGAGGCGCAATCGCATTTCGCTCTCGAAACAATTCCTGTCAAATTCTACAGTATAAGCCCCTGTCCTTGACTCTCGGCGCAAAACATGGGGAAAGTGGATTCAGTTGTTCACTTGTAAATGCGCTCTTTTTAGGTGTTAGCACACTTATCGCATTATGTGTAAGCAATTTCTCTCAAAAAATTATAATCTTTTCTATTCACTGTATCTATAAAGCTACGCAGTGATGCTTTAACAGTGTGCAAGGTTATTTCCAGTTTATTGGGCCTGACTTCGAAATTTTCACCTCAAATTATTCGATATTATATGCATGTAGGAAATTAATTAGCATTTTGCTCAGATCAAATAAAATTTAGCGAGGAAATATCGCAGCTCTCGAAATTTATTTTTTTAAAATTGTGAAGTGAAAACTGACAATTCGAATGTGGCGTTGAGTCTCTCATTATGAGAGGATATCGAATCCAATAGTGGCAGGGCTAAGAAATCATCGCCATCATATTTGACGTTCTTTCGTACAATCTATTAGCATCAAACAAAACACTATTCTCTACCCACAATTCAAAAGTTTTTTTTTGTAAATCGGTAAAAGGATTAATGAACAAAGCTGAATAACTTTAACGAATAATCTAAATAATGAATTAAATCAAAAACAACTTAACGCGCGTGTCTTTAATTTTCGTAAATTGGTCATTAATGCAAATACCTAAATAAAATAATTTTCACGTTCTTCACATAAAAAAATGCCATTTGAAACCAAATAAAAATACAACTAAATTCATATAGAAACGTAATTGTATGTGCTCAAAACATAAAAGACAGCAGGAGGCGATACATTCAAAACTTAACAGTCACCAACCTACTACCAAAACGGGCCCAATCTATCTGCTTAGTAACTCTGCGAAACAACCATTCAACCGTCACGAACATTGTTTAAAACCAGTCTACATATATACGACTCTGTCGCTTACTAAAACAAAGGGAATCACGCCAGTTCGTCCGCTCATCGGCTATCGGACGCGATAGCGCGCGGCGACGTCCACGGCGCGTGCGAGGACGATTTACAGCAGCAATTAGTTATGTGCCTGCCGTACGACAAACGATCTCCACTGACAAATGGTGCCGACTGTGGCCGCCTCGACAGCCCGTATGCCGCAGACAATGAACGGCGAATGCCTACACCGTTCAATCACTCGTTTCCGAATTAGGGTTCGGGATGTTGCTGGACGGGACGATGCCCGAGACAGATATAAAAATAGTTACGTTATTTTGTCTATTTTATGCCAATATTTGAAACGTTACTTGAATTGAGTGGTAAATTGGATTGCAATAAAATAGCTATAGAGACAGTCCTTTGTGTTAAATATATTAAAATAAATTTCAGTATTTCTATTGATCATTGGTAATTGTGATTAATTTATTTTGATGTATTTTCATGTGAATTATTGAAATCTGCTGCTATGATTATATGTTCGTTATATATAAAACTTTGCACTTCACTGTAATAACAATTGATTCTCAGTTAAACTTTACTTTGTGAACATTATTATTAAAAGTAATATTACTGGATATAACTATACTGTCTTGAATTTGTTAATTTTGCATACTAGCTGCAAATATTAAAATTGTAATTCCTCAACTATATCTCTTAAACCTTACTTATCCAAGTATCGAATGTGCAATATTGCGTACACTATTAGACGACGATAAGATATGGAAAAGGATAGGATAACACTTATCCAAGTCTAATCAGTGGATGATCAGAGCACCAGTCACCCAATGTATCAAGTTTATTCAAGACTGCAAAACAAATGCTCTAAACAGCCTCGTAATTCTCTTGCACAATGAATTTGAGCCTTTGTGGATCGTGACAGGATGAAAAGGCTCTGCAACAGAATTCTATAAAGTACAGATAAGATAGTGTGTAACATTATTTTATAGTACCGCTAATTCAAATGCATACAAAATATTGAATGTTGAGCAGTTAATTATCATTAGGTTATGTCATCATGTAAATACTGTAATAAATTCAATGAAATCGATCTTAAAATGGCACAATTACGTAAATAACGATACTTAGTTCAGCATAATGCAGCTTGTTTAGAACTGTATACAATAATGTAATCCGTGTAACATATATGAAGCAACATTGAACATCAATTGGACAAGTCCAATTAGCGTTTGAACATGGAGGCGGTCACACAACACGTCGAACTAATCCGGGATTACACGGCGACTGCGCTAAACAGCCTCACAATCCTCAAGCGCACTGAATTCGTGCCTTTGTAGCCTATGACAGGATCAAAAGGCTTTGCAATGTCCGGATTACAGCATAAGTGCGGAATAGTGAAGCACAATTACCCAACGCTTAATCCTCCAAGGCAGACATAGGGAGTGTAATTTTACGATATGAGGTAAGAATTTTTTTACAAATTATAATTTTATTTATTTTTATGTCATGAATTTTGGCCAAGAATCTACAGTCCTAAAATAAAAAGCAACCGTCTTACTTTAAACAGAACAAAACAGTTTCGTAAAATATTTATATTATCTTCTATAATTAATCTGAAATAAAAATAATGTCTACAATGCCATTCATGATTATAGAACATTATAACAATTTTTTTCAGGATCGGGATGAAAACGTTTCTATCAATATAAAGACTAGACTAGTATAAACAACAACACAATTAAAATAACAACAAGTGATATTTTTGTAATCCATAATGATGAAACAAAGAATTAAAATAATTTTGTTATAATCTCAGAACAATGTACATATGTTTAGGATTACGTATCCTACTTCAGGCCAGATAATGTGAGTATTACTTCAAACACTTACTTGATACGTTTGTACTTTAAATAGGATCATACCGACTTCTTTAACGACAACCTGTGCAAAAATATTTTTGCAGGAACTTTCGAAATGTTCTTTATAAACGCAGTAGGTGCCTCGTCACCGTGTACTAAACCTGCCCACCGACCATCGTCATCACGAAGCCCCTCAGGCGAACTATATCTCGACCGAGAGTAGACTCAAGTGTAGTTTCCCGAACTACACTTAGCGACGAGCAAATAACGTAGGTGAAAGATCAAATTTCGTTTACTTTGAGTAGCATTATCGTTGTACAATAATTTTGTACAATGCAAGCACTTAGATACTAGTATAACATCTTCGCTTTTATGTTTAGATGTGTGTTTAAATGCTTAGATTTTCCTTTTGTCATAATTTAATACTATGTTGTTGATCAGTAATTCAGTACGTGCTTAATGTGTGTCTGGCAGAATTCAATTGTTTTTCTAGTCTTCGATTTCAAACTAAACTGTAACTGTTTATAGTTTACTTCGAACTGGGTTCCAATATCTATGAGTATAATCGTACCCCGTAGCGGCCTCTCACACAACAACAACAACACAATGAATGGTATAATGAATTAATGTTCGTTGTTTCAATATTAATAAAAATGCACACACACAAATGAAATAAAGAGTTCTTCAAAAATGTACAATAAGAACTCGTCTTCAAAGATGGTGTTTTTATTTTGACCTCTGATATTCACCATGTCTCTTTGAACACGCCACAAATGTTTTCAGTTAAGCTTAGATCTTCCTTCCTTAATGTTTCAATGTTCTGAAAAGTCGAGTAGAAAATATAAAGCCCATCAGGTGGTAAATAGTCACCTTTTGCCCATGGACATGTTGACATGATAAAAGTGACGCCGACATACTGCCGATCAATAAGGAAACGTGAGAACCACTTATTATATTCTCTTCGACACTACAATTGAACCAATAAAAATCATTTAACAATTGATTTTAAAAGAAAGGTGATAGTTACCCAGGCAGGTAAAAATACATACCACCATGCAGATGCAAGCTTTCAATAATATACCAAATCACTATTTAAGAAAGACGTGTATCCTTATAAACATAATAAGGTTGAAGGACCTACAATTTCAATTCATAAGACGTTCAAAGCAATAAAGTGATCAAGTATCAAGCGTTGACATCTTGAATGATATACGGTGAACTAACTGGCATACAATTCATGTTAGTCGCTTTTTAAGTAGTCATTATATGCAAATTGTGGAATCGTGATGATGTCTGTCCAGATAGACAAAACGTGTTTCACTGAATCGAAATGATATACGGACACCGCCATCTGTCAACTTGGGATACAAGTAATTCAAGTGATTTGATTTTTGCATATTTTGCATCAAGATACCGTACTTTAAATTAAACATGAACGAATTCTGAAACAATACAACACTCTTCATTGCACACCACGAAAGGAAACAAAAACATCAGTAAATATGCAATATATATAATATAAGCAAGTGGCAGTCTTATTGTTAAAAGCGATCTCTTTTAGACAACCTATAGGTAGCACAAGACACTTTGAAAGACGAAAAAGGGAACAGGGGATGCACAATTATACAATTAAACATACGTATGTGCATACATATCAAAGTTATTAAAATAAATATATCAATAAAAATATACCAGTTGATGATAATAAGAAAATTCAAATTAATTATTATGATAAGTAATGTAAATGAATTATGTAGATGCTTGAAAGATGAAAGGAATTTTGAAAGTCGAATACTTGGTGGCAGAAAATTTCATAGCTAACACAGTGAATTATTTATCATAAAATATATTAGTTAGTATGTAGAGGAGTCCATAGGGCCAGGTTTTCAGGAGATTTAAGATACCGGTCATGGGATAAACACAAAAATGACATATACATTTAACCAATGTATATTTTTCAACTAAGGATTGAATGAATGCACTACAAGTAGACAATACACAAATTGGTGATTACCGTCAACAAATAAAATAAATTAGTTCTGTAACTAGTTACCATTTAATCTGTAGATATAAACAGCTTGATATATCAAGCTCTGAAAAAATATACAGGAACTTAAGTACATGGAGATAAAGCTCCGGCTTACGCTGTTAAGAAAGTCACGCTCTTAACTAACGTAGAAACAGCTTTTAGCTTTTTCACATTGTGAATTGTGAATGTCTTATGGTCTGTTAGGGTTTGGCGAAACTGGTGGCTTTTTCATCTATAGTTGTGTAAATATTTATAATAAAATTCCGTTAGACGGACGGAATAATAATAATAATAATAGACGGAAATCTCATACTATAAATCAAAAACTCACGTCAATAGGATTCTTATAAAGAAGGATTATTACAAACAAGATGGTTACTTTAAATATAAGACTGCTGGGACATGACTTTGATATAATAACTATAAATAGTAGTAAGCGCTTACTGTAACTGTAAGTAGAAAAGAAGAACTCCGTGGGAGTTTCTTGCCACTTCTTCTGGGACCACTCACGGCAGTGATTTGTTGAACTGATAGCCTAGTGTGACTTTCGAAAAGTGTTTTTAAAAATCAACTTCGAAAAATTAACTTTAATTCATTTCAATAAAGTACAGTATATTAATTACTAATTCACGAACTTAATGTGTATCTATATTTTAAGGTCGCTAACAGAAGTATTGCTATTGATAGGGATAAAGATAAAACACCTTACTTCTTTTTCTTCTTACTTCCTTACCTAAAGTTTTGATGACCCGGACGTCCTGCTCACCAACACACAAGGTTGCTTGAAGCAAATCGTTTTATGGCAGATGTAGCAGATCAAGTAATGTTTCGCTATGATAATAGAAAATATTTTTTTCATTTTTTAAATATGTTGTAATCTATTGCTCTTCAAAACTTAGAGCTGTGTGTATCTAAAAACTGGAAGCGCTATGGAGAGTAATTGTTTTGAAAGTAACTGTCAGTTACGCGTGGGAGTCTAGGTTTGGCTTAGCCAACGTGTACAATTCAGCAACCTTTTGCACAAAACTACGAATTTATCGTAGTAAACTTCTGAGTCAGGAGACTGATTTCTTACACAACATGAAGCTTAAAATTCAAAAAATAGTTAAGCTAGTGATTGAAGGTTTCATACTATCCACTCCTATTTTACCGTTCCATTCGTAAAGTATTAAGTTGAGTGACAAATAATATACAAAATTATATTAAATCCTGATAAGCTGAAGCAAGCAATAATATATATGAAGTTTCGCAAATGTGTCCTGATATAAAAAAAACCATGACCAAAAATTATGACCAGTCCCTGACAATATAAACCAACATAAAATTATCCATAGATATAGTGTGATTATGTTACAAAAACTTTAGTGTTTAATACGTTTTTTTGTCTCACCATTTTTTCATGCTTTTAGTAAGATCTAACATTCGACCTAATGACTAGAAGTGACAGTATATGGTAACAGCGTTACATTTACACGAAACGTGACTTGTTACGTAGTACTGACCCAAAACAAGGTTAAGTAAATCGTGAACCTCATACAGTGTGTATTTAGCTAATGCCTTTAAGTACCTACGTTTAGAATATGGTAATTCTAATAGAAATTGACTGCCCTGTACAGTGAATAAGTATAATTTCAATTTTGTGGCTAAATCCATTATTGGTAGTAAAAAACATGTCAATTAATTCATTATAAAAAGTGTCATATCTTCGAAAAAGTAATCGGAATACTCAACATAGCTTTGTCAATGTGGTCCTTGTCAAATCCAGTTGGACTAGGCCCGCCTTATTTCCATTCAATATTCTTTAACGCTTGAATTTGAGTCAATGTAGCCAGAGACATCTTAGTCATCGTGTTTTAGTTTTCGTCTCGTAAGCTCTAAGTCAAACGTCCTGTATCGAATAAAATATTCTGTACATTACTAGCGAATACAGCCAACGGAAATATCTCATAGTTCAAAGGTGAACTTTTAAATAAAGGAATATTTTGAAAAACCTGAGGAAGAAATATTTATACCTACTATCGTTTATATATGGAAAGGTAATAATGAGCTTAATTATCATGACCTTGACAAAGAATAGGAGCTGTAGATTTATAATGGACTATCGATTTATAATGTAGGTTTATAATGCACTCAAAAGTTAAAAAAGTCAGTCCGATAAACGCGAGAAGACCTATATCCAAAAATAAAACCCTTTAAAAGCTGATAATTGGTTGAAAGTGATCTCACTATATGATTGGTTGCATTACTTACAATTCTCATATAATTAAAATGTTGCAAATTAAAATTTAAAATGAATAAGACATTCATCTCTATGATTTGGTTGCAATCGTTTGTTTTGACAAACACTTATCAGATCAATAAATGTGCGGGTGGCGATTAAGATCAGCTTTGCAATCGAATTCTCTTTGAGGGCGAACTTATTTTTAAACCGAAATGGAATGGGGGATTGTCTGGAAATATAAATTGAATTCTTATCTTGATTCTGATTGGAGTAATCCAAAATTCCCACTCAAATGATCCCCTGCGAATATTTTGTCGCGCGAATTTCTTCTGAATATAATAACCTGATACGAAAGTTCTGGCTTCTGTTTCTGTCAGCGTATAATTAGATTTACACCCAATAGAAATATGATTTTATCAGTAACTTGATATTTAATATAAATGAATATAATACTTGAATGAGCCAACACACACACACAAAGGGGAAATTTTGTAATATATCCGTAATTTTTAATAAAGGGGTGTAGTAGAACTTTTGTTACTTTACTTTTGTCACATGAACTTAATTTATTCTGAAAGAAAAATATAACCATACTTACTTTGAAACCAAACTTCGCCCGGTGGAATGTATTGTTGATATCTGTGTGGTGATAAAGTACCGACTACCTATTTTTGCAAATTTTACAAACATACTTCATACTACATTTATTTGCATCTTCATCATTCTCACAGTTCATAAAGATTCATACTTCAGAAAAAGAGTGACATCCAATAGAATGAAATTTCGCTTTGACGCTGCACCTCTTGATATGAGTGCCAGTAATTTTAATGTTACAGAAACTTATAAAGGATACAAAGTCTTAAAGGCATGAGAAATCTCTAGACTAGAGTTCCAATCCTACGCATGATTCTATATATTCTAAATAAAGGTTATATCCCAGCAATGTTACAGTAACTGGGCGATGCCATGTTTGCAACACAATGTCGTACGCGTACATACGACCTAGCGAGTGAGTGAAAGAGTCAATATTAGCGCACATAAAAAGCAATTTACATGCCAGGCGCGGCACAAGGCTTTCATCTTTGCCATTCAAACTTTTTATGCAGATTACGTAATGTTCTTTATGACATAAGATGGCGTACTTCACTTAGGAGTAAATATTTATGCGCCCGGCCATATTTGTAAGGATATTTTATTTTCACTGGCGAAAAAAAAAATTGAAATCCGTATCATAAAGAAAAATAGTTAAAATTATTTTCCATTGGTATCAACCCAACCTACCTATTGTGTTTATAATGCGTGCATTATAAATATTTAGTTATTACAAATTCGGAGGATTTGTTCTACATTAAATCTCTTTTCAGTTATTAATTTTATGGTGATTAAAAATAACTTTATAATTGCCGTTACGATATTTTTATTGATACGAATTTAAAGCTTATAGGAAAAGCCCACGCATTTCTCCTGTTTTGGATGCAGCGCAAGGACAAAGTTAACGAATCAAAAGAAACTACAGTCGTATGTTCGATTTCGAATTAATTAAATTTCTCGTCAAGTGCTTCTTCGGTAACAAGAACTCCTCAAATCGAAATAAAAGTTGGGTAAAGCAACTTATTTCTCCTTGATTGTTAATTGCATTGTTAATATCTATGTATGTACAAAAAATTTCCAACCTCAGAGGAACGCACAAGTTTCTACAACGGTTTTGTAATAAAAAATGAGGAAACATATGCCTTACCAAACTATTAAAAATGTGTCAAAATAACTCATTTCGAAAATAAGAGCCAAGAATAACTACTATTTTAACGTTTACAATTCCTACAGGAGTACCAAGTTTTGTCACGCCATTGAATAAAAACTTCTTAAACTCTATAAACTTAGTCACTGTAACAATAAGAGACATTTGAAAATGTCTAAGAACCACTTGGAGGACGCCCAACTTTGCTTGTTACAAGATTTACAGTAATGGAAGACTAAATACAATAGCCCAATTATGAGAAACGAGCATTTATTTGGCAATACGAAGTAAATGTATCCCGAAAAACAATGCCCGGTGGTTCGTTTCGGTTGCATGTGATCGATCGATTGCAGCAAGTTTAGAAACTTGGGAAAAACGGCGGATAAATTACATTTAGTGGCAACTTCATGCTCATTATCGTTGGATAGTGGTTGTTAGTAGATCCAAATACTCTGGTCCCGAAGTTGTACCTCACTCAGCAACGATTGAAGCCATTAGGCTATGAGCATAACAGACATTTATTAATTTTTTTTATAGGATAAGCCATTTTAAACCCGACGTACGGGAAGAGCTACTCTTTTCGACGAATATAACCCTCTCAAAACTCATCATTTGGCAAATATCTTGTATTGGAGGCCGTCCAACTTGGCTAGTCGTATGACCCGTATTAAATGACTTCGGGATTTACCTAAGTGTGACCTATTTCAAACACTGGAATTGCCTGAAATTTTTCTAAAGTTGATTAAAAAGGTCGAACTATATTCACGATATCAAAATATTTAACAAATTGCATGGGTCTAAGGTTTGAAAAAGCATATACCCTTCATCATAACTTGATTTTAATTTCAAGTTAGTGGTATGATATGTTTATTCATTTTCAAAATAGGTATATTAATATAAAATAACGGTCGCCTTAATTTTATTATGCAAAATAACAGCCAAAACTTATTTGATACTTGGAAAAATTGTAGTTTATGATATATAGAATTTTTTAATTAGTTTAACTATAGCAATCTTATAGTTAAAAACTTATGTATAAGTTCATATTGATATGTGCGACATCTGCTGCTTCTAGAATCTTGCCAAATGCAACGGAGGCCTCACTTGGATATCGCCCAACTGGCTTGTTACTTGCCTCGTACTAATATATTATTAACCAAATGCAAGAGTTACTCATGTAAAGGCATACGCCAATATTATTTAATGTGTTAATATAACATACTTGTTATAATGATATTTCCGATTACAAAGGTATCAAGTACACATTGAGGTTAACGCATAACTCGTATAAATTTTTAACGTAATTACATTAAACATATTTTAACATTAATTATAAAATATCAAAATGTCATCCTTTATAATATCCAAGCTTTGAAGGGCTCTTATTTGGATTCTTAACTCTGTTCGGAACGTTCTTGAGACTACTGAATCTAGCGGATATCCATTCCCTTCTTCAGATTCATGTACTGTCTTTTACAGTCCAGACACCATAAATAACTACTGCTCTTTAAAATTGTAACAATATTGACACTTTATAACTTCTTATTCTAAAAAAAAGTGTTGTTTAAGCATCATTATATCTATCCAGGTATTAGAAATAAGCTATCAGCAATAATACGCTTATGTATTAGTCCAAACCTAATATGAACATTTTTTTCAGCTGTTTCCTGTCCAATTATGTATTGGTTAGAGTTATAGAAGCAAAACTTACGTGCATGACTGTATTATTTAATACTCTACTAAATAAAAGCAATTTGATTCTAGCTTTGACCGTCCACATAATACGATGAAATATCAAATAGAGCTCGTTAAATCCACTGCAGTCACCAGGTACAGTGTGTAACATCTGCCACTACCAAAATCCTGCCAAATGGACTTGGACTTGGAAACCTCCCAGCCAGAGTTGTCACAAGGCTGTTATAATAAACAGCTGTAGGATTTCTGAAATAGCAACGAATTTAGAATTTCGGTTTTTCCATCTTAATTCGAAATAAGTTTTTCTATTTGAAAAGAAAAATTGAATTCTCTTTCAGTCAATTGTTTGGGAAAACAGAAAAGTCTCATTTTTAAGAGAAGCTTAAAAATGCACAAATTTTATCTCATAAACAGTATTTTGATACAACATGAAACTTGAAATACATTATCAGCACCAAACAACTATAAGCAACTCGACAGTATGGCAAAGACCATAACATTCGACCAAACCACTCGCAGTAGAACATTTCAGAGACAAATTCGATTTAAACCATTCTTCAACATAATTTGGCTTAGCAACACTAAATATCTCAAAATGTTCTGAGTTAGAGGCGGTTTTTACCGATAAATATGGCAATTCATGCGAATAAATCTGCTAATTATGCTTTGAAGTATGTATTCTGCATTTAAGTCACCTATTACCAAGGTAAGGGTTGTGGTCGAATGTCTCAATTTTCTTATCGTGACTAATGAATGAATGAATATATTTCAGAAGGGCTCAGTATACAAAGTACGTAATTTATGGCTTATAATAGTCGTTTCTATCATATTTATCTTGTGTGGCAATGTACGCGTTTGCTAATTATATTCTAATAAAAAAATTGAGCGAAATAATCATGTAAGGGTCTTACCTATACGATAATCATACTGTCAAATTTCTCATATCGAGTTCATTTCTTATAAGGTTAATCTTACAGTTTTTACAACGCTATTCGTATTGATACATTATACCAGTGATTCTCAACCTTTTTTTTTGTTGCGGCACATATTGAACGATTTCAAAATTTGGCGGCACACAAAGAAAAAGATAAAAATTATTTGCTTACTACAACACACTGCATAAATAGTTTATGACAAAAATTTTAAATATACGAAATAAACTAATATATACTACAATAATAACTAAACGTTTATTAAGGGATTAATTACAAGCTAATAATAAAAATATTTTTAATGCGAAATTTGAGCTTGATGTTTTTTGATAATTTCATTTATATTTGGTCGTAAAAATGACAATGCTATCACTAAAACAACACGTTTTGTACGCAGAAGTGGCAAGTGTGCGCCGACTTGAAACATATTCCTATTGCTATGCACGCCGCTTCATCATAATTTGGCACTAAGAAAAAACGCGTTGCAAAGCAAATAATAAAATAATTTATTTTTTGTGGATTTAAATATATATTCATGTTAAAAATATTTTTCTTTTTAAATGATATAATTTAATAATATTAACATTATTATATATTTGCAAAATTTGGCGGCACACTTTTGAAATTTGGCGGCACACAAAAGTGCCGCGGCACAGTTGTTGAGAATCACTGCATTATACCAATCTCCCAGTAGTAATGCCAGAGCTGCCATAAAGTTTACGACACAAGTGGTGTGAGACGTTCGGCTAGATTCTCCATTATCTTGGAAAATTGTTTCAAATTGAGCTTGAAGAGTGGATAAACATGTATGTGATATAACTATTCCCAAAATCGTCCTTATTTTACGTATATTGTCAGTGGGAGTAATTTTAAAATCTCCTTCTATCTAATAATTATTTATCTATTATTCTGTTGGAACTAAGTATCTCACGCTGTTTTGTTTCGTTTTGACATGAGGCAGAATTTAGCTCAAAGTTTTATTCATGCAGTTATTAAAAATTTTACGTGTCAATTGCCGACAAATGCTCGTGTGTCAGCTGTTTACACACTTAATAAAATATAATTGCAACCTATAATCATTCTTTTGTCAAGCTACAGTCTCTTCTTATCTATGGCCAAAAGCGAATTTACAGACTACACGTAATGAAGAACTCAGAGATATGCAAGTTTTCTCACGATATTTTTCTCCATCAAAGCAAGCGACAATTGATTTCAAATGTGCACAAAACTTCGCATAATTTGTGGCGTATGCATAACACCGTTATCATGCCTGCATATTTCTGTGATAAAAGTTTTAAACTTTCGATACAATGGCACTCGATAAAATTTTGAAGAAGGTGACTAAATTTATAACAGTACTCTATAGGTTTAAGCCATATTGTGGTATAGCCATAATATTTGTGGTTGTGATGTGCCTTGGATACCTATTTAAACGCCCCGTTACTCAATAATCTTTGACTTAATTTAATACTCACGAAGCGTAGATGTGTCCTATAAAGACGGATTGACTATAAAAACCAAACTTGTAAACTTCAGTTTTTGAACACTATTTTATATTATAAAATACAGCAAATTGTAAGGCCTTTCATAAGGATGGCTATGTTTAAGAAAAATGTTATTTCTTACACAAATGTGTTAGTAACGGTTGCGTTTTTACTATGTTTACATAATAAGATAAATAACATATATTTTCAGAAAATAACATGTTACAATATTAACTATAAGAAAAATTCAAGAGATGCGTGTCCCATACGCAAGACAACACAATAGGCCATTCTCTATTCTACGGTGGACAATTGACATATTGTAATCTCTGACCCGCCGACTGTATAAGTATGTAGGACAATACAGTAAATCAAATTACATTGTTCTGAGAGGAAGTGTTCACTTGCTGGAGTCTATTTGACTATACCCACACTTATGCTTTCTGGTTAATTATCTAACGTTCTTTCATCTTAATCTTGAGCAAAAAATACTAATAGAGAATACTAATTTGGGATGTAAAGAGTTCCATCTATTTTTGAGTCCAAGCTTTCGCTAAATGCTCGTCACGTCTTAGGTATAGCCTAATGTTTGAGTTCAATGGGATCCATACCATCCTAACGATTTCTAACGATACTATTCCAGGATGGTAAACCTACTTGGCTTAAATACCATTTGTCTTCTAAAAGTCAATCGAAGAGATTTTTGTTGTCTCTAGATTGCAGTGTTGGATTGCTACTCTATAAGCGAGTTCACAACTATCTTGTTCTTCTTGGCTGGTAATGCTCTTAGTGTTACAAATATTAAAAGGCGGCGGTGACCAATTACTACTAGGTAACTTGACTCATCCTTTATTTTATGCACACATACTATGGTTTAAGTTACCCCAATAATTAATAATAATTAATAATTAATAGCAGTAATTAATTATTTCAACAATTACAGTATCAACGATTAAAGATATCAAATACAAATCAATCTCAATCAATCAAATCACATTCTGAAATCAGCTACTGATTTTATCTATGAAATTACAGTCTTATAATCCAGACGCATCTATTGCAGTCCCGAGTACCCACATTTGTACGGTTTATCACCTGTTGTAAATCACCACCACTTCTTATTGCGTTGTGAAGCAACTTACTTCAAGCAAATCAAAGATTGCTGGACACTTAACTTATTTAATATTAAACAAATATTTAATAAGGTATTCTATCTCCGTTATTATTATAACATTTTAAGTGATTTCAAATTAGACTATATCTATATCCGGTTATTTCATTACTTCTTTAGGCAGGAGCATATTTAACATCAATTTACTACTTTTTTGTTCTTTTTCCTTAATAGCAAAATAGCAGGCAGATCATATGGTGATGCATGAACACCGTTGGCCATACGCATCCATAATAGCATTACCAAGCCGTTGTCGGAAAATGAGGAAAATGAAATTAATGGAATCGTGGCCTTGAAATCAAAACAAAATGTTAAAAACGTTAAACATTACCTGATTAATATAAAAATCATCCATTTCAAAATAACGTGTACTTAAAATTGACAAATTAATAAATAAATCTCAATTTATTAGCCTGACTCATAGGTTTTGCCTGTGATGTTTATTTCAAAGCACAAACATGGAATAATGTCCGCACGTAAAATTGCTGGTCATTGCATTATTCCATTAAATAATGAAGCCAATGCGTTGTTCTCACTCGTGTGACCTAATTAGAAACGATTAGTTACGAGCTGCGCTTTTAATGGATTGGAATGGTATTATGTAATTTATTACGGAAAAAATAACAATGTTGGATGATATGATAACTGATGATCATTATAGAAATCGCTAATAATATTTATTTATTTATTATACAATGATTGAATTTTGATAATAAAGTCCCCCGACAGCATACGTTTTACTGTTCTTTTACTTTTCATTCTGGAGTTTTATCTTTTAACAACTGATCTTATTTGGATCCATACAATCAGCTCATAGCTCTTCCAAACGGACCATACCGTCCACCGTTAAAATTAAGCACACATTTTTTGACTTGCTCAGCACTTAGCGCCTATTCTGCTGAAAATACTCGTATGCTTATACTTTTTAAAGTTTTAAAATAGCACATGCCCATTTCACAATGCAATTGTCCCGCTGTTGGGCTTTATTCCCCGAAACAAGTTATCACTGTTATCGCGTGTAATATACATAAGTGAAATAATTAAAAGAGGGTCTAATAGTAGAAATTTGTAATATATTAAGATGTATTTTTGTTTAAAGTCCTACCTTTTCTGTGTCCATAGCCAATATACAAGTAGACGAGCTATCTGATGGAAAGTCTAATAAAAGGAAAGAAGCAGGGTAACCGCTTTTTAAGTGATGATTTAGTTTCTTAATAAAATAATTTATTTTTTATCTGTTTTCATTACTTTTGATAATCTCCTATTATTTGTCTCAAAATCTAACAAGTAGCAGTATTCAAATATTCTGAGGTTTTTACTAATGCCATCTACAGCCTCTGAATCAAAGGTTACAGTTATGTTACAACAGATTCCATATGACATGATATTGCGTCACAGAGGCCAATTAAACAATGTTTGACCTATTTCGATACTCACATGCCCAAGAGCAATGAACTCCTACATTTCGTTAAAAGCAGTTAATTTAAAGAACCCAATGCCCAACATATAAAAAGCTACTTCAGTTTCAAACTTAGAAGCATCTAATTTAAAAAACGGAAACGGAACATAAGTCCACGTTGCTCTTTATAAAGGCTTAATTACTCGATTTGTAACATGTCTCCAGCTAAAGCAGTTTTTAAAACGTTGTAGAAGAAAAAATCGCCTGTCAGGATTTTTAGAAAAAAAGTCGACGTCTATTTTAAATACCTGTGAATCTATTGCTGTTCTGTAACGTGACGTGTATAATATTTTCTTTATTTAATAGTGGAGTGGGTTTTAAAACCCGATTTCTTTTTTTTTTCACTTAATACTAATAGTGAAAAAGAATTAAGCTCTATTTTTGAGACCCGTGAATCTATTGCTGTTCTGTAATGTTATTTAACGATTGATTTCAGAAGCTTTTTTGAAATTTGGCTGAAGCATTATAATAATTGTAGCGTTAGCTGTGAATCGATCCAATCCAATCAATGGAAATTTTTACTTTCCGTCAGCTACCCATGGTAAGTAAGACCGTGTCCCACATTTGTTAAAACAGGAGAAAGAAACTTAAGCCATAGAAAAGCAATTATGTTATAGATTTGAAAATACGTATAGCTGTAATAAAAATATTTTCTCATACGAGTACAAAATGCGTTCACATATAAATGCATGCATTTGTATTACCGGCTATATGAGTCAGTGAGATGTAGTAGCAGTGACTTAGATGTTACGGCGACAATGTTATAGAGAATTTATTGAACTTTAACCACAACGCGATACTAATTTATTAAATTAAAAGAGATTAGAAAGGCCATTATTTAAAAAAGTATTATATTACAACTACGATCGTTTTTAAAAGGTAATTAGGAACTAAAAAACTTCAATTATGAATTATAACAAATTTTTATTTGTTATAAAACACCAGCATATAATAATAATTACATCGTAGTTTAAAAGTGACAAAAATATATGCCTTTCATACCCCTTACTCACGATGTAAGTGACATCTGTAGTACGGCGCATGAAGTATTTTAGTACTATAAGTTCGTAGGAGATGGCGGTAGTGATGCTCTTTAATAGAAGATTTAACAAGCAATTAAAGTTCAATAATGTCTGAATAACGTATTTTCTTTATGGCCATAAATAACTTTTGGTCTAAAATATGTTTGTTTTAGTACGTTTCGTTTGTTTCTTAAATTCTAAAGTAGCATATTTTGTAAGTAAATTTCTATATCAATTTTAATAACAAATATGTTTAATTAACTTCAATTTATATATTCCTATCCGCACTATTGCAAATTCAAAGTCAATAAAAAATAATTCAGTAAAATTTAAAATTAATTATTTTATAAAAACCTAGTAAATACACTCAGACATATTTATGAAATATATTTGCTACAAAATGGAATATTTATAATAATATCTACCATCTAATTTGGATTGTTACGATACTTTTTCCAATTGCTTACCAGAAATGAAACTTCGATTATTGAATTTATGGTTCAAAACGACTTAACACAACTTCACACCCCATCAACCAGGACAGTAGTCCGGAATCTCGATTAACCACACGTAGTTTCACTTTTTCTCGTCGAACCTTCGGAAAAATAAAAACTGGTCCCGTCATTATAAATATTTATCAATACAATCACATTAGCAACAGCAATGTTTTGCTGGAATCGAATCCAACGTCTACACGACTAAAGAATGCAATGCGACTACTATAAATGAATCCCTTAAAAACTGAGCCGCCAATGACTCCATCTCGTTGACGTTTTCATTTGAACGGTTAACGGGATACTGAATGAAATCAGTTTTTGTCAATTTTATAACATCGAATTTTTATAATATTAATTTTTGAACATAGCTCACAATTTACGCGTGAAAATAAACGTGAAGCTCAAATAAGCATTCCTAATTAACCATATACATGATATTAAAGAAAAAAGTATATAATTCAAGTTTTGTAAATTTCATAATAAATCTCTGAACTTAAATTTAACATCGTTTATAATATAATTAGACAAAGAACGGTTCAATACCATTTTTACCTTTTTTTTGGTAACTAAAGCGAACTTGTTCTTCTTAAAACAGAACGTTATTTAATGATTGCGGTCTAATTTTGACCACTAAACAAACACTAGTTATAATAGTTTGAAAGTCGTGACAAATGTAATTGAAAATAAGTTATCAGTGTGGGTAGATATTAGAAGTTGAAATTAAACATTAAAGCCAAAGATAAAATTTATTAACGATTCTCTCAGATACATCTTGCAAATTACCAAATTAGTGCATTCGTACCCTTTGATGTTCTATCTTGTCAGTAATCAATGTTCAACATAGAAGATGACATTATTTTATATTTATTTTATGCTCGCTCTTTCATCTTCATTGCAGGCAGATTAAAATAAATATTTATTTTGAAAGTTCAACAGATTGCTTTTTTTTTTAACATTAACTTCTTTTTAACTTTTTAACTTGTTCTAATTATTTCCACATATTGTATTGTCTTACATGTCTACTCAATACCTGATGTATCTTTAAAGCCATTTTACTTCAGTTGAAAATTTCTAACAAAAAGTTTCATGTGCACTGCGTCAAAAATACCTTAAATCTCGTAAATATAAAAAAATAGAGATAATTCGATTACACATATAAAATAGATGTTCCTAACCTTTATTATTAATTATTTTCAACAAAGCGTATGTCAACATGACGTCTCACTTATTTATATAATGCTTGAAAACATTTTTTTCTTACTATGGCATTGATGCAAGTACATTCAGGCAAATGCACTTAAAACATTGAACTGTGACATGTGAACTGTCAACGACAGTAAGTAATAAATTCAGTCAGGTTGTCATAATCAGTTGCAGGTTTAACATTCACTGAAATGAATAATAATATGTGTATAGTCTTTCGTTAATTAAAATGAAACCAGAAAATATGTTAACATCAACTTAGTTTAGCTTGTGAAGTGGGGCTTATCTCTCCGGGAGGTTCATTATGTACCCTGTTTCGAAAGGGAAGATACTGACGAGAGAGATGTCGTGCGGTGTTCCACAGGGTTCGCCTTTTGGTCCGCTCCTGTGAAACATTGGATTCGACTGGGTGGTAGCGCGCAGTCTCCCCCCGGGTGTGAATTTAACTTGCTACGCCGACGACACCTTGGTTACCACCCGAGGGGGACATACGCGGAGACTGCCAATCTTGTCACTGAGCCGGTAGCACTGGTAGTTAAGAGAATAGAGATGATTGGACTCTGAGTGGCGTTGAACAAAACTAAGGCGCTGTGTTTCCACGGGCCAAGGAGGGCGCCGCCCCGCGGGTTGCAAATAATGATTGGTGGATCCCATGTCGAGGACGAATCAACCCTAAGATACTTGGGACTCGGCCTCGACAGCCCCTAGAGATTCCGCGAGCACTTCACTCGACTGGCTCCCCGATTGATAGGAGCAGCCACCGCACTGAAACGGTTGCTGTCTAATTTACGGGGGCCTAACTGGAGGACTCGCTGCCTGTACATGGGAGTGGTGCGATCCATGGCTCTATATGGAGGACCCGTATAGGAGGATGCCCTGACGGAAAAACCATTGCCCTATTGAGAAAACCTCAAAGGGTCGGCAAGACAGTCGGGATAATACGAGGGTACCGCACCATCTCCTTTGAGGCAGCGTGCGTGCTTGCAGGGAGTCCTCCCTGGGACCTCCAGGCCGTAGCCCTTGCATCCTTTTACGCGTGGTACTCAGATAACCGACACCAGGGAGTTGTACTCTCAACAAAGGACGTGGAAGAGCAGAAGCTCCACGTTCGACCGCTCATAATTCAGAGTTGGAAACAGCGACTAGCACAACCAAAGGCCGGATGCTGAACTGTCGAGGCTGTACGGCCAGTTCTAGAAGATTGGTAGGACAGGCGGCATGGGTTGCTAACCTTTCGCCTTAGACAGGTGTTTTCCAGACACGGCTGTTTCGGGAAATACCTGTGTTGGATAGCCGGAAGGGAAACAACTACCAAGTGCCACCATTACAGCTGCGTCGAGGATACGGTGCAACATACATTGCTAGAATGCCCAGCATGGATGTGTGAGCGACGTAGACTCGTCGCAGCAATGGGGGATGATCTCTCGTTTTTGATCATAATCAGATACATGGTTCATAGCGAGAGGTCTTGGGAAGCCGGTTTTTACTTCTGCGAAGAAGTGATGTCGCAGAAGGAAGCTACGGAGAGGGAAAGGGAATCCAACCTTCCACTCCACAGCCGGAGAGTAGGGCATCGGAAACGGGCCTACCAGGCCCTCCTCCGTCCGCATAAATGAGACTTAGGCGACAGACACGGGGGTGTTTGTCGTCAGTAATATAAGGCCTCGGGGTGGCGCGTGCGGTGTTCCCGCGTGCCTCTTACTGTTATTGGGATGGGGATACTCCAGCCGTGAGACGGGTTCCCAAAAGACATTGAACGCCGTCGGAACCGCGGAAGAATGCGAGAGCGTACCCGTGATCCCGACAAAGGATATCGAGGAGGAACACACGTGGTGATTTTAGTCGGTAGGAGACTGACATAATCTCTCTGTCGTCCCCGAGATGGAGAGGTATCCATGATGGATTTTCCCACGGAAAAAAAAGTCTAGATCACCGACTTTTCACAGACTATCAAGACCAACTTGATAGTTTTTTTTGCGTTGCAAGTACAAGTTATTGGCTTAAACTGAAAAACAAAATCATTTTAGTTAAATAAATTCCCATTTGAACCGGGTTCTATGTGTTTCCATATTTTGGAGTATAATGTACAGAGAAGTGGCCGGAATATTTTGAATACATAAACTCGTCTACTGTCAACTAATCACGATTATACAAAGCCCCCAATCAGGCATAGTGGACGATGAGTACTCAGGATGGTCAGAGTGGTGCAAATGAGGAGAGGCCTATGTCCAACAATGAACTTCCATAGACCGATGGATAGATAAATGATGATAATGATCATGTTAACTAATAGACAACAGTTCTAACAATTGAGTGTTAATGACTACTAAAACCTATGAAAAGACATGTAAAAATCGCTAATCAACAAAATAAATTCAGGTACACTCGATTATTATTGAATTCAATATTATAATAACCTTTCATGTATTTTAATAAAAAAATCATAATATAGGAACTTGTAATAACTCCACTGATTTTCATTTACAGTATAAGATTCTAGTATTTCTCAAACGATAAGCGAACAGCATTTAAAACAGAAAACCTAGAATCAACAATTCTATCTACAAAAAGCCTAAAGCGTCTACTATAAAATCGTAAAATAACTTGTTGGTCTTTACGCGATTCCGCACAGTAAAATTACGTGCAATTTACTTGAATGGGAGCGTAAAAAATAAATACTTATATCATAATCGGCGCGAAATGGCTGACGAATATTAGGGACAAGCTCGCTTTTTCATGGACTATAAGATGTGTATCTTAAATTGAAGGTGGGATTCAGATGAGCCCATCAAACTTATCATCATCTACACTTGTCTAAAACGAAGCTTGTTCGGAAAATCCCTTTAATTTCTACAGTTAATCGATTTCTGTAGTATATATTTCATCAATTTTCTATAGTTAATCAACCTAATCAAATACCAAATATTTTCTCTTATATGCCTTTGACGAGAACTGAACCTAAGACTTTCGCTTAAGAGCGTCACTAGTAAAAAGTTACATGTTCTTAAACTATCAACTTAAATATTTAAGCATAAGGCTCAAACGATCTATGAGGAAACTATCTTAATGATATTAATTATATGAAAATATAACCCCTGAATGTCAATGTCCTAATTACATGGACAATGAAAATATACGTTGGGAAAGAGAAACTCGCAATTCGAAAATGGTCTGCTTATGGGGGCACCATGTTATATACTTATTTGAGGACGTCTATTTATTTATTATATGAATCTACTAGTTGAACCATTCAATTGTATAAAACACTCTAGTGGGGTGTGCTGAAAATCTCGTCGTTTCGCTTACAGCTCAGTTACAATTTGATTCTAATTAAGATCTACTATGACTACAACAGTTATGAAATTAATACTTTTCCTATGGGTACATGTTCCGTAAAGTATGCCGGTAACCTTGCTATGAACATATACATAAGGACATCAGCAACGATTGATATTCTCGTCAACTGGTATTTACTCTCTGGTATTTGCTCTGCAAAAGATAAATGACAAAAATGCCGAAATCGAAGTTAGGACGACTTTTTATATTTGATTCGTCAATCAGGGTTACCACAAACTGCTTGTTGCGAGACACATAAAGTCGTCTAAAGGGGTATTTTTAATTCAAAACTTAACGTACGACAGGAAGCATTTGTATTGCTATCCCTACGAAAATCTATGGAAGTTATTGACGTAGACTTGGCGTCCTAGAAAGTAGACCCCGTCGACCGAAGACGGTGGCCAACTTTCTAGCTCAACATGCAATTTGCGGGCTAAATCGGTTGCATCTTCAAATTGATACAGAATATTTGTTGAGCCGATCGTGAGTAAAGGTAATACAATGTTGAAGAATACAAACATTTTGTTGTATTATAAGATATTGTATGTGAAACTTTGAAAGAATTGCAATAACGTCAATCAGGGTAACTTTGACAGGTATCGAGCACATTTTAGCTTATATGATATTTGTAAATAGACATAAAACATAAATATCAAGTAAATTTGTGTTCTGAGATCGTGAAGAATATAATAGTAAAATAATCTGACTCTTATTTATGAAAATTGCAAAAGTATGGTATGACAAAGTTACCCCGTCTTCTGGCTAATTTTGACAGTATGTATGGTTTATAATATCTTCTTCCTTGTATTTAATCATTTCTTCTTGACTAGGCTATCTCCAAACTTCGTTAAAACATTTTTCCATGACTAGAATGGTATAACAAGGATAGAACTACTGTTAATATTTTTCCAGGGAACAAAAGTCACTCTCAGTTCGAAATGTGCGCATCGTTCCTATTGAAAGCTTTAGTTTCTTTTCAGAGTTATTGTCTGGAAATGATTTACAATCACAAACTTCTCAAAAAAATCTTTTACTTTTGTCTTCCTCTGGATTCTTATTCTAATAACACTCACCTTGCATAAAAATCCAAGTATATCACCTCAAAAACTTAAATCCAGTATTTTAAGTTTTTAAATAACAGATGAATTAAGTTTGACACTTAATTATTATTTGTGAAGAGTGTGTACGGAGATAGCAAAGAATAGATTTGTGTTTTAAATAGTTTGTGGTTTTGAGTTTCTATGGTAAAAAAATTAAGAATCATAATAGGTCAAAAATGCCAGAGTTACCTAGAATGTACAATTTACCCTAATTGACTATATATACTATTCAATTATTTAGATCAATAGTAAACTACAGCGATGTAACTTTACTAGATCATTAAAAGCATCGCTTGAAGCACTTAAGGATCAGTGATTTTAATGACATTGAAAATATTGCAAACCTTGCGCGCAGCTACAGCTCGAATGCATAACTGTGACTTCAACCTATTAGGGACCCTTTGTAGAACCCACGTTATGAAGAGAGAGTCAGGTCTCTCCTCGTAACTGAAAAATATTAAATTTTGGCATTGTGGATTGCAGAGAGATTAGTGGCCAAGGTTCGTGTAGCAAAAATCCCTTCGACATGGCTCAGCTACTGCTGTGCAACTGCTGTTTACTGTATACTGAAAATGTAGCAGAAAAACTCTCAAGAAATTTTACCTCTACTGACCGTGCCTGAAATTACTTAAATCGGAGAATTCCTTAAGGTTTATACATGTAGTGAGTTTTTTAAAAGTGTGCGATTTTCGGCTCAGAACCTATTTTTTTAGTTATCACACATGCATAGGTATGATATTTTGTATAGGACTTTTTTGTATGAGCGCCGAACGGTTGTGGCCATAGCATAATCGTAATTCCTGAAGAGCATAAAATGATATAAGATATTTATCAAAAGAAAAAATACACTGGCATATAAAACATGCTAAGAAAATACTTGCCAAATTATTATCTTTCTAACAAACGAGGACGTCACCGCACTTATTTATGCTTCTGGATTAGATCAGAATGTCTCATTTATGTAGACTACGCCCCAGATATCTTGGATGCAGTCCCAAATACCATATTAAGCCGAACTATATATCTTCGCCAAGCAAACGTCTCATCAATATCAATTAAACAAGACGAACTGCTTTGACTCACCTACACCTATTTACGTATATATTTCTGATTAATGCTCGATAAACCGGCCACACTTAGAAATGAGACGTTGCAAGTCAGTCAGGAGTATCAAATATTTGTGAGTAACCTCAAATAAACATTCACTTTAATTTTATGTTGGTTAAAGATGAGAATAGTTTTTAGCAAACCACACATACGACGATATTGTGGTATATATTGCTGAGTCTATTCTTGAATTAGAGATATCTTCCCACATAAGTCTACACAACAGGATGGAATGGGTCACGTGGCTTTGTATCAACCAGTACAATCCTAAGAGTACTTTAATAATGCTAAGATTTTATATCTGCTGGCTAGCTAACAAAAGTAATAGATTATGATATTATAGAATCTTTAACTATGACAAATTTTTTGGTCTTAGCAACTTGGGTGAGCCAGGTAACAAGATCATAGATTCGTTACTTCTTTCTAGACGATGCGCTGGTAATACTTGGTATTTCAAATGCCCATGGGCGCAGTAACCTTTAGGTGACCTATCTGTTCGTTTGCCAGAGCTTAACATAAAAAGATCAATTGAAACCCTACCTATGGAGTTTCTGCAAAGATTGTTTGCAATATGTGCCACACTTTTCAGGTAAGACAAAATATTTCGGTTGCTCCATCAAGCATTGTATATATGGACAAAACATTGTAACATACCTACTAATTATTTTGAATTCAACTATTATCATAAAACTGTGTAAATGCATAGGGGCGGCATATGTTCTGACGGGTTGATTTACTTGTCATTCTAGACGCGACGTTATAATCACGTAAGGAGAACCTTTGAGAAGTTTAGTCCATAATGGAATGGGTAGTTCAATAGATGAAATACTTATGTAAAATGTTTAAATAATATATTAAAAAAAATAAGAAAAAGTGCGATGAAAGTTATTAACAAAACACTGAAATTCACCTCACATTTTACGTTAATGATTCAAGAATAAAAATATTTTATTCACCACTAAATTCTGTCCTGTCCGGTAATTAACATTAATACCTTTCGCTCCCTAAGAAAACTACGCTACAAGGCGTCGATAACAAATAGAACAATACAGTGATTATTCATTCCATACAATACATAAATTTTCATTATGTAAATGAAAATAGATTTTATCTTTCTTAATAATAATCATCTTCAAGTCATATCCCTGTCTTAATCAAACCTTTTAATTTAATCCTTTTTCTTTACACATACTGAACGGGTGCAAGCTCGTTGAATACGCAAACGTAGGTAATTACGAGATCCAAGATAAGCCTGATTGACAATTAATTCCTTATCACGCTCGCCTACACACAGACTGACGGGGAAACAAAGCGTTTTTATAGTACTAACATACTGTTCATTTGCATACCTTCATTTTAAATCCCGAAGCATTTGAAACGGTGTCCACCTTTAATGTCTACTAGCGGCCGGCCCCGGCTTCGCACGCGTCTACTTTATCAATAGTTTCCGCAGCGTATGCGATGAAAGAAATTTTTAAGCAAATTTTTTTACACCTCGGTTCACGTTACTGAAGTTTTACCAAGGATCTCTAATTTTTTTTGTAATAAATATAGCTTATGTTACTCAGGGATAATGTAGCATTCTAATGGTGAAGTAATTTTTAAAAGCGGTTAAGTAGTTTTTGAGTTTATTCGTTACAAACATACAAAAATACAAAACTTTCCTTTTTATATAGTATAGATATATGTACGAGTAGATAGGAACAAGACTAACTATTGCAGGAGACCTAATGAAAATTAAGCTTGGTAAAATAACATTGTATCAAGGCAATGTAACAAATGAATAAAAGAAACTGTGAGTTGTTAGGGTTTCCACCAATTAATAAATACAAGTCCACTTACTTTGTAGTCCCAACGGACAGAGTGATAGTGACGGATATCTCCTGTTGAAATCCTGGACTCTAAAAAATTTATTGTTATATCGACGGTACGGTTCGTTTAGTCGTAGAGCTCTTCACATATCTATCTAATACTTTTTTAATATAAAATGTTAAATAATTTTATATATATTTCGATTACAGTGTTGGAGAGCCCGTTAACAAAGAAATTCCTCTCTGCTTGCTTCTTATCAGTTATTATCTGTGACTGATGTTACAGTTGGCCGTATGCTTCTTTGCCAGCTAATTAAAATAGTAGACATACACGAGATTACCGGCTCACTCAGTATTCCTATAGAATAGTTGTCCAACACGTTCATGCATCTTAAGAGATTCCCAATGATGATATTATATTATTAATATAATATTAACGTTAATTTCCACGTAGATTCAAGAAATCCGTTTCATGATGCGAATTCATTGATCATTATTCTATGAGCCCCTGTTCAGTACGAACCAGAATAAGACGTGCTCCGCAAACGATCGTGTCGAGATCATAACACGAGAACACACAGTGTATCACTCCGACCTGTTCGCGTCATTTGTACCAGATGAAATGTAAATGTGCATTCGTTATGTAGCGTTCGCCCGCTTCGTATTCATGAGGTATGGATTCAAGATGTGAGTGATTCGCGGCAAGGATTTTTACCTAACCATTACGTAAATCGATTTCCGTTATAATAATGTTGTCGAGTCCATAACTATAAATGAGTCCGGTTTTTAAAATTGGTCCTCAGTAAAATTTGTGAGATTAAATAATTAAAAAACAGGTCCTTGGTCAAATTGATGCAAGCTCGTCCGGAAAAACTTTGTTAGTTTGTTTGCTAGTTTAATTGCATTAAGCATAGAAACGAGGCAGAGAGGTCACACTGTGATAAGTAATCACCGCTGCATATATTTATAACACCAGGGACGCCACACCAATAATTATTAATAATATATAAATATATATATATATATATATATATATATATATA
>PDGT01000049.1:339082-408144 GCA_003671415.1 Megathymus violae | reverse complement strand
ACTATATTACATACATAACTAGGTAATTTATATAACTTATGCCCAATTGGAATACCTAGTGTAACTTTCAAATGGTAAAAGAATTTTATTTTATTCTGTGGTTCCGGAGAATACCTTCGCATCTGCATAAACACAAAATTTGCGGTCTCGCTTTATAATAGTAGTATAGATTGTAAGTAAAATAAATAAAAGAGGAAATAAAAGATGTAATTAAATATCTTAAAAATCGTTTTAGGATCCTATGAAAGTAATATTTGCGAATTTACAATTTATTTTGGCTTCATCTTGGTAACACTAAAATAGCCATAAAATATTAATGGAAATTAAAGTTGCGAATCTTTCTTCATAATTAAATAAATAATACTAATGACAAATTTAGCTTGCATTAAAATTTATCTGAATTGAAATAAATTTACGTAAAGCCAGATCAAGGTGGGTACGTAAATGGGTGTTTTACTTAAATAAATGGATATTTTATTCTGATTATTAGGAGGTCGTACTCACTATTTGTAAACTTAAGGATGATGTTTTCCAAGGCCAACACGTTAAAATTTACTACTTTAAATATCGAATGTCAAAGATATTTTATTCATTATATCTCACTCCGTTTTATGATATCTGACAACCTTCTTAGACCAATCGCATCGAGCGCATGTTATCGTACAGATGTGTCAACGTGTTCTGAACCGCGCTACTACTGCCATGTTTGTTGTGTATTTTATTTTATTCAAATGTCACTCCAGGAGCCTTTATTCAACAGAACACTTACTAGTAAGAAGTAAATTTATCGATTCTTCTTTAAGAGCACCGTCTTTAACTGTTTTACGTTTGTATTATACGATACAATGAAAATGTAAAGTATAAATAGTTTATTGATTTAATTCACTTAATTTCTTGAACTAAAAACAAAAAAATACCAAATATTGACAAATGAAAGACCTCAAAACACATGTAAAATTTGAGATTTATTATTCATACAAAAAGGTTTTAACAACAAACTATAGTTTTTGAGTGAAATTCTTGTGCGTATATACACCCAACTGACGTTATGGAAAATTCGAAAAGAGAAGAAGAACGAATGTCGAATTACATGAAAATTTTAAAAGCTGTTTTGTATTTCAATTAACGCAAACCTCAAAAATTCTTTTGAGTGCAACAACAGTTAATAACTCAACTATAAACGCTACAACAGCGACAACGGCATAACCGGACCAGCGGTACAAAAACTGCCACAATCAATTCCGGACCAAAATTTATGCGTTCCATACTGCGGTGATGTATCTCCTTCCCGCGCCTCCCAGCCCCGGGCCAATTAAGTTCTACTCACGACCTCCACGCTGGGCCACTAATATAGCGAGAATAAAATCGAAACAAATTAATAGCCGCTTACTGACAATCGTTACTAATTCTATCCGAAGTATCTGTATTTTTTAATTAATTCAATAAATACAAGATCATTATATTTTGCAATTCACTCTCGGAGTTTAACTGCAATTGATATACCAGTAAAACCTTCAATGCATCTGTTACCAAGGAGAGACTGTAGTTCAATATCTGTTAAAAGCGGCTTAAAAACATGTATACTAGTCACGAAGACTGCGGTATAGTGCTTCACATTGTCCGTGTCACTCGCTTGTAGGAGAAAAAAACCTTCAAATCAACACAAAGTTATTTAAAGCAACTTTCTTCGAGGCAGAATTATGAATTACAACGTGTTACTATAATACTGTAATAAATTAATGACATAGGGATATGGAAAGGTTCGTGGGTTTAGTAGCCTAGGTCAATCGGGGAAAGGATGTCGTGCGACAGAAAGCGGAAAGCGGGTCGCGACTATATTTGTGCTATGAAATTGCCATGACCATTATTTGAAACACTACCATAAAACTGATGGAATTAATAAAGGAAACAATGGTGCCGTTTCGACCTCTCCTAAGCCTTCTGAATTCAATAGGTAGCTGCTGTTCTATAGATCATCATTCTTCTCAGTATGGAGTGTCCTTTGTTTATCAATTTCTAGAAGAATTTGAAGACAATTTTTGAGATTCATTGTAAAATTCAGAATAAACGTTGGTAGAGTCCATGATTGTAAAGCGTTCTTATTTCATGAAAAAATATTCATAAATATTCCATCGACTGAGTAATAAGTAACATTGTTTTTAAAGTTCTAAATTATGTAATTATAACAAATATGAATTTAAAAAATAATTAGTGTTCGCGCCTACTTAAAATGTGGGGGATTTCAAGGGAAGAGTGAATAGGCTTTTATGAGTTAATGTACTCAACGTCTTAGACTTCATCGCCACTAAACATCAGGTAGGACTGTTGTCAAGAATTAACTTATTTTATGTAAAAAAAAACTTTCTTTTACCACACCTTACGTATGATGTCACAGCTATCGACCCTTCTTAGCCAAATACACACAAGCACATAAGAGTTAGACACATATGATTTTAAACTAATGTCATCGCGGAATTTATACATTTTATTATAAAACGGGTACCCGTAACGAGATACGTTTATTTATTCGCAATATTTTGACCCAGTTGCATGGATCGTTGTTACGGCGAAGGTGCGGTGCCGGAGAGATACCGTTGACAAACTAGTGGTAGATTAATCTAGCTGCGCTGATTAATCTGCTCTACGTCTAGTTCATTTTACTTTTTTATGTACCATATCACGACACACCACACGTGGGTGTGTGTCTTGACGCACTAAACTTTGCACTTTATGTGTTTTACATAAACTAACCACTGAATTCCACGTTTCGGCTCACTTAAAACCATCTTATCTGTTGAAGTTCCTAAGAATGTTTCTTGACCTCTATCGCCTCTCTTACTAAACGTGGAAAGTAATGTCGCTCAGAGGAAATCACTTCAGCTTTATGTAATTTGATCCAATGGTTAGAACCTGAATTGAAGATGTGTTTGACTACGGCGCTTTTCTTCGGGTCGTTATTTTTGACTGCGCTATTCTGTCTGTCCTATATAAGAGCTCCCACAGCTACAGTCAACCTTATAACCGGGACATGCATATGGAATCGTGTCTTTAGCAGAGCGAAGATAGGCCGCAAGCTTCTTATGGGGTGTAAATATACATTTAATATTATACCTTCTACCCAAAATCCTGCCTATCTTATCCGTTACACCTTTCACATACGGGAAATATGCAGAATGCCGTTGGTTAGACACAACCAGTAAATCGAAAAAAGTAATATTGTTTCAAGCATCAGTACAAAAGCTACTCTACAATAACCAACATAATGCCATGCATTTTTGATGCAAGCTCGGAACGAAAGCGGTATTCAGCGATACGTATTAAAGTGCGCTGACAGGTGTACTATTAAACCATTTACCTAATTGCACCTTTCGTAATATGACTGATACGCAACAAGAGCGGGGCAGGAATGCAAATGCAAATGAAGCAAGTCAGGTAAACACGCGTTTTGGCTGCTGTGTTTCCTTTAAAGTAATTTTATTGCATATTAATGCTTCTTCAATGGTAACAAATATTTCTTTATGTGAATAGCCGACAAACGAGCAGACGAGCCACCTGATGGTAAGTGAACACCGTCACTCATGGACATGAGTAGCACCAAAGGGGTCACTAATGCATTATCGGCCAAAAAGAAGAAGAAAGAAAGTACTGGCTCTCAAGCGCCCTACCGGAACACGACGAGTCGTTTGACGGCCGACTCAAGCAGAAGGAAGGTAGCTCTAGCCAGGGAGGTTTTATGGAAAGATAATAATACCAGTATTAATATTTATGACTTAATAATAATATTGATGATATAATCCTTAAACGAAAACCTATCACCAAGCAGGTCGGCTTCTGCCGTCTCTTACAACACCCTGTTCTGCCAGCTGGGGATTGGGGTCAGTATTCTAGGTTGCCCCAATACCACAAAGTAAACAAACGGAACACAGATAAAGCTTCATACAACTGCGCTGTGGTAAGTACACTACTACAAGCGTAAGGCGCGTGTGTGCGTGAGCACAAGCAGCCTGTCATTTACGTAGTGAAACCAGTTTATACTGGCTCGGCTCGTGCTCTAACCCAGGGTTTTGTTATTGTTTTATAATTTGAAAATGTTTTAATAAGAAAATGTGCAAATATGGTTTTTCTCTCCTGCAGGGATATTATGGACCTTTGTAACCGTAAATGAAACTATCGGATATCCGAAATAAAAATATATCCGAAACCCTAACCGAATCCGATAACACAGTTTCAGATAGAGGCAGAAGTCTAAATAAAACATGTTATGATAGGTTTACGGTGACCGAGCCGATACATTAGCTGCGTGGTTTTCATTTTAGACAGTTATTATTATTTAATTTTGTTCTGTGATTATAATACCACATAATATCTAGAAAAAAAGTCAAACTTTGTAAATACATTATATTTCTTTTCCAAGTCGTAAATCATCTAATATCCGTAACCGAAATTATCCCAAACAATCGGATAATCCGAAATAATTTCGTACCTATAATAGTATCCAAAACCGGTAAAATATTATTCATATATCCGTATCCATATCCGGATCCGAAATTTCGTATCCATAACTTACAACCCTACTCTACAATGTGTATGAATAAATAAATTAAAACAAAAAGAAAATTTAAAGTAAAAGGTTTACTTGTTATACTGTCTTTACGCTTGTTCAAATCTCTTTTTAAGGTTCCGTAGTCGGTACCGCCGTCGATAAAACCAACTAATTAGCATATTTTGTAGTCGGCGTCTAGTCAACGATTTTTCTGCAAAAACCGTCGGTATGTAGGCCAGCATAAGTATAAATATTATCAAAGAAATCTTCTACGCTTAAAGGAAAGTTTCTATAAATGAAATCGTGACGTTTATTGATAATACATTATTATTAGTAATTTTTATATCACCGTCCTAACAGTTTGTTATTAGATGAAATACAATGAACTGTTCTTTGATAACCCAATATTGACCTTAAAAAGACCTTAAGGAAAAATGTGACTTAAAAAAATTAAGAATTTCTACAATACTGAATAATGTACTTACGAAATATACATATATGTATACAAAAAGAATTACAAAAATAGAAAAAGAAAAAACAGTACCAAAAAAATTTGTAACATCATTATTAAAATATTTTATTTTTTAAATTCTACATAATATTATTATTGTCATTTAAGAACATGTAAATAAAGTAATTGACACCAAATAAAATATATAAAAGGAATTTAAAAAATATATACTTACGTAACATACATTTTTAAATCATCGATTTTGTGTCATAACTTTAAAAATATCATATCAATATCAATTCTTAATTGAAATATAGTATAAAAGCAGGAACTCTTCCTTTGTTTTATTTTTTTACCCTTAATTGCACTAACCATAAAGTAAACGGGCTACAATGCGAGGGCTTAATACACTGTAACATTCTCTGCCAGGCAACCCTTGTGTTGGTTAGAATGTGCGGTAGGCATTAGGAAAGAAAACAACATAAAGAGATACTTTTAATAGTATTAATTATGTTTACGATATATCCTACATATATACATACATTCACATGAAAATATACATATATACTTTTATAACCGTATAAACATACACAAACAAATATGTATATAATTATATACACTATACACACGAGGTACAGAGGTGGTATCAACATGACTTCACAGTGTGTTTTCGGACAAGTTTTTTTTTTATATATTCTTCTTAGGTACTCTTTTGATTCAAATGGGTAAGGCGTCCCACAGAGCAGCGTGAATAGTAAAAGAATAATGGAAAAAGTTGCTGTTATGCGGTAGAAAAATCATTTTCCAGTTTGCCGAAGAACGAAGTGCTTTCACGTGTGGTGTATAAAGATATTGGAATTTCTTCCTAAAGTGATTAGCAAGACTGCTTGATGTTGTTATTTAAGAACGCGTTTATTTTCGATGACTGTCGACAAAATGATAGGAATTACTGACCGGAAAAAACTTAAAGAGCCCATGGAAAAAAGTGTATGTCATTCTTTCAAGAGTCACCCACATCGGACACGCCTTATATTGGTCGTTGTCAATAATTTACTATAAATTAAATTAAACAACAGACCCACAGCCTAACGACGTCTTTCATACATTCGGCCAACAGAGACTTAGTTTTTTATTTATTTTGTCATTATATGATTTTATATTGCGTGACAACCCTGCCTTCTCTCCGACATCAAACACATTTTTTTACACTGTAATAGAGTGATGAAGTTTCAACCAATATGCATAAAAATATGACAAATTCTGAAATTTTGTTATTCAAATAACACGTGAACTATTTCCGCTCGACTCTAAGAAACTTCGCAATAGGATGCATACAAAAGGAGTAAAATGAGAATAAGGTGAACAGTTCAATAGCTTTTGTTAAAGACAGGGAGCATTGTAGCGAATCCTTTGTGAATCAAACAATACGTATAACAATGGTGCCTTCTCGATTGATTGATTAATTAACTTATTTTCTATTGAATCTACGGCTACAAATTAGGCTGGTTGAAGTATGATTGAATAATACTATAATATTTAATTATGTATAACTTCACATCGTTTGAAATAAAATAAATAATTCTATCTAATTAATCTACATTTCCGGCATCTGTAACTTTCGTAACGACGTATAATTATATATCCATATAACGACATGTTAAAGGTAATTTTTTTTCCATAATTGTCAAATTTAGTTAAATTATCTACTTATAGAAAGTTAGGTTCTGTATATAATTTGAAAGCCTTTATGTTTTATTCAGCTTAAGATTATCCGAATTTCCAGTAAGCTTTCATTATCAGTTAAGCTGTTATGTAACGGTTAAATCCTTTGAAATTCACTGTAACCTTCCATTAAACCCGGTTGGCCCGCCAGTGACCTGGATATCCACTAGTAATTTATAACTGCATTTAGGCGGTAGTGGATTTAATCCCCCGCAAGCTTGTCAGTTTAGCTAATAGGTACTAAGTATATTTTAGGTTAAAATCTGACTTGCACAAAAATTTTTTATATTAAAAATGAAGATAAATAAATCATTCACAAACGCGAAGACGGACCCGGAAGGTGTGTGGTTACCGTGATCCAAGGACGTTCACGATTTTAAAGGCATCACTGATGAGTTACCAGCCAAGATGAATGTGAGGGACCACCACGTACCAGAATAGCTTCGACCGTTGGATAACAGCTTGCACCATAAAAAGAAAAGGCTGACTCGGGCACAAGGCAGCCCCTTTCGCTCCAAAAGTTACTTTTGACATTGTGTGTGCATGCAATTTTTTACGCTGCTATACGATCCTAAATTTCATTGAAAATAATTCAGCATTTTGAACACGGAATAGATAAGAAGAAAAAATTTAATCTCCAAAAAACAACGACAAATTTTAGTATTATGAGTATATTATAATAACATCAAATTTATTATTCCTTTCAAAGAGATGTACTCATATCTTCTGCAATTAACAGGTTTCTTTTTTATGATCTTTTTTATGATTTTATGTAATCTAATAATCTCACTGATTACATGTTCTTTGAATCCTATAGTTTTTTTTTAAATTTGTATATAATATTAAAAGTGGTAGAAATGTAGTGTCGAACGTCAGCCTTCGTTCGATATAGGATCGTCGAGTTCGAATTTTTCAAATTATGCGCTTATTACAAATCAGATATAACTTTTTTCGGTGAAGGAAAATATCGTGAGAAAACCTGCGTATTTGAGAATTCTTCATAATATTCTCGAAAGTGTGTAAAGTCTGCCAGTCCACACTTGACCATCGTGACAGACTACGGCTTCACCCAACCTCATTGTGAAAGAATACCCGAACCCAGAAGTTGAACAATTATGGGATGTACTTAAAAAACAGTATTGATATAGCCTAGGCGAGTATATCACTTAAAAATTTTAATACAGAACTTAAAAATGTTGCATTTCTATATAACATCACTCCAACTTTAAACTTAGCTTATGGCATGAAATCATCATTTACCATCAGATTAAATTCTAATCAAGTACTGAATTATAATAAGTAAAAAAAAACAGTTTTGTCATCATATCATCTAAAGGTGGAAACTTGTAATTGGCCATTGTTACCTATCCAATTGTTATTTAAGTACCTAGCTGTTGGTTTCCCGAAAAGTTAATAAAAATAAAAAAAATCATATACTTCAGAATAAGCTCCCGTAGCGTATAGTATTCCTTCTTTCATTCTGACTGTCAGGCTCGCGAGATCGCGATATTCATAAGCACGATCATCAAAGGCGTTCGTTGGTTGACTCTGAAATATTGCGGGCGGAATCGTCGCGACAGTCCGCTGGTTATTTATAACGTGCGAGCGTTTCGTGTGATAGAACGAATTAAAATAGAGGGTGTCACTCATCATGCATCGTACCTATACACGAGTGATAAGATACACTTAGCACTTGGTTCGGTGAAGAGAAAAATTGCTTGGAAACCTGCATACCTGTGAGTTCTCCATAATGTTTTCGAAGATGTGAAAAGTCTGTTAACATGTATTTAGTCAGGATGGCAGAATATGATTTTAACCTCTCTAATTGTGAGAGGAGACTCGAGCCCAGCCGTGGGACAATTCTTGTTTGTAATGATGACGATGAATATAATAGATATACTTACTTCGAATTTTTTTTATACATTACTAGCAAAATTTTAAACATAATTAAAAAGCTATATCAGAATTCTTCGTGAAAATATTTCAATATAATATTATGACAATAAGAAGACTTGTATCTATCCATATTTTAAGAATTTTATACAATGCCTACATTTATCAAATAAATAAAAAGACGTATTTTATTAAGCATACCTATTAAAAGAAAGAAATATCTTTATAAGTCAGTTCCCTGTTTTATTTCAATAGCTGACGAATGAGGAGAGGGGTCATCTGACGGTAAGTGGTCATAGAGATCCATAACTTCATTCAATCATCATGGACATCGCAACCGAAACATGTTAAAATACTTCTGGGTTAAATCTAGAACGAAGGTGGATCTCACTTTTGTTTAATACTACTACTATTACTACCAGCAGATAAAGAAAGATATTACAACGATCTCCAATAAGTACCAGTTGCAATTGTCTTATCCATTGTTCCATCCATGAAATCAAGTATTTATCCATCCATGAAATCAAGAATCAGTTACCCTTAGGTATATACCCAAGTTTTCTGGAACTATCGTCAAACATGTGACGTATAATCTTCATTTAATATTTATCTTAAAGTCAACTAACATAATATTAATCCTACTATGGTAAGTAAACTTGTTTTCTATCTCTGCATCCGTCTGACTGACAATAAGCTATTACAGGTTCTCATTGTAACGAGAATTGTTACATTCTATGAAATAAATGTTCATATTTAATCAACTACACCGAGAAAATTTTACAAGGCGACACCGTGAATGATAGTGATTAACATTCTTCAGACCATTGTATTCGTTATAGCGATGTAATAAACACGATAATGGCGTGCTCTTTGGTCCATTAAACGATTTAGACTTCCTACTTCATACTTCAACCAAAACCGGTTCCGCTACCCGCCTCATGTTGCCGAATTAATAACTATCAAACGGCTTATTGGGCTTACAACAAATCAAAATCAAGCCTATTGACATAAGTCTCGTTAAAACTAACGTTGTCTCGCTTTTTCCTCTGTTGGGGAGTAAGACAAATAGAAATTTGTAGTGACAATTACTGAGTTAAATGACTCTAGTTAAAATGAATATTTCTTTTATCGCTCTTTTATGTTTCGTTGTTACCAATGATATATGTCTTACTAATGAAATTGTTGAACGTCTATACTAATACAAAACAGCTATACATATATGCTATATATATACTAATACAATACAGGAGTACGGTGTGTAAGTAAATTCTATTTTTCCTATTTTTTCGTCTTCACGTAATGACAGTAACGTTAATGTTGCCGACGAAAAGAATAAATACTTTGGCACAGAGAAAAAAAACGGAAAATAAATCTCTCCGGTAAATTGTCTCCGCTAACAAGACGTTAGAGCGGTTATGTGGTGAGCTGAGATAATGTTCGGTGACCGCAAGATGTTAGTTCCACACCCACTAAACAAGCTACACCGCACCGATCCCAACTCCAACAAATTATTCTATCTGTCATAACCGTTTACGCTGTTATGCTCTGAAATACCATAGGATAAGAATTCGTATCCTATGCACATTAGCCAGCTAAATTCATATATTTGTTGCGTTCTCCGTAAGATTAATAAGGGATGCAGGTAATTTACTGGTAATTGCTAGTGTGAAACCTTTGGTAATGTCTATAAATGTGATTCTGTATTTCTGTATACTGCAACTGAGTCACTTTATCTTTGGTTAGGGCTGTCTGTTTTATCATTCCAATAACTTATTTTGTTAGGGCTGCCCAAGCACGATAGTAAATTACTAATTGGTTGGTTCATCGTTTGATAGTAAAAATACAAAGGAAAGAACAAAACAAGTGAATTATGAATTGTGACATTTCACTACTTCAAAAACATAATGTGAACAATGATATAACTGCAATATCATAGTAAGTACAGCACACTAATGGCTCATGGCAATCTTCTTATTTGCCTCTACGTGAACGTAATATGATGTCAGTAAAACGTTGAAAACGCGAAGACTTCGAAGTAGTACCATCATTGCAGAGACCTATTAAAAATTAGAAGCACGTCAATTTAATTTGATAAATAGTAATTTAACACCAGGTGCAGGAGTCTTCATCTGTTTTCGAGTCTTAGACTAATGCCTGGCTCGTGGTGTACTCTGTAGAACAATGATTTAAGTAAAGGCACCAGGTCCTTTTTGTTGGAGGTCGCTGGACTCTATACTACCGAGGTTCTTACGGTATTTGTGATTGGTGGGTTATTACCAGACTGGTTAGCTGCTGCGCTCCTTCTATAACAAACATGAAATATTCTTATTTGTTTCGGATACAGTGCCGAAGAAGGTTCCTCTTTAACTGTTAACACTCCCCATAACGTTCACCAACGGCGGCGTTCACAAATCACTTAATTATTATGAACAGTATAAAATAACTTCAATACATCAGGTGATAAACGAATAGTAGAATTGCTTAGTGGGCACATCAATGTTTCGTTTAGTTTAACTCTATAGGTTCTGTAAACACTTGCAGTGAACAGGTGCTGTTCGGCACAATTTGCGTCAGGCGGAACAGCTTACTCGCAATTACAACGTCTCCGTTCAGAAAAATTCTATTTAACATGTCTTTTTGCTCTTATCTGTAACAAAATACGCTGTATATGAACAACCTCTGCTTCGTTTCTAAGCAATAATACGGGAGAATAATTATTATTTAAACTACGGCAGTATAATAATTATTTAAATTACGGGAGTATAATTATTATTTGGAATGGGGACATTCTTCCCAAAAGCTCGTAACGTTGAACGTTCGTCAACGAGATCCATCCATGCTGCAAAAGTTTCCGCTTCTTTGCTTGTCATGACATGTGAAGCCACCCGTATCGGTAAATATTGCATATTTGAAAAACGTTCATTAAGACATATTAGAAACCATTTGGCTGCATTGGTAAGTAAATTTGAATTACATCACAAACAAACCACACTTTGCGCCCAAAGAACGACTATAGTAAGGGCACTCAATAATTTTTAACCGACATCAAAAAGGAAAATGTTTTTAATTCGTTTGTACGTTGTTTTTATGATTGTCACCTCAGAACTCCGTCATTTATAAACCGATTCGGAAAATTTCTTTTTTTATTTGAGAGGGTATACCGATTGGTGTTACTTAAATATGAAGAAAAAATACCACCCCTAAGGCTGAAAAGTAGGAGATAAAACCAAGAAATTCACTTTCTTTCTTCAAATTGAAGATGGTTTTTGTTGTTAAAATATTTATTGTTTTACCTGTTTTTTTATTTAAAATTATGAATATTATAACAATTGTCACTTTTCTTGTAAATATATATATGTAGAAGTGGATTCAAAGCTAGTACAACCCAAAACATGATGTGACAAATATGCAATAATAAATATATGCACTTGTATGCATAATTTGCCACAAAAAAAAATATAGCTAAGCATTTTAATAAACACACAAATCCATTTTTAGATATAAATAACATCCATGGATGGAATTAGTCAAGTTCGACAACAAAGGAGTCTAGTACTTAATTACTAGCATCTCCCACTTAACACTTGATCTAGATTATATTCATCTAGTAGATTTTTTGTTCTATATATGTACTTTGTACTATCTACAGTGAATCATTTGCTTCGGACAGGTGCGGTCCGACTTAATTTGCGTCAGCGTGGGGAACTGGCCTGCAATTACTACGTCTCCACTCAGAAAAATTCAATTTCCAATGTTGGTTTTAAGCTCTATAATTATCCATAGGTTGGCCTTCTTATGTTAGCGTACACTCAAAATTAAACGTGCAAATGCCGACTTTAAGTTCTATGTTTTTTCACGTTTATTGATTAAATTCAGTATGGTAACATGCGTAATTATAAACTACTGTGATTATACGGATGAAGAAAATGGAAGCAAAAAATGCTTTTTCAATTTCAATCAAGCAAGTAATGTAAAATGTAAAAAAGGATAGTGGTTAAGGGTCAGTCATCGGATAAATTAAAGAAGAGATCTCAAGCCAGAGGCAAGTGAATGCCAGCATTATACGAGTACATCTAGTTTTTTGAATTTTATTTTAACTCGGCTGTTTTCATCACTATCTTAGATTTTATAATAATCACTTTGACATTTAAAAGTCAAATTCCAATTAAAATAACTGGAATATTAATGAAATTTTCTGTGATATTTAATTAAGATAAAATATATGTACGGTACTTCATTTAACTTCGTCACGTTGGATTATAGAGTCACTCCTATTTTTAAGAATAAATTAGGACGTAGTTCCAATGACTACCGCTGATACTACGAATGCTATAATTGTTAGCAGAATAATTGCGACTTTCACAAATTTGGATAAGATGGAGCTCCAACTTTATGATAAAAATTATAACTAAATCTTGGAACTTTTCTCTTGCTTAATAATACATTTGTACTCTCTGTTACAGACTATGTTCATATGTAAAATATCATCATATCTCATAGCATCGCCGCTAAGTTAACTGGCTACCTATTCATGAAAGGCGTAACATCAGAATTCTCTTTCTCTATTTTGAAATTCAACTTCTCCTTAATATCTTAAGGAATATTTCGTTCTTCTACAAACTTAAAAGTTAAAAAAAAAAAAATGTATATATTGTATCTGATTAATATATTACTATTATAATATAAAACTGCTATCTGCCATTTTTCTTTTGTTTATTCTACAAAACATCTGTTTTAGATTATTATATATTGGACTATATAATATTTTTAGATGAAATCGGAATAGCTACTTTTGTAATAATTATGCTATCGCCTACATAGCCATATTCGACTATATCAAATCAACATGTGTATCCAATTTCAACATTTTCAATAGTGACAGTCGGACTGCCAGACTCCAGGCTTTCGTTATATTAATACATGTACAGAATCCAAAAACTTGCAGGGTTATATAGATTTCTAAAGTATGAAATTAAAAGTTAAAGTATGAAATTAAAATATATCACAGCTTAAACTCAAACAGCTTAAATGAGCTCTAGAAAATAGAACTTCTATGAATATATAAATAACACGATCTCAAGGTTCGGTGATTTTTATTAGTTTCATTATCACGAAACGCAATTGGACAGAAAATGGCATGTTTAAATTAAATGAACAATAGAATGCTTAATGTCTACACACAAATTATTGTTGTCTTGAGCCATAGGATTCAGGCTGAGAAATGAACGGGGCACTAAGTAATTTTCGAAACGGCTCTAGCTTCAAAGTGAATCAGTAAAGCGCCTTCAGTTGAACGTCGGTATGTGCTCTTAAGATTCGGGCATGAGATGACTTTGGATCTCCATACAAAGGGAATATTGTTTGCTAGATTAGAAAGGCACATACAATACCAGTACATTATAGTGTCGGTCTTTGTTCTGTTATCATACATATATGAAGATTATTAATGCTAGAGAGGTTGTTACAATTTTACTTTTTACACCCTCACTTGGCTATTGGAAACGTGCATTCGAAATTATGATTTAATTTGTTTAAGTTTTTAGTAGCAGTGGTAGCCTAGTGGTTTGAACGTCGGTCTTCCGCAAAGAGGCTCGAGTTCGAATCCAGCACGCACCTCTTATTTTTCAAACGATGTACGTATTACAAATTTATTATTTCGTTAAAGGAAAACACTGTGAGGAAACCTGCACACCTCAGAGTTCTGCATACATAATAAGAAGTTCTACATCGACTCTCAAAAGTATGTAAAACCTGCAAACCCGCACTTGGTCACCGTGGTGGACTTGCATTGTGAGAGGAGATAGAAGAGAAGAAGATGGGTTGTAATGATCAGATGTTCTAAAAATTAAACGGACGTAGCAGAAATTGTAGCGACCAGCAAATTGGTGGGCTTAAGCCTTCTCATAATGAATGGAAACCCATGCCTAGCAATGTAACAATGTCTGGTCATAATGATGGATACGTTTGTTAGGTTAGCCGAGTTTCACGTAAATCCGAGATGATATTCGTAAGTACTTATTAAAACGTATTTAATATATATTTATTAATTACCAAATGGAACAAATAAGCCGATACCTACTGCTTTTATTAACCATATCCATAAAAAATATTAAAAGAAGGAGATTAAAGGAATATTATCTATAATTAGCAAAGCAAATATAATTACATATATAAAAACATGTATCTTATATATCCAGTATCAAGGTGTTTTAATCATATAAATATATGTATTTTAACGTAAAATTATCTTAAAAAGTTAATATTACTTAACAAAAAATATCAATAAAATTCCATTTATGAATGAAAATTTACTACAATGGTTTTGTATGAATCATTTCATTCATAAGCTCGAGACGAGATAAGCTAACGAGTTGTGAATTTACTAAATGATCAATTAGAAAACCATTTCATTGGTCGCCGTGCGCCAGTATTGTGGTGGGCACGCTCACCAAATCTAAGTACCGTAGCCTTATTTTTATACAGTCAATGTGTTTGTAGTGCAGTGGATACCGTGGGTTTGTTGACACAACGTTTATTTGACGCTTTTCGTAAAGTAAAACAATGACAGGTATTTAAACTCTGAGGCATTTAAAACGTGCTGATGCGTGTATCTATAATAAAGGAGGACATTTTGAACAATTAATAAGATACTTGTGAGCACAAAACATCACTTTCTGCATTGTACGTAAAATTGTAAATACCTATCTGGTAGTATAACAATCGTCGTAAATAATTGTTTCTAACTTTTAAAGTGCTCCAAAATTAGTTACGTGATTATATGTAATGTGAAATAAATAAGTACCTACCTAGTTATCTAGCAAGATATTTATTTTATGAAGCGTGTAGATAAGGTTGGCGTAAATTATGAACTTGTACTAGCTACAATCTACAAGAAATACAATGATGACCCACCACCACGTTCGTTGTGTTGGGAGCGTACGACTTAGGATATTGGTTAATAACTATATTTGTAAATTGAATGTATGTTGTTATGCTGACTCTCTGTTCATTGTTGAAATACAATTGGTGTTAAATGTTATTGTTTGTGAAAATAGTTATGGGCAGTGAAATTGTTGAATCGAGATATATTAAATTAGGATTGCGTGTGAACGTGCCGTATATTAACACACTGATGCATGAAATTTTAAATGCAATCAATCGAGCAGCTGACGACTATTATTTATTCATTATTCGATAAACTATGGAACGGGAAACAAAAACAATTTACGAGGGTTGGTCAATTTGATTGATTATGCATAAAATAGGAATAAGCCATTTGTTAGCTTATTATTATTTGTTAACTATGTATAAAGGTGTTAAATAGAAGCATTTGTGGTTATGTAACTTATGATTATTGTACATGTACAATTTAAATTAAAAATAGCAGAGGTAGCCGTCGATCTCTCGCACGGGAGACGTGTGCTCGAATCCTCCACGTATGTCAATATTTGCAAATTATGCGTATTACAAGTTAATTATCACTTGTTTTCGTGAAGAAAAATATCATGAGGAAACCTATATACCTGAGAGTTCGTTCTCATAGTGTTCACATACTCGAAGGTACATATGTGAAGAGTACCAACTCCCACTAACCAGACCTTACTCATTGGCATCGTTGGGCGCGTGAAATGTCTATCAAGTCAACTGCTATATCATTATAAATACTATTTACATATTTATTTATTTCATTGCACCGACAAAGTGAACACTAATATAAACGCAACAAAAAAAAAATACCATTATAAAAAAGTGTCAACTCAATTAAAGGCGCAAACCAATTGCAATTTATTTTTTTCTGTTCAACGCCTTACATTGATGAGGGCAGTGGTGCGATGACTGGTACCTAGGACCTATCGAATCATTGTTAAGCTTTTCGTACAGTATGTACATAATTATTATCTTTGTTTTCAATAAAACCGTTAAAGTTATATATTTTTTTACTTTATTTATTCATTTAGCCACAGCCATATCTTTTTTCTTTTCCATGTCCTAAACTACAACTTCACAAAGTTATAACGTTGATAAGTCCAACAATACTACGAGACATAGTTGGAATCATCATACCGACGCCATCATAAAAGTGTCAAAGGCGTCGCAAACGAGAATTTACGAGCAAATCGTGCAAATAAGCAGCCGATGCCTTAAATCCTTGCAGTCACCATAGTTGACAAGATTGTTGGTGATTCTTTATTGCTCGGTCACTGCTTTTATTTATTCTTCAGCATTCAGATACATATCTAATATTTTTTGTTGTTATCGGGGGAAAATGGTCTGAAAACAAACTAATAGTGCTTCTAAAAACAACATTTTTAAAAAGCGAGCAATCGGGTAGAATAATTGTAAATGGTCACTGACAACTACGGACCCTTGTTACAATCAAACAGTTGTAAGCCAAGAAGGAAGCAGATATCCCACTTTTTAACTTTCTCTAGATACTGCATCAGAACACTTTAAACCATTTCATGGTTCATTTTAGAAGGAAAACATTAACTAAGTACGTAAAAAAATACTGCCGTCATACTCAAGTACTCTTGGTATTTAACTGTGTGGTATAGGGACTAGCAATCTCCAACCAACAAGAGGGACCTGACGACATTCTTCCGTTCGTAGTTCAACATGGTGCAATATAAACAGCAAAGTTTCGCTTTCACTCATAAATGGATCCTCTTTTATTATGAATGACATACAGCCTCAAAATGTATCTCAACTCTCTGGAGAAGAGTTATGGATCAGAGAGACTCTTACCCATAGAAATCTTTACCTCAACCATCTGCAAATAAAGAGTGATGTGTGCTTAAGTGAAATTGTTATCGTTCAAAATCTCCAGTATTTATCTTTTGTGTTATGGTATCTTAATGTATGGGAAACCAGCGGACATTGATTTATTATTTTTATTCCAGAAAATCGGCAGCATTATAACAATATAATTCGATTCTGAAAGAGGTTGCAGTATTTGAATTACCACTAATGAATCGGATATCCCATAGGTAACGATTATAAACATAGGATGACTTGAAGTGCCTTATGACGTCAGTTACAAATTAAACTCTGAGGGAAATGAAAAGGTCTATTTGTATGCTTCGCTCGCCTTGACCCTCGTTGAATGGAAACTTCAATTGTTCTAAGTAATTTATTTTGTGACAGGAATAAGTGTCATATTATACTCTCATTTGGCACATAAAAATACGTTTCATTTCTTAATAATTGCTGTATAAGTTTCAATTAATAATTTCTAGCGAAAAATATTGTACAAAATGGTGGTACGAAGCTTTTAAATAATCTTTATACACTAATAATTTATATGAAGACGATGTTTGAAGTGGGGTGGTCATGGTAATGATGATTAAGGATGTTATGGAGTTCCGAAACCGTAACAGACATTATCGGATATCCGAAATTAAAATATATACGAAACCGTAACCGAATCCGATAAAAAACTTTCGAATAACTTCGGATAGGGGCAGTCTAAATGAAACACGGTAGGTAGGACAGGTTTTCGCCGGCCGAGTCGATACACTAGTGTTTGTTTTGTTTTATGTTAATAGCCGACAAACGAGCAGACGAGCCACCTGATGGTACGTGTTCAACGTCGCCCATAGACATCAGCAAAACCAATGGTATCAGTAATGCGTTGTCGGCCAAGAAATGAGAAGGTAAGAAAGAAAGAACTGGCTCCCAAGCCACCAGCCGGAACACGACTAACTGTGTCACTCTCTCGATTAAGACAGTTTTTATTATTTTATTTTTAAGGCTATTATTTTATTCTGTCATTATAATATCACATACTACCTAGAAATATAGTTTAACCTAGTAAATACTTTATATTACTTTTCCAAGTTGTAAATATCCATTACCGAAATTATCCGAAACAATCGGATAATCCGAAATAATTTCATATCCTTAACCGAAACTGATAGAATTCATAGATCTGTATCCGTATCCAGATCCGAAATTTCATATCCGTACCATCCCTAATGATGATAAAGAAATATGAGTTCTGAGGCGCTTATTCAAAATCATAACTGCCAGAAATCGGCATTTTCATACATAATTTCAAATAATTATTTGCGTAAAAATAAACCACAAACGAAACTAATGTGAACTAGTATTTTATTATACTATACATATCGTTATTACATTTACATGACAGATAGTATATCTGTATAATACATGTAATTTAAATATGACTTATATATTTGCTTCATATTATATATATAATAATTTTAGTTCATATTTACACAAATAAAATATTTTTGATTGATCTCCAAGGGTTGACTCGTAGAGAATGGCATTAGGCATTAAGTCCGCATATTGTGATCCGTAGTGGTTCCAAAAAAGTGTAAAATAAATAAATAGAACTATAAGAACGCACGAGTTTTAAGGACAATACAATTACGATATAAGATTTCCTTATCCATCAACGATTCACAAAATTAGTATAATACAAATCCACGCAATTGGCTCACGGTTAATGTGTAATTTTGCTTTTCTGAACCATCACTTATTGAAATGCTGAAGCAAAATAAACACGTGAAATGTAATGTGTTCCCAGTCACTTATTATCGAATGATTGTGTCCCACTCTTAAACTGTAGGAGAGAAGCGATAAACAACATTTGGATTTAAAAAAGAAACTCGTATTAATGCCTGGACTTACTACAGGGTACTTTTGAGTTTCAGAGGCTTGCATGCACGGTCGTGCGTAATTAAAGCTTCTCTGGTCGTAGTACACTCGGTTACTCAATGAACCCTCCAGTTTAATCTCAATAGTATTTATGGATAAATCCGATTTTTCGCTTCCTTCTTGTCCGGCATCATATCGGTAATGCTGCTGAAGTTATAGATTTTTGTGAGTAATAACAACCACCTAATATATAAAAATGTCCTCCAATACCATTTCTTACTACCCTAAATTCAAATTCAACGAGCATCTTTATTTTATAAAATTATGGTCGATTTAGTGTTTAATTATCATTTGGTTCGCAGAAGAAAACTTCGTGAAGCAACCAAGGGCCCTGAGTCATATTCATAATGTTTCAAAATATCTGTTAAGTCTGAAAATTCACACTTGGTCAGTTTGTAGAACTATGATGTGATCATAAACAAATTATGAGAGGACCTGCGTCTAGCAAAGAGAAATTTTTGAGTTGTGATGATGTCGAATATTGGAACTCACCCTTCTTGAAATAAAGATACATTTCCTGAAATAAAGCTACATTTCTGAAATGGACCTACATTCCTGAAATGAATCTACATTCTTGAAATGCAGTTTAATTATCGAAATTAAGCTATATTCTTGAAATGTAGCAACATATTTTCTTAATACCTAATCATACACTTAATATAATTTATTTCCGTATCTTCCTTCATGTTGTGAATTTCTATTACTCAAGTTTACTGGTGACTTTTTTTGTGAAGTCAGTCACTAAGGTTATTTCTAAAAGGTTGATCAAGAAATTCAAATATGTAAACGTTGTTAGACTCAACATCCTCTACACCGGAATAAAAAGTTGTAATTTGATTTACAACAGTGCAAGTGTACCGATTGATTTACTGCCGCCTATCAAACATTGATGTTGTTAATCCAACCAAGTCATACCGATCATAGAAATAACAAAACATATTTTATTCTTCTTGTCTGCTAACTTTTTGTTTAACCTTAAACATATAAAGTTTTATCAATATGAATTTTTCGCTGAATTTCGAGCACTGTTGTTTTAATAGGTCATTTAAAATAACGAGTTATCCGCTCAGAAAGCATGGCGTGTCGTTCATCTTTATTTCTGAAGAAAGACCAAACTTTGTATTAAAATTAAGTTGTTAAAACATAATTTGAATTGCATCGGCGTTTGTATATTGTATTTAATTTCCGTATGTGCATGTACTTGGTAAAATTGTTAACTAACATGCAGGACAAAGCCTATGCCGCTGAAAAGAATATACATATGCACTATAGTATACTATATATAGTATATAAAAGTTGGATGGATTCTGGGATATTACTAATAGGAAAATCTTCAAGTGGCTAACCGCCTTACCTACTAAAATTTCAATATAAAAAAAACTTGGACCGGAGTTCTTAAGAACTAATATATATTGTTTACTTTTTCGATGTAAGATTTGTATTCTACTTAATTGTTATGTGATACTTTTACTGTTTGTCATCACTCAACTTATAGCAGCAAAAATATTGTGCACCCATGTAAGCCTACGTACACACAAAAGCGAATTCTTAATTGTTTAAATGTGTGTGTGATGGCTAAGGCGTTAAATCCATATTTTGAGATGAAACTCTCGTCAGACAAACAGTATACTCGCACTGACGATGAAAAAAAATCTTATTTAATCTTCACGCCTTAAAGATAAAAACCATGTACCTGCTATAATTTGAATAATTTTTACACTTTATTAAGCTACTAGCAAAGACACTAGTTCTAAATTACTTATGAGTAGCTCTTGCTGGATCTGCACGTATTCACTGTTAAGTACAATCAACTTATATCTCAACACCCAGTAGCTTACAACATTCTACCTTGCCATCCGTCTCGGGTTACAAATTTACTGCGTAAAACATTGCCAGTTACGGCAATTTCCTTTTACCTAATGAATGTCCGCAACCGTCTCAGTAACTCATTCATTTATCACTTGTGTGTACAACATCGGAGATATCGGGAAAGAAGCATCTTAATAATACCAGGATAGATCTTATCCCATAGAATTATCACATAAATCAACCAAGTCAATGATTAATACTGGTCGGGAGGATGGGATCGCGTTGTCGTTATAACGGTTGAGTATAATTAAATCGAGCTTCCGTATACTGTCTGTGACCGGTCTAGTAATAGGCGACGTAACACACGACTCAGAAAATTAAGACCTTGGATCAAACCCAGCAATCTTAGAAACTAACGAATAGATTTGTGTAATCACTGCTATTTCATTTGATTACCCAACTCATGTACTTGAATCGCTTGTTGTACAAAAGGGAATTTGAAATTACGGTAAATTCGCTCTGACTGATAAATATTTACTTAAAAGTAACTTTGTGGGAACATTCTTCGTTACCGTATAGATATTACTAGAATATAAATACTAATCGATTATTTTACATTATCTTTAATACTTATTACATGTCTCGCTATTACTTAATAATGAATGCTATAAAAGTATAAACTATTATTAAAAATCATTAATATAATAGAGCTGTTCTAATTACATTAATTCATGGTAGTGTTTACGACGGTAAAATTAGTTTACTTTCAACGTAGTCATCTGCAAGAAACCGTAGCAATTTTACGTAATCTGATCATAAAATGTTTATTATATGACATTTACATCTATTACATCGTGTTTATAAAACCAACGTGAACTACTTTACTCCGGCAAAACACTAACAATAGCGTATAAAAAATCACCCTTTCCAGTCAGCCAGCTTTACGTCTATTTGGAGTATAATCTCAAATAATAAATAACCTTTGCGAATAAATACATGCACTCTCGCTAAGCGCGCGAGCACGGTGGTCCAAGACCGAGCACGTTTGTTATATTCACGACGTAAATTTTAAAATTAGCATCTGTAAACAAATTGCTTTATCGCTGTCGGTACAAAAGATGTGTTAGGCAATGAAACAACATAATACGGGGCAATGAAACGCTCACAAGTTCAAATTTTAACGGAATTGAAACTAAACAGTTTTTGAAGTAATCTCTCTATTTGCTTTTTATTGAACGTAAACATTGGATTATGTCTTATCAATGAATCAGATCTGTAACCAGACTGAAAGATGTAACTGATTTTTACCTATCTATCATTCTTTGAACGGCATTACCATCCAGGTAATCTTTTAACATCTGAACATCTTTGATGGCAAGGTCGCAATTTGACAACTTCTTAATCCATCAGTTTTAGATCTCCAGTCATGATCTAACCATCACACTAAAATATATTGATGCAGCGTAGTACTTCAAATTGATAAAGTATGTCAGTTCATTTAAGATTGAATTATGAAAGCTTAAATTAATGATCTTGTGTAAATTTATTCAAGCATTTTCTATTTAAGCTACTACCATGTCATTGCCTTGAGGATATTAGTTCCACAAGACCACACAGGAATCAAATAGCATTTTATTTTGCATATTTTCTGCATTATTGAACAAGTGTTTTGTCAATATTGTCTTCTCCATTATTAAACAATGTCTGCTGGCGACCGTTTGGTGAAGTAGGTGTCTAGTATTATTTTATTTCACGAAGGCTCTTTATGTAGACTTTATGGTTAGGAGATAAGGTTGAAATTTGATTCAACAAGTGCTCTTGTAAGATGAAATACGTACACGAAATGTAAATTAGTCTTGGCGTGCGCCATCTTGTCGTGTTTTAATGTTCAAGCAAATTTCTATATCCTTACAAATGAAATGTCAGTCCAAAGCTAAAGGTTTATGGCGCATCCCTTCAAAGGTCTTAATATACATCAAAATAAACAAAACTATAGCGCAATGAATCTGTAACTGCTTATGACTCATAATGACAAATATTTACTTCAGCATTTAAAAAAATGTCTCTATTAAATTACATATAAAATAACTTTTAATTAACAGTCATCAAAGAAATCATTATCATTAAAAAAAAAACAAAAGTAAAAACAAAGTAATCGTGTTGAAATAAAAATTATATAAAAAACATTATATTTTAATACAAAACAATATTAAAGATTAAATATAAAGATACTATGCGGCATGGGTATACAAATGAAACATCATTAACAATCTAAACCAACCCACAAACTGAACTACAGCTTCAATAAAACCAATATTTTAATTGTTGTTATCTAATTCACCGCAATATCACTCTCAAAATATGGGTGAGTTTTAAAAAAAAATAGGTGAGCTAAAACGAAGCTTACCGAGTCTAATAACCCACGACACTGTTACCCATTTACATGAGATTCAGGTCCGTTGTCACAAGACGAGATTGCTTCGCCACAACAAAGGTTTTTAATATCTGCACACACCCTGCGGCAGGAAAGGGCTATTTACATAAAAGCCACGTAGTTGTTTAAGAACAATCCAGTGTACATATTCGTGTGCCAACAACACGACCGGTACACGAATATTGTTATGTTAACTGGCTTCGTTAGTTTGTTCCTGGGAATTGTTTCGAGGGAAAAGAGTACGTACGTGCGCTCGGATTTATCCTGTGATCTTCCAGTGCGAGTAATTTATGTAAATCGTACAAATTCTTTTATTTTTCAGTATTCGAATATTTTAAGCATAATAACAATGAAACTATCGCGCAGAAACTTAAACACCTGAGAGTTATCAACAATAATATCAGCGAAGTGTGAATGAAGTGTGTCAATCCACGCTTGGTCAGCGTGTATGCTTATACATTTTCATTTACACGAAAATTTTATATTTTTTTTGGATTATGACTGGATTAAAATAACGTATTCATTCATTATATATAATCAAAATACAAACCACTTATACGATAAAAAAATTCCCGCTTAAGGGCATCTGTCACCATTTATAGTTTCCCTTGTTTTCCGTTTTAATGACATAGATGTAACTATATTTCGCTCCAATAAATTCTGATATCATCATTTTAAATCACTATAGACTTAGATCTGACATTTTCCAGACCGATTTCTATTGATAGTTCTATTGACCCCTTCTGATTACAAGGCTCGTGAAATGTTCATGTAACGTTTTTGGTGTATTTTGAGATATGTAATAATAATATGCGAAAATAAACGGGCAATTATTATGTTCTCTTTCTTATTCTGTATATTTATATATATAATAATAAGTTAAGGTATATTTTCGCCACCTCTCTCTCCTTAGTTTCAATCCGGCGGTTACAACAACGTCTGTCCTATTGATTGAAGACATAATTTAAATCCATAGATAATATTTAGGTATTTAGAAAAATCTTTAGAATAATTAGCATATATATTGGATAATTAAATAATGATTATCAGTTTTAAATTCTTAACCCAGTTGTTAATGGTTACCCGTTTCTTATTATCCTATAGCAAAAAAAAATTAATTTCAGAATAGGAATTCGTTAAAATATTTTCTTGTTATATTTTATTTTGCGTACCCTACCCTTTTTTTATTTCTTCACTTCTCTCTGTAATTTATTTTTCTGACAAAATATATGAATCGAATTATGTGAATTAATGAGAAATTGATAACGCTACTTTCCAAACCATTCCCTCTAGCGTATAAAGTATGCCACCGTCGCAGTAATTGCAATGCATGAATCGATAAAATTACTTACACTCGATGACATTTGCGCCATGAAATCTAAGAATTCATTTATGAAGAGTCTGACATTTAGAATAGGTTATTTAGATAGAAAGATATTAAAGTTCAGTTAGGTGACTCATTTTGCATATCGAGATGAAGTACAACTTAATTAAGCCGCACTGTATCATAATTGCAAGAAAATGAACATAAGTTCAGAATAAATTACGAAACGACGATTTCAGTCCTAAACAAGCCGTCCACAGAGTTTGTGAACCTTTGGTATTGAAATACACGTGTAGTAAATTTTTGAAAATTAATGTATCATGAGTAGTCAGGACAAAATATAAGTTTATATATAAATTTTTTTGCTATGAAATTCAAGTGAGATTAATGACAACAGATACCCACGAATGAAGTATGATTAACTAACGTAAAATAACATGTATCACTCCTGAAAACTGAAAAGAAACACCTTATTACGTTGCTGACAACGAGGACATTTTTTTATTTTAATAGCCGACAAACGAGCAGACGAGCCAACTGATGGTAAGTGGTCACCCTCGCCCATGGACATCAGCAAGACCAATGGTATCACTGATGCGTTGTCGGCCAGGAAATTAGAAGAAGGTAAGAAAGAAAGAAAGAACTGGCTCTCAAGCCCACAGCCGGAACACGACGAGTCGTTTGGCGGCTGACTGAAGCAGGAGGGTGGTAGCTAGCCAGGCAGGCTTTACGGAAACATAATAATACCAGTAATAATATTAATGACTTAATAATAATACTGATAATATAATCTTTACGCGAAGCCCTACCGCCAAGCAGGCTGACTTCTGTCGCCTCTTACGACACCCTGTTTTGTCAGCATAGGATTGGGGGGAGTATTCTAGGCCGCCCCAATACGGCGTTCTTACCGACACACACGGTTTATGGATATTATTCGCTTGATGATAAAATCATATTATATTATATATTATTATAAGCGTATTCATGGTCCGGTACAAAAATTTATATTGAATTATATTTATATATATTTATTTAAATAGATATTATATTGAACAGAGGGGAACATTCCAATTCTCGAAATTATTCATGTTAAAAAAAATTTTTACTTCACATCAAGATGTGATATTTAAATAGAATAAAATATGCATGATAAGTATTATAGTTAATGACTTTGAATTTTTAATGGCGAATTTTATAGAATGGAAGATCGATTGAGTCTTAATGGGACATCATGGTGTATGAACTTATGAATTGAAGAGAATTATCTGTTTCAATCTTGGTGTAATAAAACCAATTAAACTTAATTGAAGACTGTTTTTATACAAGAACTACAAATACTTCGTGGCATCACTAGGTATTAATCATATAAGTTTCTACAACATGAAGGAAGATCTATTAAAATTGTAACAAGACTTAAATTTAAATTATACAGAGATGTACGTTTTTGTTAAAGTTAATGTTAAAAAAAAGACAACAAAAAAAAAAAAACAAGATAACTATTAATGAACCCTCAACGACAATTATTTATTACGAGTGGTATTGACCGTAAACATTTATATTAATTAATACAATACATTCACATAAACAAAACACAGTTTAAGTGAAACCTTTTAAGTACCTACTCATTTCAACACTCAAAACGGACAGTTTTTATTTTAACCAGGCTTAATATAATGCCAGTTAATTAGACTTAATCTCTTTTTATCTCGGTGAATGCTTTTAAGGTGCCCGTAATTTTCTATTAGGTAAATATTTTCGTTGATGAGTGGTTTAACAAAGATAACAACGTAATATTTACATTATAAGTCTTTGCGTTTGGTATTTATTTTGTACTCCCTGTCATAACTTAAAACATGTCATAAGAGTAGCGTTTAGAGAAAAGGTGGAAAATTTAATTCGGAAAAAAACTAAAGTTAATTAATTGCAGTCTATAGATATATGTATATAGAATGTCTCGATTGCCGCAAGTTAATAATGAGTTGATAATGAGGTAACTTTCAAATAAAGTTTAAACTTATCAATGTTTACTAACAATCCTTGATTCGATGAGTAGCAACCCTGCCTACCGAGGGCGGGTACGAGGTTTGATTCCCCACCAGTGTAAACATTGATGTTAGGGATAAATGTTTGTTCTTGGATCATCGTTATTTACGATATCACATTTGTATACGCCGTATCAACATAACACATAACATTAATTTATTTAAGAGAATTTAACTGCAGTATTATGAATATGTGAACTTTTTGTTTTTTTTTTTATATCAGAATCGGCTCCATTTAGCTAATAGGGCATACTTGGTTCCCACTTAGTAGGTAGGTTCAAACCATTTCTGTCTTCACGTAGATAACAATACTGTTTTTAATATATTTTTACCAATTCTATTCTATTCATTTCTTATTCTATATTAGCCGGTGAATAAATACCTGCACAATGTAAACATTAAGTGGATAAGGAAGTTGATGTAACTAAACGAGACGTTGTTTGGAACGTTTTAAAAATTTGAATTAAAAATACTTAATAAGGGAATGAAATCACACGCGGCTTACCCAAAAGCACTCAAGTAAATTTTAATAATGCTGTATGTTATTGCCCTTATCTTAAGCTTATAATTGGGATGCTTTAACTATGAATTTAAGTCTATAAGATTATATCAAAATTATTTAATATTTATATAAAAAACCAGTCAAGCGTGGTTTATAATTCGAATTTCCTTTTATTTCACTTCTGAATCAATATTCTTCGGCTGATACAATAATCGATTGCTTTTGAATTAATTTCAATGTAACAAGTATTGAAATTCCATTAAATTCTGTAGTTATTTCATTTAGAAACTTCTAGCTCTTCGGCCTACTTCTGTCAGTCGTAAGCGTAACCATACTTAATATTGCCTAATGCTAAGTGAATGAGTAATGGTTTGATAGAATATACTGATGATGTGCTCCGCAGGATACAATAAGTCGATCTCATTGTTATCGTTAGATAACAGTCGATAAGCCTCGTTGAAAGGTTTAAGCTGACATAAGGACTTCCAACACTTTAATTTGACAACTATGGATTAAAACAGCCCAGTAAAATATGTATATACCAGGCTTTAAAGATCTGTGCCCTTTTATTGCTATTGAATTGTAACCAATTATATGATTAGGATGTTTTTATATTATCTGAGGTTATACATATAAATAGTTACTAGGTCTGGATGGAACATTTGCAAGTTGATTTTTTTTCTGACATAAAAGATGCATAAATCGCGAGACGAGCAAAGTGACTGACTTTGGTGGAGTGTGATATTAAAAGTACAGTGGACGTATGTGTAATATTTTATGTCATTCGTTAACAACGGATTGACAAACCAAAAGTGATTTAATCTAGCACAAAATCTACCCTCCACAATATTATGAGATCGAAATTAACCCTTCAGAATCGCGCAGCAAAATTATAGTGACTCTTTCATCACAACATCGAACTGCTCATTACATTTGGTGCGTGTGCCGATTTATAACCTCAATTAGTCAGTGACGCGTGCTTGCTCCGACGACAACTGACAAATCGACAAACCGGCAACCGTTGCACGTGGGTGGTGGCATTACAATACTACAAAATGACTAACCATCTCCTCTCCGATCAACCTAACCCTTATTCCAAGTCCAAAGAGTTGATCAATTCCACGTGGAAAAGTTTTGGTGTTGTACCATAATATTGCTGTCACGATGAGCGATTTGTATAGCGTCTTGTAGTTGGAAGCGCTAACCAGTGCTAAACGGACATGAAGTGATACGTCGGGCATATTAATTGATTCGTTACGAATATCGAAACGCTTGTATTTCTTGTATTATTTAGCTGATTACCAAACTAACTTTAGAATTAGTTTATATAATTCTACATTCATCTAAAAAAAGTCATCTAACTAAATATAAATCGGACTATCCAAAGTTGTTTCCAAAATTTATTCGGAAATATATAATGATAAAATAATAATAAAAATGTCTAAATTTTCCCAAATAGAGATCTAACAATAATGTAGTAAAAACATCATTCTAATAAAATTTATAAATTGAAAAACTTCATTAAATTAATTAATTTTTGATAATAATAGGTCTTGGTAATTAAAATATATAGGTGTCGGAGATGGTCATTAGTATAGACGTGAAACGAAACCCGGCACGATATCCGAGTGATGGCAACACCGCCGCGATGACTTCGATACTCGGCTAACATCGTGCTACAACGGAGCCTAGCTAATACGGTCGAAAATCTGCGGTCGAAGAGATCGGTTCCTCCACACTAGGAACTGTTACTTGTTTCGTTTGCCCGATGTGAAGTGTTTGTTAACAATTAATTAAAAGGTTAAACGATTATACGCCCACGCTATGTTCGACAATGCTGCTAAAACTACTGGCGTTGCCGACACAGGTATTAAATAAGTAATGGCCCGACCCGACATAGTTCGGGTTAAAAATTATCTATGTAAGTAAATATTATTACGTAGATATAATCCATAGTAATCTCTAATTAGTATAAACAAAGATAATGTCATCATGATTGTAGCTAATATATATATATATATATATATATATATATATATGATACGTCTGTATACACCCGATATAATGTATCTTTCAAATGGTCAAAGAATTTTTCAAATACGTTACCTGGTTCCTGAGATTAGATTCCGCATAAAGACATACAAAATTCGCACTCTCTATAATGTTAATATAGATGCCGATATGCTCTTTCTATCCAAACGGGAATCTTAGGACATGAAAAAAAAACCTTCCATTCACTGAGAGGCCTCGTTATAGAAATATTATGATGCAAAACTTCGCAGGTTGAATTTAACAGATAATTACTTATGATTGATGATTAAAGCACTATTATAATTGTATACGACATTAACATTATTTGGTCCGCCAAATTGGTTCTGCATGCAATCAAACTACTAATTTACATAATTACCAAGTATAACCACAGTGTAATTGGTTTTCTATTGCTGTCGATTTGTTACTACTATGTAACGATTGCGCTACTATCTATAATGTAAAAGCTATGTTTTATCTGTGGCACGTTCGTAATATATCTTACGTTAAAGAACTATTAGCAAGATCTGAGTGGCCGATATGTTCGTACTACCCTTTGTCGGATTTATACATATACGTATAAGCTACCCTTGTACGCCTTACTATTAAATGGATATAAGTACATAGACATTTAAGTAACAACGATATTTATCATCAGTAGAACGTATAGCTTTGTTATTTTTATTGGATATTGTGTAACCAACATATACATTCATAATATAGGTATGCAGAATCCAGGTATGTAAAAATAAAAGAGGAGCGGTATTTTTGCATGCAGCTAAAAAGTGCATGGGCTTAACGGCTTCCGCGGAAAGGCAACACAGGCCGAGCTTAAATCCAGTACGTGGTCTATATTACTAGAGTTACTATAACTCTTATCGAATCGAAAGCTTGGCAGACAACGTTGATTATGTAATACTGAAATAAGCAAGTGAATAATGGTCAGAACGTCAAAACAAACTTAATACAAATTTTTATTCATTTTGGCGAATACTTTTCTATAATGTAAAAAATACAAAAATTATTTCCTCAATCTTTATGCCCCCATCCTTATCCTTGAACTGCAACAATTTATTTTACTACCCAAGTGACGTTTTAATCGTCCCAACAAATCGATTCGTAGTAAAATGCACTTAACGTCAAAAATACAAGACTGGCACATCTGATCCGCTTGCAGCCAATGGTGGATTATTTAAGGGGCGGCCTGCAGCGCGTCACGAAACGATAGACGACTGAGCCTGTGTGGGCAAGCAATTTAAAATTAAATCACACGCTGTGTAGGGATAGCACCGCGGAGATACCAGTGCTTTGCCCGCGCTCAGATTAAAAGCACAGTATTTCATAGGCTTTCGTAGTTAAGTAACATAGTATTTTAATCCAGTCTGTTTATCGATTAATTATAACGCAAACGACACACGATATATTTTTTGACATTCCCGGTTAATGAACTCATCGTTATATATTATTATATGTTATTTTTAGTTCTGATCCACGAATTAAAACAATGGACACTTTTTATGTCGTTATTACAAAAAATATTGTTATAATAGTTTAATTTATGTCTAGGGACACAAGAATATTTTAACTTCAGCACTAACAGTAGGTGTGTCTGTATTATATCCCCCTATGTTTTAAAAGTGACGGTCTTATTTTTATATTTTTTGGCAAAATTAATTTGAGTGTCTGTCTGTATAGACTAACAATATAATTGTATCACGTCATAATCAGAGCATATTATACTAAGGTGTCTTTAACAGAAGATGTTGTCCTGTAATGCATGTTCGTAGGAAAGATATCGATGCATTTGTTCATACTTTGTGAAAGAACATAAATTAAAAATACTTGCATCCAAAATGCCAACAGGATATCCAAAACCTCCGATATGCAGCGCTGCTCTTTGTTATGAAATAATAACTTCAAGCTTCAGTTACAACTTATTTAAAAAATGTATTTTATGTAACGTGTCTGTGTGACGTAAACGTGTAAAATGTAATAAGAGTGAAGATATGATTAAGTAAATTACAATTCTTATTTATTATTAATTATTATATGTATATTTTTTGGAATTTTGGTATTAAAGAGAGTAAAGGACAATAAAACACGTAACGTATAATAAGTAAATTTTGAAACTTCCATCAATTCAAGAAAAAGTGTGAGTGACCAAAATATTTTTTGTTTGTGACAAGTGAATTCACGGGCTACTTAATATTAAGTGTTAATATTAATATTAAGTTACTTAATATTAACCACCGTCCAAGAATATCGAAAACATGTGCGTCACTAACTTAAGCAAGAAGGCAGCAATGGAACTGCATCTTAACCATCTAAACTTTCGTAACAATAACACGTAACAAATTAAAATATTAATTACTTTTTTAATATACAAGAAAAATAACAAAATAAATTATGATGAATTGTAAAATACTTACTTTAATACTGGGATTACTATTTACTGCTGTTGATACACCTTATTTTATTGAAAGAGATTACATATAAACACACACTCTTTCATATTATTTTAATTAAAAAGTCGTGCACCAGTGAATAATATCGAAGCTCATTAATTTTCTTTTGCAAATTTTATTAAACATTGTTGTTAAAGGGCATTCAAATTATCGCACAAAATGTTATATCAGGTAGCGTCAGCACCACTATCTCCTTTGAGGCAGCGTGCGTGCTTGCAAGAAGTCCTTCCCTGGGACCTCGAGGCCGTAGCCCATGCGTACTTGTACGCTTGGCACTCTGAAAACCGACACCAGCGAGTTGTAGCTCAACAAAGGAAGTGGAAGAGCAGAAGCTCCACCCTCGACAATTAATAATTCAGAGTTGGAAACAGCGACTAGCCCAACCAAAGGCCGGATGCTGGACTGTCGAGGCTGTCCGTTCAGTCCTAGAAGATTGGTTGGACAGACGGCATGGGTTACTAAACTTTCGGCCTATACAGGTACTTTCCGGGCACGTCTGTTTCGGCAAGTACTTGCGTCGGATAGCCGGAAGGGAATGAACTACTAAGTGCCACCATTGCACCTGCGTCGAAGACACGGCACAATACACATTGCTAGAATTCCCAGCACGGATGAGTGAGTGACGTGGACTCGTCGCAGCAATGGGGGATGACCTATCGTTTTCGATCATAATCAACATATAGATGTATGGTTCAAGGCGAGAATTCTTGGGCCGGTGTTTTCTTCTGCGAAGAAGTGATCCCGACCAGGGGTGTCAAGGAAGAACACACGTGGTGGTTTTAGTTTTATAACCTCTGTGTCGCCCCCGCGATGGAGAGTTATCCATGAATTTCACGGAAAAAAAAGGTAGCATCAGCGACGGATTACAAAGTTGTGAAATAAAACATCATAAATACACATTTTTGAAATATAATTTATATTTGTCATTTTATTTATCTTAATATTTTAACACTTTTATCACACTGGGATTTAGTTTAAACAAATAGGTGAAGTATTTAAACCTGTCTGTAAGATTGCCTTGAATTTACCAACCACCTACAACTTTTCACAATACTCGCAGTTCGACCGTGGTCAGATATTCCTTATTCGCCAAAACTATACTATCACTATTTCTGTCACCTCTAGAAATCCGTTTTAGCCGGAAATTCCATTTCTGAAAATCCAAAAAAACCAGCTAACACCCAATATTTATATAGTTTCTAGCAACATTTAGAAAGTCGAGTTTTAAGCAATGTCTAACTAATATTTTCTAATTGTCGTGTTTTAACATTCGTGTCTAATCAAGCGGGAATATCAAGGTAGCATTGAATAGCTAATGGAATTAAATATGCAGCGGCACTTAACGCTTATTTATATGCTAACCATACAGGCACGTTTTCCACTAGTTAGTTATTACCGCTCATTATCCTCAAATAAACCGAAAGCAGCGAACATAAGTTAATTTGATCTGAATAAAGATTACGTCGGCTTGCCAATGCCACTTAAAAACTGATTCGTTGAATTACTTATTTACTTAACGATTATACTCGAAAAATTTTCTAGATCGCCCGTAAACGAACACTCGATAATCGTTAGGAAACTTCCATTTTGTATTCAAAGGATGAAAGCCCAATGATGTACTGCCCCACTATTTAGATACAGGTTTTAATTAAAACACGTGTAATGAAATTGCTTTTACATTGCACAGAAAACGCCTATCTACTCTATATATCAGGGAAACATGAAAAACAAGTTGGACGACGGTTGTACTCCCATGTCAGGGTTGTATCTAACCATAAGCAAGTTATTATTTGACGGATGTGAAAAAAGGATTTTCGTATGAAGTCGAATGAACACGAATTCCCGAAATTACGCTCTAATATTTTTTGGGCTAAAACGAAAGAACGCGCTGTACTGCTGATTATTGCTAGTCACACATATATCTTACTTTAAATAAACTTACAATCCTATTTGGAATCGATTTGTATTCGGCTCATTTGTAAAGATCAACATTCGTTTTACAAAAATACGAAGTAATATTTGACCGCAAAATTATCATGCGTTGCACGTCCAATATTTTCCTATTCTATCTCAAATTAACTGTACTGAATTTTCTGCTAGATATACACGGTGGAAAGAACTCTGCATATCTTTGGGTCCAAGGTAACTTCCACTGCTCATGTTAGACCCAGATGAACAAGAGATCATTTCTGTTGGAGACCGTTGAGCTGATTTAATGCTGTAGTTATTAATGTCACCATCATCATCATCATCATCATCTCAGCCGGACAACGCGCACTGCTGGGCATAGGCCTCCCCCAAGGATCTCCACGACGATCGGTCCCGCGCTGCCCTCAGCCAGTGGCTACCCGCGACCTTCACCAGATAGTCGGTCCATCTTGTTGAGGGTCTACCCACTGAGCGTCGACCGGTGCGTGGTCGCCATTCGAGAACCTTTCCGCCCCAACGGCCATCGGTTATCGGAACTATGTGTCCCGCCCGCTGCCACTTCAGCTGGGCAATCCTTCAGTTATTAATGTAGTACAGTATTTTCTTGATTGACAAATTTGGTACCAAATTCCTTTTAGAATCAGCCATTTAATATTTTTAAGTGTTTCGGTTGCAGTGTTGTAGACCCAGTAGTAAGTGGGTCTCTCGTTTTACCTTTCGTCGTTCGTATTATCTTTGGTATTAGGATGTGCGTGGGCAAAAGTGACAACTAACCATCGAGTGGTCCGTCTGCTCATTTGTCGGCATTGGACATAAATAAATTTGGTTGTAACATTTCAAAGCATCGTATACATATATTGTAATCTCATGTCGCTAAAAGAATTATCTTAAGAGCTTGAATATGTGACAGATTGTATTCTTTGACCACACATATAACCTGACCTAAACACCACACTCAGTATCATGTCTAGATTCCACAAAATTCTACTATTTAATAGAGTGATTTCATCGAACGATACGTTTTTAAAAAGTTCCTATAGACATGTTAAGATAAACAATAAACTGATTCGAAGCACCTTAATGTTCGGTTACTAAACGACTAGTCAGATGCTTATCCAGCACCCAATTAATGGGGTTACCTAGGTTAGCCCTGACATTGTGATAAATTGATTTCATTGCTCGAGTGTCCCATAGATAAACAACGCGTAAGTCATTTATTTAAGTTTTGCCTTTAAAGCATTCCAACGCATGCTCTTATATAGCATACGACTAAAAGTTTAGAATTGTGTTAATGGAATTTAATTGTAGCAATTTTCATATTGTAAGTCTTTGCTCTTTATCCCGATCTGTGTATCCCATAATTCGACTCAAGTCTATATATGATAAACATTGTCTATGATTAAGAACTCACAAGTGCACAAGCTTCCTCATAGTGTTGTTTTTAATTGTAATTGATAAATAGAAATATAAATACAGTGAAATATAATTTATATAACAAAAATCTATTCATGACAATAACCTTTTAAAAAGGTTTCATTTTAACGTGAATTTATCTATCATTTTCATACAATGACTATATGAGAATATTTCGTAATTTTATTTAGATCCCTAACTTTTATTGGTTTACGTATACTCGAAGTGTTTCTAATAAAATTTAAATAATAATCAATAAAATATGAATTAACGCAATACAAAAACTAATTAATCTTTGTCCGATTTATATTACAGCTACATAATTAATAAGGTTTTAATAAATAATTTATTGAAATCGCAACCAGATCTACTAGAAGCGGCGCGCGGGTGCAGTTCGCTTATCTTAACAAAATTTATGTTCATTGCCATAGATTGAAAACAGAACAGTAGGTATAGTCCATACATGTAACGAAGTAACTGACAACTGCCTCAGTTGGACCTTCCTCTAGCGATATACTTCCATAGATTGCGTAACCAAATTTGTACGTCAGCACACGGTTAGCGTAACTGTACATATACGTTATAAGTAGTGTAGTCTAGAACTTAATACGCTGTTTATCATCGGGCATTCAGTGACTATTATTAGTACATCGCAATTGGCACTTTATTATGGAAGGTTAAATGCATTGAACATATTCAGACTTAGTTTGTTCTATTTACCTTTGTTTATTACCACAAAATTTATCAATACCAGAATTTAATGTCGTTTAAGCAGTCAAATGCACAGGATGTCTTTAAGTTCGTTAATCATTTGTTTTCTCTCCTTGGAAAATTTAATTGATCAGGAAACGGCTACAAATTACCGGCAATGACTATGTGAAATGTATAATTGTTGTACGTCTGAACGCGACCAAGTAGTTTTTAGCATATTTAGCATCATTTAAATCTAATTCTATAAACAAACGTGTGTGTGGACTTATGTACGCACAGAAAAAGTTATACTTCTTTGTTGTAATAAAATAAAAATAAGCCAAAAAATTTTTATCCCGCGTGCCATTACTTTACGCTTGTACGAAAAACAACAAAATAATGAAATATAGGCATTAAATACATTTTTTATTTATGAAAATGTAAATAAGAGAAGTTTACTTTATAAAAACAAAATTTAATTTAATTAATAATAATAATTTGTATTATAAATGAATTAAAGTAACAATACATACCGACAGGTTACCTCAAATCTATAAACGTACTTTAAAAAAGTTTATAATATCAAAAACAATTTCATCTCTGGTATTTATTCGAATTTACTATGGATTATCAATAAATATTATTTGTAGGTATAGGACACTAAACCAAATATATAATATTATAAATAGTTCCATTAGTTATTTATAGTTAACACATAGTGAATTTATAATACTACAAAATTAAAATCATAACAGCTAGACTTGTTTAAAGGAAATTATTGTGTTTCGTATCTTTGTGTAATTATAATCGTCTGATTTCCATGATATTTGTTCGAATATTGAGCAGCCTGTAGCTAACTTCATAGTGTCGCTTTTAAGTGACAGTGTGCGCGCGCATCGTAAAAATTCACTCTCATAATTTTTCCAAACGTGCCAAAATACGTAAAATTTCAAAAAGCTTTATCACTTATTTTCATTAGCTTACGAGACACAATTTATTTTATTTAGAACATCAGCTTTCTCGGATGGCGTAAATCGTGGTAGTAGGAAATATTTTTAAAGTAATAATCACCTTGAGCAGCCTTCGCATTACATATTCATTTAGTAATCAATTTATATGATACCCGCCTTCTGGTGGCATTAACTTATCAATACAAAATTTATGTCCGATGCTATCCAATGCGACTTTTATTTTATGGCTTTGCTAATTAGTGTAGATAAGGTTTCACAGAAATAGTTCGAATTTAAATGGTTATTTGATACCAAACGTCCGACGAGAATATAAGGTCGTAAATAAAAGTTGGTAACATAATTTTTTTTTAGTAAATTTTATTCCATTTATTTTTATTAATTGCTTTTGTTATATTAATTAAAAATATTACCTACCAAATAAATAGACCTAAATAGACCAATAGACCAAAGATCCAATAGACCTAAATGTCTATACATATGTATATAAAGTACACAAGTACAATTGGAGTACTCATACAGTTTCGGCTTACTTAAAGGAACTTCACATACACATGACATTTAGGTCTATTGGATCTTTTGTTTTAATATTTATTCGTTGTGGAATGATAAAGATAGATGTCATTGGACCATTACGCGTCGATAGACGTAACAAAGATTGATGACGCGATCTCGATTTATTTCAATTCATCGAAAACCCATCGACCTTATCCCCCGAGTATCTGAAACGCCTGTGACACAGTTTTGAGGAATGAGATCATTTGCTTTTTTAATTGCAATGAAGTTTTAAGGTACATAGTTATAAGGGTAATTGTATCTTTACTCATACGTGATTATCAGCAATATCTGGAATAAAAACAAAGCAGCTGCTACATTAAAGCAAATTTTTTTAAACAGATTTTTATAAATTATTTTTGATTTTATTCGCTAAGTCTACTAAAATATGATGATATTCTTATTGAACAAAGAAAACAATTTGATATGGGTTGCTATATGACTAGGTTATAAGGGGTTTTTACAGCTTAAATTTTATTGTTATTCAATTTTAACCAGTAAGTTTTAAGATCTTACTTTCAAAATGCCTCAGTATTGAAAAAGATAAGTAAAAGTTTTCATCCTTTTTACGTCATCAACCATTGAGAAGTCGGATATTGAAGTGCGAAACGGTGTTTACAAAAGGACAAAACGCCAAACGCTTCTGCAAGCCGGATTTATACGTTGTTCGGATAAAGGAAGCTGTAACTCAAACCGTTATGTATAAAAGTACGAAATTTTGCAAACTGATTTTTTTATGTATCAAAATTTTGTCGAAATGGATGTATTAATAATCTAATGAACATGAATCACGCACGGGAGACCCTGGCTCTAAACCCTCACGCAACTATGATTGTCATTTGCGTATTACAGATCGATTTTCATTCGCTTCGGTGAAGAAAAACATTGTGAGGAAACCTACACAACTGAGAGTTTTCCACATTGTTCTCAAAGGTGTGTAAAGTTTGCCAACCCGGTCTTGGCTCTCAATATGAGAGGAGACTCAAGTTTAGTAGTAGGGCAATTATAGGTCCAAAATTAACTGGATGTTAGATGTCATGTAATTCAACACTCTTTTAATAATTTATACGTAAGCTCATTAGCTCCATCTACAAGCTCTCTGCAATTGACGATAATAAGTAAAATGCTTTAAAACGTTGTTAATTTTGAACAATTATGAATTTGGAATAATCAGTTAATTGTACTTTAAAGCAAAATCAAATCCAACTTCGTAATCTGTGTAAATCAAATCCCCTAAAAAGCAAACACAATTATAGTTTTTATTGAGTAAGAAATTGGATGGTGAATAACTTACTCACTTACTTCTTAATATTAAATTTAAAGTTCAAATACCTGAAATATAAAAAAAAATTATTAAACATCCATCCTTTATTTTGTTTTTAATAGAAAAAATATATATTTTTTTAAATTTGACATAGATACAACAAACTTCTGTTTATTACGACTGGTATGTCCATTCGACTTTATAAAAAAATTATTGAAGGTCTCATTTCTTAACATGACGATCTTATTTATTTTATTTCAATCCAAAAAGTTTAATCTTTTTCATTTACAACATTTTTATCGTAATGTTTTGATTAAACAAACAAAATATATTCATGAAATTCCGCTTACACCTTCGTGTAATAGGTACGCTACTGAATCTTAAAGGCTTGGGGAAGTTCCATTCAACTGTAGGTACACTTGGACAGTGAAATGCTATTATCACACTAATTGCGAGGCAATAATGACATTGTGGGAATTTTTTTAAAAACGAGAATTCTTTTGCACTTCAGCTTTTAAATTTATTACCCTAATAATACAATTGAATGAAGTTGATATACACGTCTTATAAGAAGAGAAACTGAAATTTGGAAGACATGAGTTTAAAGTTTCATGTAACAAAAGTTAATACTTGACAACAATCCCACCCGATGGTAAGTGATGATGAAGTCTAAGATGTTGAACGCGCTAACAGTAACAGTAGATAAAATTATAATTATGCGTATAGTACTTTAAAACACAGCTTATTTGAGGATATCGAACATCGAAGAAATTAAACAACCAATTTTCTTTGCATTACGAGTAATTTGTGAAAACACAGTACAGACATCTTCTACTCGTATATACGTGTAAAATTAACACAAAAGTTAAGCTGAAGCAATCGACGCTATCACAAAATTATGGGACCATTCAAACCCAACTGAGCAAATCCTCGGGCGGGTATGAGCTCATAAATTAGCGATTCTACAGCTGATTTATTTCCAACCCAAAAATTCCGGGAAGTTTCTCAAAGGGCAATAAATATTAAGTAGAATATGCGACTGAAATACCAAGTATCTGCTACAACGGCTGGAACACAACACGACACTCCCGCGCAGGTAAGTGAAGTTACGTGTTGCCGTCAAATACCTAAACCTATTTTATTGCGCTTTTTGTACGAACAAGAATGTAAATGGTAAAGTCCAAGCTCTCGCATCACTAGCTCGATTTAAAAGTGTTGTAGCGTTTAGCTCTTGAGCTCAACTACAAATCCACTTTGGTATTCGATTTCGTTGCGCTTAGAATTGTACTGTTTGTACCATTTCGGGCGCGATTATCACTAAGTACTAAATGTTGTGAATATATCGGTCTGCATTATTTAATTAACAGACAATAATATCAGACTAGCACCGATTACAAGTGACTCATTTCATTTATTCTTCGGTTACTATACATCTGCAACCATTCTAAAAACGTCCAAAACTTTAGACAAAGTTAAATTAAATGGGCAACAACAGCCCATCTCGAACTTCAATATTAATAAAAAAAATACACATTATCACGTTATGAATTTACTACTAAAGAGTTTATTGAAATTCCAAGGGAAATAGCACATTGAGCTTGTAACCTGTTACTACTTAGTAATAGTAAATGTTATTTGTTATAACCATGGAATATTAAAGTCTTGGACTTTCTTCAAGTAAGTAAACCTAACATATATTAACTGTTCAAAGACCGACATCATATCACAATCGTAAGTGATCGATTTAGTTGACGATTTCTGGCACAGTCGGTAAGTGGATAAACAATAGTAGCAAATTTTCTGAAACACTTACGTCTTTTGGAGATCACAATGAGGAATCGGTCTCGATTATAACTATTAGACGCCGTGTGATATTGGAGGCATGAGTGCTACACAAATACTTCTCTCCGAAAAGAGTTGGTCGCAATATCGCCTACCATACCGCTCTGAAGCAAATAGTTTAATCCAGTCCCAGACTTCTCAAAACGATCAAATGGGTCGCTAATCAATTTTAAGTGCAAATATAATAATACAATATACCATTAGTAATAAACACCCACACACTCACATTCCCGAACTAAAATTCCCTGCGACGCAGTTGGCAAGGACGTACACAAATATGACATCACAAACACCCATGACCCGAGAACAAACATTTATTTGTTAGACAATTTTTTGCCAGTATGTTTGTAAAACAGAAATCGAATCCGGGACCTCTTGCTCGACAGCAAAGTCACTAGCTAAGCTACGGTATCGTCAGAAAAATTGAAACAAAACGAAGATGGTGAGTTTTGAATCCTTTAAAAAAATGTGCATCTTAAAAATTTCAAAGATTCAACATTAAAGATAGAACATAATTAAAAATAAAATAAGATTCTTATTAAAGAGCTCCCCCAAATTGTTCTATTTTAAAATATACACAGTACTAAAATAAGGTTTTGTTTTACAACAAAGTCACGTATACCCAAAACTGACGTTGGTAACATTTGTTAGGAAAAGCCGTTTTTAACTGATATGTAGCTGACACGAACAGTTACGTTGCCCTGCACCCTTGTAATAATAGTCACTGCAACACTTCGATATTTATTATCTCTGCACGCTATTATCACCCTTAAAATTGTGTTATATATAAGCTAAAAAAGCTTGAACAGATGCAACGACAACTATCAGTTCAGATGTTTCACACATTTGTTCTGAATTACAGTGACAAGACCACTTTAAATTGTCCCCGTCATCATGTTGTTTGATATTTTGTCTTGAAGTAACGCTTTTTTGCGTTTGGTTTATATTTTTTGTTGTAGTGTATAATTTAAGAGATTATATTTTTATACTTTGAACATTAAAAGTTAAATAATGTAATTGTTACAAAATTTTGCCGTGCAATTTTTTTATCAATGATTTCAAAGCTAAGCTACTTAATTTCATGACGAGTGTATTTATTGTGAAATAATAACAAATATATAAACAATTATAAATATTTTTCTATTAAAACAAGCCCTTGTTTGCTTCTACTACACATAGGAACAATTGGAACCAAACAAAAAGTTAATACTTATCAAACTGGGCCACCCAAGTCGATGAAATTTTGGAACGTGAGTTTGATGTAACACGTCGTAAATTGCTATAGTTTGCTTCGCGTGCCCTACTCGGCGCTAAACTTTTCCGAGAATATTCCATCGCATGCCGTTCAAAGACATTTTTTTGCAAAACGAAACGTAGAAAGTATTGCAACGAGAACGACATTAATTTTTTCCTCGAAAAGAAGGAATTTCAATTCTTTCCCTCCTTGCACAATCGCGTGTGGTCTAATTATGAATACTGCACAATACTTTTGAGTTTCTTTTTCAAGAAAAACTTCAGCTGGCTTCCTGTGAAAATGAAATAAAATTGTAACGGATAAGGAAAACTCCGGTTGTTAAGAAGCGATACCCTAACGCCATAACGCTTTGCATTTTATATAACGCTGCGAGAAACTATTTACTTTGAAGTTTCATAAAGCCTTTAGATAAAAACGGTGAAATTTTATTGCAAAAGTATGGTGTTTGTAGTTCGCGAGAAAAGCTGGCTGTCTTGTGTTTACTTTCTTCTTTTTCTAAACTTTTATCCGGCGATTTAAATTCATAAAATGTTATGGAAAAGATGCCTCTGCAGAAATTACTTTACTTAATTCATTCATGCTAAATTAAGTTTTTACTTTTTATGAGAAAATTCTTTAAACGTCTTCTGTCTGTACCGGTAGAAAGTACCTTCTTTCGTCGGTTCAACTTTTTATTTTATTATAGTAAAGTCCGTTTTCTAGTAGTCAGCAAAATTTCGTTACGGATATCTAGAAGAGTAACTGATACAAATTTAATTCTTCTTAACTTTAAAATAAAAAAATATGTTTACTTGATTTTCGAATAGAAAAATTTCGAAGAAATCGATACTTTAATATTTTCATTATTAAGCTGCGCTCTGATTTTAAATCGAATTAGGTCCTACCTATCTCGTGACGTATGGAATAAAAATCGATTTAAGGTATAGAAATACATTGCATTTTTTTTAATATAGACTGAAAATATACGGAAAAAAATAAACAGTTCACATTACATGGCTCTAATCCACGGGAAAAACAATACAATAATCCTGACTTTAGATTTTTAGAAGTAACGCTAAATCTCTTTGGATACATTCATAGTCCAAACCTTATCCCACGCAATACCGATTTGGAATTGACAAACGCATTACACTCATAATCACACCCCCGCGCAAAAATTTTCTATATTGGGAGTGGCATGGCCACACACAATTACACATTACAAACACTCACAACCCGGAAATAAACAACTATATGTGACATAAATATCTACTCCGGCCGGAAATCGAAAACGAGACCACTCACCCGATAGGCAGAGACACTACCAACTGAGCTACAAGGTCATCAAGACCGATATTTGGTTTCGCGACCTACCAAAAGAGAAAATGTGGTGTTATACTCGTATCTGAATCTTCAGAAAAAGTACGTCTATGATTTACGACTTGTCTCAAGTACAACTATCAGTCTATTACAGATTGCTTACAGATATTTATGCAGACCAAATTATTTACCTATGCAATTACCTGCTTCGGTAATGGAAAACATCGCGAGGGAACTTGCTTACCTAAATGTTTTCCGTAATATTTGGAAAGGCGTTTAAGGTTCCAAGCCGTACTTGACGCGTGGCGAAATATAACCTTAACCCCGTCTCGTTGCTACTGAACATTCGAACCCGCCATTGAGACAATTACGAGTTGTAATGAAAAATATACTTCATTACGTACCTAATTATAAATCAATTGGATCAAACAGAAATCAAAAGATCAAACAAGTAACTTATATTGAAATATATTATCTTAAAATGATGCGATAAACACTAAACTGAACAATAAAGATAACATATCTTTAATAGATCAGTATTAAATTCGTAACCAACAGTCAATTAGCAGAGAATTCGTTATTTAAATTACACGTCAATGGCTGGATAGAGTTTTTAAATTATAACAAGCCTTGAATATGCTTTTAAATCTATAACAATAGATAGTATTTGACGAAACAGCCCTTGTTCTGATAACCACTTGGTCATGTTAAGTAAACAAACAACAATCAACAATTTAATTACAACTCCATTTATTGGATTGTAACAAATCTATGAATAAATCTGACAAAATAAACATTATATTGTGTGAAACCGTTTGTTGCCTTTCCAACAATGGAACCAAAACATATTAAAATATTTTGCGGTTTATTTTTAAAACGACCAAGGTTGGTATGGTGTAGTATTTTGGGAGCATGCCAGAGAAATACACAATTTTGACACTTGACCATGCTGAAATAATCTAAGGAGAGCTTTGTCATTATTGCTTCGGCTCGTTTGCCGTTACCATATCCGCTATAGCACCCAGGAATATCAAGTACTGCTGGGGGGCTGGGGCCCGGATTTCTTTGTAGCTACCATGGACATGGTGTCAACGTTAATCACCGCGCTTGGCCATTACTAGTCGACCACCGCAGTTGGCGTTCATAGTATACACAAAGATGCCGCTGCCCAGCTTTCAGATTAGTGCTATTGGTGGACTTTTACGATATCCCAGGATCAGAGATTGTGTACTATTCTACAGAGTGGACCCGAACAACACACGGGGAGATATAAATGTGAATTTATGTGTAGTAAAATGCAAATTAACATTACTCTGTGTACTTTATGTAACTGAAACTCAATACGGCCCATTTCTACTAAAATGTATCGTCATCATCACTATCTATAAGATAACTCACATTTGAGAATATTATAGTGCACTTCTGTTCAGAGTTATTTGCAATATTTTTCTCCACGGAAGCAAGTGATAATTGACCTCTAATAGCTACGCATATAAAAATATTTGCAAATTAGAGGTCTGCCAATCTGTCAAAGTTAATTGCTACAAAACACACTTAGCGCGTTGTAACAACTTTTTTTCACTAAATACCATCTAGTCTCGTCTGGGAAAAAATACTGTGCAAGGATATACATATAATTCATCCAGGCAGTAAATCAAAACTTCATGTTACATTTCAAACTGAATGTTACACTACAAAACAAAACAGTGAACACTGATAAAATATTGCATTTAAGACTGACAGTAAAAATATAAGTCGCTATTGAGACGTTGTGTAAGCACTGCTTAAAATTCCAATAGTCTATCGGATTTCACTCTTTATTATTTATGAGCTCGATATAAATGCGATTATAAATTTACTCGTCGGGTTTATGCTTTTTCATATTTATTCTATGATATATACACGCTTGACCTTTTGTCTTGAATATTTTCAAAGAGACTCAATGAAATGTTTTAAGTCGGCGTTAAGTACAATATCGTGGAGAACAATGAGCCATAAACATGCAGTCATATCAACGCATAATGCAATCCGTACAGCGACGAAATGTAGCCTTTTGTTACATCTATGTATATCATATAAATAAAACTTTGGTATGTATCTATGATACTTCCTCAGAAACGTTGTAAAAAATAATTAAATGTTTTTCATAAGCTATTCATCACGTCGTACTTTAGGTGTATAAACATTTCGTAATTAATTCCTTCTATACATCCTAACTATTTGCTAGCTGCTGGCTACTCAATATTAATTTCTATGTAAATGCTATACCAACCAAATCGTAGAATTATCACATCTTTTGACTACTTAAAAATCAGCCATCATCTACTCAGCTCTACTGGTTGGTTTTAGTATTTCATGGGTCTTTGACGATCCTATATATATCAATAAATTATAATTAAAAGATTCCCAAATTCATGTTTATAAAATTATATAAAAACTTACTGGAAACCGTATACTTATTGTTGTAAATGAAGATGTAAATTGAAGCAGAAAGAGCATCCGGAAATCTTTTTATACACAGCAATAAATTTTATATCCACTAAGTAAGGCAAGTATAGGGTAAGTTTAAGTGGGTAATTTTAATCTAATTGCAGAACATAAAAAGTGTTATAAAATTCAATTGTTTATTCTTTTGTGTTATATCATAAGCCGTTTTCGTTTATTAGGTAGCGGTCGAAACGTCATGTTGGAAACTTTTGAATTTAGTAAGAAATTCCAAATAATATGTTTGCCTAGTTTTCTGAATTATGTATTCTGTAGTTATTTTGTGATATATGCGTTGATTCTTCGATAAAGACAAACATCATAATAATTCCTTGTATCTGACATAATATTTGAGAACGGCTACAAAATATATTCTAAAACAGTCCTATAGAGGCCATAAAAATGTCTGTCAGTAAAATATATATTATTTCGAGTTGGCTCCCTCCTCCGTACCTTGTCAAGGAAGTCTTCAATTATTAACATTACAGAAGGTGCGCATAAGGCTGTTGTTAGATGAATAATAAAACGCCAGGATACGCCGTGAAAACAGCCAAAAGGCAGCGAAGGGCGCAACACAATAGTATTATAAAGGCAACACTGTATCTGCGGTGACAATGTGCATTGTGCCTTAGAACGGTAGGGAACCACTTTTCGCTCTCAGACTCGGATTCTCAACTTAGCTGCATACCGATATAGTTTGCAGTCCATAGCATGTTTTTACCTTTTTTTCTAGCCCGTCAGCAATTGAGTTAAAAAGGAATGAGGTAAAAAAACAAGAATGCTTTGTAATTAAAATATTTGTGTACAACACTTAAAGTCAATGTCTGAAATATGTTTTACATTTTATATTTATACTAGCGGCCCCCTCCAACTTCGTTCGGATTGAACAATTAGTTGTAATGAATATTCAAAATTTTACGTTTTTCCCTTGATATCCAATCAATCATTAGATTAATGATATTTTATATAGCCTATCATCTGCGGAATAACGTGTTTTCATTACACACCAATTTTCATTAAGATCGGTCAAAGTGTTCTTGAGTTAAAACAGGACATACAGACAGACAGACAGACAAAACATTTCAAAAGGGTCAAATTGATGTTAGTGAGTCATAAAAAGAATATTTATTATGAAATTTGGCAAAAAATGAAATGACAGTCAGACACTACAGATTTATATATTTATATAGATTAATTTTCTTTATAATAGCAACCGTCACGTGTTTTGTCGTTAACTGTCTATGCTAATTTCCTAAAAAATAACAATAACTAATAAACAATTACCTAATGTAAATATTATTTTTTAATGTATTAAGACACTTTAAGTATTCATTAACATTTATTTAATCCTAAATAAAATAGGTTTCTGAATTACTTTACCTCGCGTTGATTATGCATCATCAGCCGGCTCGACTGCTCGCACGTCGGCTATTAAAACCTCTGAAGATTCCGATATAAAGAATTGGATATTCGCTCATTTTTTCAGTAAGTTATATATTAATTTTTAGTAAAATAATATTCAGTTAGAAATAATTACATTTCTTTTATGATCGTTGTATTAAACTTACAAAGTAAAGTTTGAAGGCATATTCAGTATCTAAAATTGACATTAGTTTATAAATATCCAATAATAGAATCAGAAGATGACTCTTGTTCGATTAACTGTGAGCTCTATCATCTTAGGGCGCAAGCATGCTTTCGCGGGCGTGTACAGTGTCTTATCGTATCTACGGCGCTTCACAAACGTCGAGACTTATTGTTTCCGGCAACAATGAGTAAAACATGATATTGAGTGTCAAGTAAGAACTGTTGCGATAACTAATCATAATTCTTCGGATCCGTGGCCAAAGTTAAATATAAAGAATATGATTAAATAAATTAAGCATTTAATTTAGTTATACATACTAAATTGATTCATTTATCATTACACATCCTCAACTAGTATCAAATATTTTGCAGCTCAGTGAATTAACAACCATCCAATAATGAATCCACTAATGATCTACGAACTTCATTATCTCCATCATTACCATCTAGCTGCTGTTAGTAAAAGAATATACACTATATTCAATGTACGCAAGTTATAAATTATACTTCTTAGCCGTAAACAAATTATTTACTTTACAGTAACAATTTACTTTCGTCGACTGTCAAAATTACTTTTCACTTATTTACTATCTGCGTTTAAGATCTTATCATCTCATTTTTCCCATTCAATTATTGTCACTATCTAAAATTGAATTGAACATTACATACAATACCTATATTTCAAACGTCATTCTTAATTTAAAAAAACCCAGACAAATAATTTAATCTATGACCTTGACAATTTACTACAATTAGGATTTTTAAAGGTGTCCCACTTATTTTATGTAATTCTGATCCTTGAAGATAAACGAGACATATGAATAGAATCAGGAAAATGTGCTGTGCTCAAACTCCTTTGCATTACAATAACTACAAATTTAGCTTACATACAAAGTTTTAGAACCCGTCATACAAAGACAACATACAAACTTTATCAATTCAGATATTTTGTTTTGTTCAATAATTCTACTCGGGGACGCACTAGACATTTATGATATATACTAAGATACGTTTTACTACAGTACATAAATCTTCGTTGATATGTTGTTCGCGATTCTATTATTATTAATTTTTAAATGTCTCCCTATCATTCATCTCAGTAGACACGTTTATGGAGCGCCTAACGTGATTCAGCAAGTTTGTGGCAGTTGAAAATAAACAAAAGCACATTGTGTATGCTTAGCTGATCTATGATTGGTTTGTTTATATTGAATAACAAATAAGAGTAATGTATTAATAATTGTTATTAATACAATAAACGAAGTGTTGATAAAGCAAAAAGAAAGTTAACAATGGAATGGAGACTCGATATGGAGATAGTTAAATACAAATAGCAATCAATGTATTTGATATAACTGTTTATGCATAGCCTATATATACATTACAAGACAGAGCTTTTAATAATTAATTCCTATAGCGTGTGTAATCAATATTTTTATTTGGGATTATTCTTGCTCTTAATATAGATGTGCATAATATCGCTTTTATTACAAGTAATTAATCTTTTCAACTTCGGAGTGACCAGCGATTTTGTTATCAATATTTTGATATTAAAACCAATTTTCATATTTTAATACTATTCTGCTTATTTTATTTTTATAATGTACAAGTCAAATAAAAATAAAGTAAGCCTGTGTGTAATAAAAAGTACAAATGAATGATACATTTTATTTTTGTCACATGGTTCAGCATCCCGAATTTATAAGCTCTTATTACTAAGATCAAAGCTACAATACAAAACAAGTATTATCATAATAATAGGCAATAAATAATCTGAGTTGGTTTTAGACTACGAATTAGTGTTTAATATTATTTTTCTAATTCTAAACAAGATCATAGATTAAAAAGGAGAGTTCCAAAGCGTTAAACAGATAAGATTTTACAACCCACCGATAAAATAATAAACATATCCCATAACGATACATATTCTGGTATACAAACCTTATTAAATTTAGATGCGTGTTCTATTTGCATTTACACTCACCCTTATTTTAAATAGAACAGAACATGAATGGAGACGAATACACAATAATTATAATACCGTCAATTTTTTAAATTTGATTTTTAGATAAAATATAAAAATGATATTCTACATCTTTATAATTCATACATTTATGTCGTTTGCAAGAGTCCATAAGCAAAATAGAATTTCCGCAACTTATAGGTGACCAAAATGTTTTAAAAGACTTTTCATAATCAAATCAAGAAAAATCATACTTTTGCAAGTCCCTTAGCGCAATCTATGGTCGCCATGTAAGTACAAATAAATGAAATTATTGCGGGTTATTGTTTAAAACATCTCATAGTATCCTATATTACATTAAAACTATCCCGTCACTACCTCTCCAGTAAACATTCTCCATAGTTCTTTCATCAAATATTTATCATGGGACTTTAATAAAAGGGCGTGCGCCCGTATACCAATGGACAGACCGCAGATAAGATCATAGATATAAACACGAATAAACCCTTATCCGAGCCAATTGCTATACCCTTTCACACAATAGCTACGAGCATGAGACCCTTAATTGAATTAAATTGTCTATAGTCAAAGTGCCCAAAATTGGAATAAATGAATTGCAATGTCTGGTATTGTAACTGACGTAAGTTAAACGGTTATTGACAAAATTGGGTCTCGTTTTATAACACAAAAGAAGCGTGCTATGAATATTTCAGAAACCACGCGAATATGAATAAAACACCCCTCGATAGTATTTAATAAAATATAACTAAATTCAGAAGTTTTTATTGAAATATGCTTTTGCAACAAAAATAAACTAAAAAGATTTGCATTCAATTTATTACTAATTTCTTTCCGTCGTCGTATAACCATATCGGCTGAAATATTTTTGAATTTTTAGGGTTGTAATAAAATAAAAAAACATACAATGATGTTATTTTTATTACAGATAAATAGCATATCATCCATTACAAGTACTCAATTTATCATATTAGGTCAATTCCAGTGATCACACCACCACATCGCTTCCAATTCATCTAAGTCCGCTCACAATACGTCAGCAAATAATTCAATATGGACAGTACAAGCTCATTACACGAATATCTATGAGAGTCTAATAAAGATATGGCAATCTATTACTTGCGGTGCAATGACAAACACGAAGAGATACGTAATTTGTCTCCTCTGGCGCAATAAATTGATTGTAAGCTCAGCAGGGCGCCTCGGCTTCTAACCGAGTTCATATTAATGCGGTTATCCTACACGACATTATAGGCTTAAGGTACGTTTATAACATTAGGTAAAGTGGCTTAAGGAATGTTGTACACGTAACGTTGAGTTATGTAAAGCTGAAGTATTTACTGTTTCGTCAAAGAAACGAGTAAAGTGAGAGATTGCCATTGCCTAATCAGCACTTTGCACTATGAGACGGCGAGTTTCGTTTGCAATCAAGGTATATCTTCTTACATCTCAGACATTGTCCATCTCATAAACATGGGGTCAGCGGTCAAAACTATTCTATTATTTATTTCATTCTTCCTCCAACTCCATGTGTGTATTTTTCCATGTATGCTTAACCTAAATCTTAAGCAAAGTCTATCTAAAAGCGACATTGTCGAAAATTTTTCTACGATTTTTAAAAATACAATAATCCATGAAGAATAAGGTGTATGAGTCAACGCTTGATAAAAACAAGTAACAACTGTTTCGGGTGCAATCACAATTTTTTGTATAAGAATCAAATTTCTCGAAGCGTAGGCGAGAGCGGGTTATTGTTACAAATGGCATCACAGAATGCTAGAATTACAAATAAAACGAACAAAAACAATAGTACGCTATTGTAAATTATAATTACGACAAACAATGCGTTGCACATCGGCGCAACTTCTGTCCGATTCGATCGTTGTCCTGTCGCACTATATTCGCGCGGCATGACGTGACTGACGCCAATTGCACGACAGTGACGAACGAGCGATGATTTCGTAGAGATGTAAAATTCGATGAGGAAAATAAAAGCATTCTGTAAATCATTCACAACTTTCAGTTATATCAATCATCTTTGGCGTTATACTTTTACTAATGAAAGAAACTCATTATTATCGACTACGCTTCACTTAATGGAATATACTTGCAGTATACAGTTAAGAAACTGTAAAGAAACAATACATGGAGTTACTGAAACCTCGCGATTGTCTTTGCAAAGTTAAAACCGGGAACTTGAATCCCGAAGTTACTGAGTGAGACTAAGTATGTGCATGATACTCAAGAAACCGATTGGGCACTTTTTTTTTGTTTGGTGCCAGCAAATGATCAAACGGACCATCTGATAATACATCTCAATTGATTTTAAACTTAATTTATCGTTATCATATGTTGATTTCAAAGATGTACTGAGGCGTCTTTTTACTTTGTCTTCGTGGCAATATTAAAACACCTTTTCACAGCGTTACTAGAAACAAATAATTATGTCCATAACTATATTTACAAAAATCATTTAAGATTAAATAGGCCTTTAAATTTGAATGTGACATAACAATTTTACTATTGATTTTGAAAATACCAATATCATTTTACCTCTGTGGTCAGACTTTTGCCGAAATACCGATATTTTTTCGGTCTCTATTTCATTTTGTTGTGAAGCTAAAAAAATAACAACCACAAGAATTCAATGCATCTAAAATAATCATTCCATAAATATTATAGCTTCAAATTTTAATTTCGATCTGAAGTAAATCGGCATTCGATTTCTGATAATCGAAATGCATTCTGAGTGACATAAAACAGCACGGAAAATCGGATACCAGCATCTGAACAGTCACAACAGCGTGACCATTGTCCGGTTTGTGCGTTGAACCATAGCACGTGATTCGCACGACGTGACCTGACATGTCTAAATGACGCGAGCGTATGACAGTGATAGACGGCAACACAAGCGCCCACAACGATGCATAAACTCCGCTGAATAGAATTTCTACGTACATATGTTGCCTAAACTTTATTTGGTTCTCAGGATGCAGAACTTTTGTGATCGATCCGAATAAGGTAGGTTACAAATTACTATGTATTGTATCTTGTAAAATTACAACCTATGTTAAAGGTAGGCACACATATACATATGTATGTGTACTTGGATTATTTAAATGTTGTTTTATTAACGGATTCCATTAACGATCAGCTACATTTAAGCAATGTTTAAATACCGCACGTGCGTCGGACGTATAAAATTATCCCTGGAATCATATTACCCCAGGAGTATTTTTTAATTTTACACATGCTTTTAAGCCTTAAATTGTTACTGACTTGCACTACATTGCAGCTGAAACTGCTAAGATGGAAGTTGTAATTTCTGAGACCTCACACTCACGTGTTTCATCAATAGAAACCGTACATATGTATGTCTCGTCTTCCAGCGTGTGTTTCAGAATGTGAATCAACAAAATCTTTGCAAGTGACTACCCAGGAATCTCTTCATTTACCACCTCAGCTATTACCTTAAGCAAATATGCAGGAACTTTCGGATAAAACACTTGCAACCTCTGACGCAAGCGGTTATGTAGAAATGTCTACAAGTACCACAATCATCGTGGCAAGTACATCTACAAAAATCTCCAATTGCAACGCCTCAGAGTTTACCAGAAAAACCGATGGATTTAGTGTAGACAAGCGTAACACGACTCGATGGCAATCGTTCTCATCTAAAAAGCCAGTTCATGGTCTTCTTATTTTCAATTTTTACGACAACACTTAAATCTAATGCAAACGTGTCTCCAGCCATGGCTGTTGACCTTCTACATCGTTTGCGGTCTCACTTCGAGGCAAATCCAACCAATGCCAAACATCGTAGGAAGTAGAAATAATGTAAGAAATAATGAGTGGACACGTTTTTACTGACCAGTACACCCTACAAAAACAACCTAGAAGAGGAAACGAAGAAAAAACACAAATAACAAAAGAAACCTAATAAAAAATATATAATTAAAAAACCGGTTGCCAGTACAAAATGAAAAATGAACTAAAAGGAGGCTGGAAAAGAAAAATTAGCAAAATAGTTATAAATCAGATTTTGATTCTTTTGAAAGGGACCAAGATACCAAGTGCCTGCTCTGTACTGAAACTTATTCTAAAGACAATGATAGTGAAGGGACAATAAGACAGTGGCGATGAAGAAGATTCTAATCGTTTGCAAAGTGCAAAACAAATATTGTGGCTATAGTTTTTTTATAATAATTTATACATGTGTATGTATAAAACGAACTCTTATTAAAGTTTTAGAATATTTAAAAATGGACGAAACTAGTAAACCACATACATATCATGAAAAATTAATATGGAATTACAAAGATAAGTAAAATCTCTATTCTTAACAATTTAAATCTTGTGTTTTTGTCTTAAACTCTGACTGCAGTAAAGTTTTTCCCTTAAGGACATCATTTTTCACGCATCTCTCCTGTTTCTTAAAAAAATACTAGCGTTTAATTTTTGAAATCTTTGTTTATCTTTTTTTATTTAAAAAATCTATTATTCAAATCTCAAAGTACTTTAGTAATAATAGTCAAAGCAGGAAGTTGGCCTGTTCCGATACTATCATCACACTTTTTATTATGAAGGGTATAAGCCATTCAATCTTCTTCCTTACATAACGCAACCCAGCCAATCTTGATGAAATTTTAAAAGTAGCAGCATTCTGTTTACGTCAACTGACAGCCCACTTGCTACCTTTTAATTTTAATTGGTAATTATTTTTTATTGATATGTTTAGTACCAAACAGCCATGAAATCAATCAGGGGTTAAGTGGACATTTGTAACGTATAAGATACTTTTTGAATATCAAAAAATAATGAAAATATTCCTTATCTTGTATGTATATGTTGTAATTGTTTTTATACATAGGTAATGGATCATTATTTTAACAGCTTAACAATACATACAAAATTCTATATAACTATTGTGGCATTTAACATTTTGATATTTGTGTCGTCAGTTATAATAACTCACTCACACCCCGCACTAGGATTCCCTGTTTCGAGTTATATGGACACACACATCTGATGTCACAAACACCCATGACCCGGGAACAAATATTTATCTGCCTCATAATTGTTTGCTCCAGACGGGAATCGAACCCGGAAGCCTCGCTCGGCTACTAGGGTCACTACCAACTAGGCTATGGGGTCGTCATAATTGCTCTGAACATGTTAAATGTATTATTAATAATAGTTATTGTTAGGAAATATTATTGACGATATGCACAGAATGGCATAAATTTTTCATTAATAAATAATTCATATATTAATTAAATTATCTTTTAATATTTAATACTTTTTTTAGATGAATAGTATTCACAAATTAAATTTTATTAATCAAGTGCCTGTTTGACGCCTGATTTGCAGCATATAAGGTGAAGATTACACAATTAAAGGATTTTACTCATTTAATATAAAAAACGTACCAAACTTTGCTATATAAATGATTAATTTTTAAAATGATTTATAGATTTACTGTTTTCTAAGTCAGTTTGTTTTAATTAAGCTTTTACAAGAACATTTTCTTAATTCCCAACTAACTTTGGATTCCTTACATTCTTTATGCAAAAATTCATCACGAAACTTGAGTGAGTTTCATGTCGATACAAAACAGTAAGTTCTGAACAAAGGGCATAAATTACTTTCATGGCTCAATCCTGTACACCAGTCAGAATTAGTTTCGCGGTGGAAGTTAAACACAAGGGTGCTTTTCCATTTTCCGTGACAGTGGTGGTAAGTTACCGAATAATGTTAGATTTCCCCGGAGATTGACGCGGATTCATTGTACGGTGTGAATATCCCGTAACTGGTAGTGATTTGTTTGCACGAGGTCTATGTCAACATTGTCGTAAATTTTGGTGCTGTATTTGACTTTTACGAACGGATTTCGGTGCATTTTTATACGAGTTTACAATAAGTTTTTATATCACAGCGTTAGGATTCCTTGTGTTGTGCGCGGCACGCACACCGAAAATAGATTACAAATACTTTAAAAAAGGATCAAATATTTCCTTTAAATTAGTTTATGTCAAAGATGTGAAGCGAACCAGAATATGATGTGACATGTGCGGAGACGATCCCTGTTCATCGACTGTCGAAGTCGTCTTATATGTTTATAAAACCAAAGTTACATGGGCTAAGTGTAAAGTATTTAATATTTAAATTATTTCTGTGTCACTACTTATCACTCGGAAAAAAAATGATATTTAAATTCACGTTAAAAGACAAAATTAAAAGTTTACAACACGTACAAAAGTCATCAGTTATGTCATCTGTAATTAAATTGTAGTTTGCTCGCCTTTTGAATACACTATTTATAATTAAAACACACGGTTTATGTATTTATATGATTTTTGCATTCAGCATTAATACGAGCAGTATTCATAATTTCTAATCCGTTCATTGTATGAAAAGTTAGATGTGCGTGTTGGGCGTTTTGGGATTCGAACTCATATCCTCTGGCATTGAAACCAATTTACTGAAAGCAACGTTCATAAGAGTAATAACCTGCCTACTATATACAATTTGCAAATAAACTTCAACCAGTGGGCAAATAACTGCCATCGCCCATGCAAATCGCAATCACAAACCAGCACAATATATCAGTAGCCATTAAATCATAAATACTTCACAGATTATGCACGAAGCGATCTCATCACTCACGCACTGTCACCCGAAGCTGAACACGCCTAACCACTCCCGGGAGATATCATCTTCTGAGATACTCGTATATCCGAACCGACCATCCTTATGACTGAATGTCCTTTGGTTCTAAATGATCGAGAAATTCTGATGGGAATTTTAAATTTGCTAATTTGATAACGATTCTTTACGTTTGCTTTATATTATACTATTTCTTGAATGCTATATCGTTACGTAATAACGATAGAATCTCCAAATTGGTTTTATCATAACATTGTACCAACTACAACATAGTTATTCTGCGATATGAGTTGGTTTATAAATACAAGGTTTTTTTACAATTTGATTACAACGTCATGATATATTGAATGAATGGAACATCGTCTATACATGGTGAATATAACTTTAATAGATAAAGCCACTCAAAAATTGATTATTTTACGGATTTTGATAATGTGATAAAAATGTTATGATGATTTTCATTTATTTTCGTTTACACAGACAATTTTCCTATAAATTTTCGAAAAATTATTTACACAAATTTAAATGATAGGTACTTAAACGATTATTAGCTACCATTGTTATTATTCGTTACTCATCAATTGTCAAGAAAACCCTTATAAATACACTTCCTGACTAACAGCTGTTGTCCGAATAAGGAAACGTATTCTTTATTTGCTCAAGGCGGATTGATGTTGCATTCGTATGCAAAACAATCTCAACAGTTAACGAGATTCACGAGGGTTTGACGGGTTTATTAAATTGTATCACATATCCAAATGAAACTTGACAGCGGGTGTTGCTGCTGCATCTCATGATGATCCATTATTAAACGAATTTGAATCATAACTGCTTATAAACAAGGATAATATAGGAGCCATTGTAAAATATAAGAGTTTGAATGCTACTTATAAAGTAATTTATAGTTTATTTTTTTTGGAATTATTATGATGAGATTACATGAGAAAGATGTAATACTTTTACAATATTATGAATCAAAGCCGCATTTAAATCTACTACGTCCTAATTTGATTGAGCTTATTAATTCACGATGAAGTAACTGTTAGGTACATTTCAGACAAATTATTTTTAATTTAACGCATTTGAAACTCAAGTAATAAAAATGTTAGCTACAGAAATTTATAAAAAAATTTGTCGACCGTTGTTCAATTAATTAAAATCCTTGTAATATTTATACAAAAGTACAATAATAACGAACATATGATCGATTAATTTATAGTTACTCTCTGTCACAAAAGTTAGTTTCTAAACGCCTTGTAAATACTCATTATAATGTGCAGGGAAAGCCTCGACAATATACAACATTCCCATCTTCTCCATTACAGCAAATTATCGACCAGAACAAGATAAAAATGGAAATGTTTAAAGAAGCGTTCCGCCTTATAAACTGTGGGGAAGATGCGGCTCGATTTGAAATATCCACAAGCCGACCACTGCGTCCGAAATTAAACGAGTAATTACAGTGCTTATCCAATTTGGCAGGGCAGAAAAATGCGACCCCCCGTTGTACCTACAGGAAATTTGTTTTAAATTTCGACAACAATGGGGAGATCGCGAACTGGATAATTGCGTACGGGAACCGTCCGTGACGTTGGCTGTAAATCCGCCACGGTTAATGATAGCTTTCGGTAAAGGCGAAACAGAAATATGCACCATGTGAATGTGGATACACATACTTGATTGTTTGCCCACAGGTATAAAGACAGATCAGCACAGATTCAGCCATCTTCGATGACGTAGGCATAGAGTCTACTTTAGTTCTACTGGCGTTTTATAAAATAGATGATAAAGGGTCAAATTAGATCATATAACCGTTGATTGTGTCTGATTAGTTTACAATTGTTTATGTTAATTTTTTATAATTTTTTCCATTATAGATTTACACAACTTAAATATAAAGTAAATAAATTTAAATTTCACGTACGGCAAAGTAAGAGGACACATATTACCGCAACGTTTAATAGTTAAATATAACCATACTAAATTAACAGTTAAAGCCATAAATCGTACTAGAAACATCATCGTCACTTCATCCTATCATTTCAATTTTATATTTAAATGATAAACCGTGAAGGTAATGGAGTTGCTAATAAACAGTTGTTAATAACCGCCAAACTCGCAGGTGAAACACCTGGTAGCAATAGCTGCCACCGTTCATTGGTGTTCGTAATACCAAAGGTGTCATCATCGACAGCGACGAATATGAAATACGCGAGGAACTCGCTCTTTAACTAACGGCCTAACGTTGTAACCGAAATACTTCAAGAACATAACGTTTTGACGTTTAAGCAGGTAAAGAGAAAAAAACTGCCTGATGATAAGGGTCGCAGATAAACACCTAATTTCTTATCAAAATTCCACATTCCACATTCAATCTTGTCAGTTCAGAATTCTACTTTCCACATTTATATTCCACATTGGAAAAGCGAAATGGTGTTTCCAAAATTGTCGGAAGTCTAATTCAACGCAGCGGTGACACTAACAGCAGTTAGCTTGGAAATAATTTAAAGAAGCCCTTAGGATTGAACCACTATCAGTACATTATTCAACACTTGCGTGCCTGGCTTCAGTTGTCTGCACCGAGTGAGTGCGAATGAAGATATTTATTCAGATTGTGGCCGACGAAATCACCTTATTTGTACCGCCGACACATGATTAAGGTATTTGAATCTGAAGAGGGTCGAATGGCTGCCATTGTACGGAAATTAGCCTTTTCTCGGTTGGTAGATATAAAAACAAGTTCAAGAAAAAAAGCATCGAAATTGTTTTTAAGTAGTGATTATAAAAATAATAAGGACAATAACACAGACAAACAAAAAATAATATCACATACATACAAGAACTATAAAAACAAAGTGTTCCTTACTTATGATTAATTTTATATTGATCTGTAATATAACATGGAGTCTTTACATAATAGGAATACAAGCTTGTTTACTTACACTTACATTTAAAATAAATCGAATTATTTAAATTAAGTTCTTTTGTATTATATATTCACGTATAAGTACGTTGTAATAAGCAAAATTTTCAGACATTCATCCAAATTGACATTTAAATTATCGTAGGCTTCAAAAAAAGCAGTGCCAATGTAACATTCATAATTCACAAACCTTATCAATAAATAATGAAGCTCAATCTACAAGGACAGTGGATTATGTAATGTGAACAAGAAACTCATCAGACACTACATCAAGGAGTGGTTAACACAATGGCCCGGGTACAAACACCTAAAGCTGTCCCTCACGATCACGATGCGAGTCATATTCTAAAACTCAATATAAAATAAACAAATTTATATATGTTAGATTACGTCAATTTATTGAATGAAAAATAAATCTTTATCTGGCTATAATAATATATAAATCTTTGTCTAGCTGAAGTTTTTAGCAAACAGTAGAATTCTGTAGTTAATGATATTGAATTTTTAAATTTGTTTTAAATAATAATAATAGTAAAAAATTAAAGTTTTGTACACAATAGCTGTAACTATTTTTAAACGGTCATATGTATACTTTTACGACAATCAACCAGCTTCAAAATTTACGCGAACAACCCCCATTTCAGTCATGATTTACGATGGTTCCTGAGATAAGCTGAAGGCTGTAAACCGATTTATAATCTTTTTGATTTATTATCACGATAAAACTTTTTACATCTCTTCTCTGTTACTTATAGTAGGTATTTCGTTTACGACAATTTTTTTCCTCATTTTGTTACCACTCGTCGTAGTAATTAAATTAACATGAAAATGTGGAGATAATGTTATATAGATTTCAGAATTGATATCGTAAGCTACAGCATATGATTTTACCCTAATACATATGTTTATTCTTGAATTTAATTTAAACTCAATTAAACAGATATATAATTATATTAAATCAAATTCAAAATCATTGAATCATTTCGGTATTTGTTGATATACATAATTGCACGTAATTTTTTACTCCTACTACTGTTTAAAAAAGATGATTTAATATTGAAATGAAGAAACAGCGAAAGAAATTCCTCATCGTGTCTTTTAAATTAAAACAATAAGAATTACAAAGTAAGCTTTAGTCTTCGCAGAAACAGTTGCAGAGCTAATATTTCTAGGCGTCCTTGTCATTTATATAATCATCTACATCATGATATCCTTTACATACAATCTGTTCATAAAAATAAAATAATTTATACACTATCACAACCTAACAATATTTCATTTGGTCGGCCCTTAGAGAATTCTAATCGGTAAATTGACCACAAAATTGTGCGGGGCGAGACGAAAGCGTCTTCCCGGATCTGTAATAGGTATTTGGGAAAAAGCTTTGAGGGTAATAAAATTACAAAATAATACTAACCATCCTCACTCTATTATTTATGTAACTATTATATTGTTTTGTATCACGTGACAACCCTGCAGAAATAACGCTAATATAGGGTTTTCTTTTGAATTAAAAGTGATGGACTGTAAATTCTTACACTGTGATAGTACCGTAAATAAGTTTAAAAAAGCATTTCAACAAGCATAAATATGAATCCACCTCACCGTACTTAGTGGTCATGTAATTTGAAACATGTTTGTTCACCTTTTAGTACAGTAAATGGAGCATATTGGAGTTGGAGATAAAATTTCCCTTGAGAATATTAAACCGTATAATTATATTTTCAAGGACTGTCCGTATAGACTAAAGAGCTAATTTGAATTTACTAAATATTCTGCCGAGTTAATGCTTGAATAAGAACGTCGTTTCTTTGGATTGGAAAGGATGTTTCGATGGTTTTATTTCATTTAGAGAATATTTTAAAGTTAATAAATACTGACAATTCCTTACCCCGGCAGTGGCAGTCCGATGTCAGAGAAGCATAGACAACACAACATCAGAAACAATTAAGACCGATTTATATCCAATCACCATATTACATGACCACGTAAGTCAGTTTGTGGTGACCTTATCTGCCGAACAAAGCAAAATAAAACAGATGGAATTGCAAACCAGCGCAAACATTTATGTGGCAAATAAATTTCTCTGGTCGGGTATCGACTATTATTGACTTTCCTTATAATTGTGCATTACAGGAAAAACTAAATGCAAGTGTCATTCATCACTTCCCGTCCCTCATCCCAATCACTTGCGGTCGGCATAGTGTGTCGTTTTCTTCCATACATCTACTGTTTGTCATTTTAATGCACACATCCTTAATCTTCATATCGTCTTCCACAAAATCCATCCACCTTTTCTTCGATCTGCCTTATATCCATCCACTTTCATTCTCAGGATTTTTTTGATCACATGACATTCCTTACTAAATACAAGTGTGTGAGCATTTATTTAAAATTTGATCTATTGCTTTATTTATTTCTTCAAGCTACGATGTCGGGGCTGAAACTTTATTTACATTATCAATTGCTACCGCAATGGACCCGACAATAAGCTTAGGCTTATAAGGCTAAATAAAGTTACAAGTCGTAGAGATACCTTACGTCTTCTGAGGCATTAATAACCGGTAATACAAAATTAAAATAACAATCGACATGAAGGCGGTAAACCGATTACCTTGATGCGTGTCACTCACTCAGGCGAACACAATCAGTGCGAGGATTTACGTAGACATTTGCAGAACTATCAAACGATAATATTACTATTACACAATATATTTTAATGATATTTTGCATATAATTTATCATCAATTTAGTGTAACGACTTTTTAATGTCAATAACTGACACCGGAATTCGTAAGCCTCTTGATCATGACGTAAAGTGATCAGTAGGTATAATACATAATTTTTAATACATAATTTACAGTTAATTTAAGAAGGTTGCTAGCCAAACGAGGACTAAACAATGAAGATGGGATAGAGTCCACCAATCTTCGACAGGAGCGATTTGGTACAATTGCCTCCTTATTCAGCAGTCCGCAAAACCAACAGGAAAAGGCGTGGAGATAACATTGGATGGAACCTTTGAGATACTAATTACCTCTACTAACTAATTTTGTACCCATACCATTGTTAATCACTTTATTAAAATACAATAAAGTTTAATTGACAATTGTATTGTGTCGTTAATATTATTGGCTCGATGATAAACTACCCATCTTGTCGTTTACGCAATTGCCGGTCGTTTTGAAAGAACTCAAGCGAAAAACTGCTTTCACAATTGCCCATGATTACAATATAGCCGCAATTCGAGATAATTTTCGATAGTAAAATAAGAACACGGAGCAAAGGGCGAAGTAACTGGTGGGCAGTGGTCGTATTGCGATCGGCCGGTGTAGATAATACCAAAGCGACGGGAACAATAACCGATGGACTTCCTTTGACAATAGTATGCCCATAGAGCTAGATCTTAAGTTACAGATCCCAACGATACCATTAGTGAATCAATCAAATTTTAAAAATTGATTAGATATTTGTTGGTAAAATTAAAATGTCACGAGTACGACCACCTTTTCTATACCATCAGACAATTGTCCGTTTTTGATTATCATCAAAATTTACATTACAAAAAACATCAGATTTCCACCCCGCACTATAATTCCTTTTGTTGTGTTTGGCAAACACACAAACAAGATATCACGGACACTTACGAACAATGACGAAACTTATCTGTCGCATAAATGTTTTCTGGGCCGATAATCGAAACCTTTCCTGGGATTAGAGAATCGTTAATCGTGTTAAGTCAGTGATCAAGGCAGGAATCGGTTATATGATGTCTAGTCCTTCCTACTAGCTATAAATGGACGAAAACATCAAATAAAACTCTATAACCACTTTTGTATGGATATAGCATAGTGATATGTAATTCACTTGTCAATTCATTAATCCCTGAATATCTGTTACCAATCTTAAATACAGTGTAATTTTATTTGAAGTTTTCGAAAAACAACAATAATTTATTGACTTTTCTTCACTATTCTGCCTTTCTGCATTTTGTATACAAAAATAACTGTCGTATTAATCATTTCAATTCTTCATATTCATATTCATTTCATTTCTTACCGTGTGGTCTAAGCACTCCATAATCCTCCCCAGTTTGTCCAAGCGCCATACATTGAATATGAGACGCATCCGATGATATTATTTGAAAGTATTCTCCACAAAATATGTATTATGGAAATGTTTGAACGAACGTAAAATCGAATAGAATTTAAAATCTATTACAATCAGTTTCATCTGCGATATCATTCTAAAGATAACATTATCATAACTCGGACCTTCCAGAGAATTTGGTTTTGTGATGTTATTTATCATAAATGTTATGCAGATACCCCGAGTACTGGACTGGTATGCAGATCATGGGAAAATACTTCAGCGAAATGCATAGAAGATGGTAAAAATATGATAACAGACTGTACTGTATTTCCGATAGAGAAGATAACTTAGGTTATAAAATAATAGTTCGGTAATTCATATGAGATAATTCAAACGGCTGCACATAGTTCATGTATCCGGTCATCTTGGCCAAATATATCAAATATCGTAATGACAAATGAACTCGTAGTAGTAAAGCAATAACTATTATTTTTAGCAAATCTCTCACGTACTATAAAAGTGTTCACAGATTATGAAATTAAATTACAAGCCATCGTCAATACCGGCTTACTCCTTTTGAGCATAAGCGAGACCGCGTTATTTGAATTAAGAACAATCACACTTTACAGGTGAATACCTGTATCTTCGAAGACATACTAATCTGTTAACTACTGAGTAATTACTTCCTGATTCATTTTAGCATTTAAAACGTACTATCCACTGCACAAATATTAATACATAAGTTCATGATTATTATATTATTCTCACATAATATTGACAGCATTCTCTACTCTATGTTTTCTCAATTATTTACTTTTATTAGTTTAAACACTAGAACTTTAACATCTCAGTAGATCACGTAGATATGTAACTACTCAGTTGATCAATAGTAGTAATTGATGCTCACGGTACACAATATTTTCCAGTGTGAGAACAGAAACAAATAAATTGGCAATGTATTGTCTCAGTAAATTCAAACGTTACTTATACAACTTCGGTCAATAAATAAAACTTTTTCTGATAAACTTTTCTCTAATAACACCCAACAGTTGCTTAATAGTAATTTGTCTTTTTTTTGTTAACACTTGTTTACCAGAAAAAAAATATTTTCGATTTTCTATTTGTGAATACGTAGTACGAGTACAACAATAGGATACTTATTTTAGCCATGGAATATTTCAGCTAATAAATTGCGTCAGCTTCATTATACATTGTGTAGTCAGCATCCTTATAAATAATTCTTCTACAGCGCCTTAATGTGTAGTGTTAATAATGGCGCAGAAATAATACTTAATAATATATACATATCTAGCGAAAAAACTGTAGGAATTTTGAAACGAATTGCCCAAATAATTACAAAACGATTTCCCAGAACTGATGTAATAGTTTGCTGCAGTATATGACGTGGTCTACCACCTGTCAAATAAACGCGTAAGTAAATAATAAGTCTTATGGCTGTCATAACGCCACGGATAGCGGAACCCGAAGAAACGGGGCACGACGCGTTCGGTTTGTCTTGCGCGACAAACTCAAATATTGGGCACGAACAAACGGAATAGCAAATTGCTCCTATTTGTTTTAGAAGCGTACTTTGAAGCAGGTTTGTATTTGTAAACAGTGTATTGAAATGTTTAGTACAGTTAGCTATGAGTGACATAGGAATTCTGATAACGAAATTTGCTGTATGTTTACCCATTTACCGGTCTCTTTTAGTAGCCTGTCATAAACGGATTCGAGGCGGTTTTTATCTATAGCACTTTTAAAATCAATTATTTGATGCAACCAAGTTTCTTATTTTCGTTATTTTAAGGAAGTTTTCGTTTTAAAACTTCTTGTGTAACATCGTCAAAATATGTAAGTATGTGGAACTACTGAAATTATAACTGTACATAACCAAGTGCCTATTGTTATGTCCACCTACGATAAAAAAAAGTATGTATAGTTACAACATCTACTGTCGGATACGGATATCCACTCACAATTAAAGGTTAAACCAATTGTTCAAGTGCGGATTTGTACGCCTCGCAGACAATATGATGAATATTCATTTCTCGAATTTTCTCGGTGTCGAAAAATTTACACCTGTCACTTTTAAAATCTCAGTTAACAGCGTTCAACATAGGTATCTGTCAACAATGCTTATTCTTTTTGATCCAGAAATAGAAAGTCACCGACATACAAACACGACGTTTACTTTTTGCATCTTTTCTATGTTCTAGATATAGATCAACCGACTGTCTACTAAATTTCCTCTAGCTGGAACAAAAATAACATCCTTATGATCATTCCCGTGCTGTATAACATCGCAACAAGTGCACACAAAAAGCGGTCCCATATCCACTCATTCGGAGTTCAATATGCAACGGTTGGAGCTAAAAAATTGTATTTTATTCATGGGCAAACGTTAACATCGGTTTTATGTTAAAATTCGTAGTGTAATGGAAACAATGCATAATGCATCGGGCGAGTTCGACACAATAACACATTGCGTTCTTCGTTTGACGTTAGGGACAAACTTTCTATAGAAATATCAAATGAACCATCGATTTTGGGGCGAGTTTTTCGCTGGTTTTCTTATAAGAATCACTTCTTTAGGTCAGCTCCTTCTTAGTTCTTTGTTAGCGTTCTTGCAAACCAACGTCAGTGTTCGAATTTAAGTGAACGCTGCCTTTACGCATAATTGGAAGTCCTTTTTGTGCAAGACTCGAATACCAAATAAGTCCGATTATAATTCGGAGTTTTTTTAAAGCGTCACTGTTTTTTCTCAGGGTCTTGAACGGCGATGTCTCGTCAAAGTTTGAAGACTGGTATTTAATGTAAAAAATACCACTTAAACCTTATTAAAAGAAACGGCAAGACATGCAACAAAATTACAATGCCACTCGTTTACATTTACATTACATTAGAGAATACCGCCAAAAGTTAAAACGTAAAAATAACAGGCATATTAATTACAGAAGAAAATTGTGGCTATTTTTTTAATTTATTATTTCTTGATCAGAGAACCAAATTTACACATATCATAATTTCATCTGCGGGTCAAACATTATCTTAAATAATAAAAAAAAAATTCTAAACTGAATAGAGATGTCGTATGTTCAGATATGTACACAGGCAATTACCACACCGTTACAATACTTAAAATATTTACGTTTAACGGTTCACTGAGCAATAAATTTTGTTCTCGCGCCTCCATGGATTCGTTTCGAACGTGAATATTGAACTCTAGAGTACAACCAATATCCTGAAACGGTAACCACTAACCGTTTTGTCGGCGACCTCCGTCTTTGCGGGAAACCGAAGTATTCACGGTGCATAAATTTTTACTATTTTAAAAACACATAAATAAGCCACCCGTATTTCCAAATTGTTTATTTTTTATTAATGAATGGTACATTTAGACTATAATCTAACGTGTTTGGGCATTCCACACATTGTGGATTTTAAATAATCGGCTTAGCATTCAAGGAACATAAAACTCAACCGGAATAGTCTTTACGTCATGATTGGGATCTACTTAAGAATTCTTCGAGCCATCGATGATCAGATAGGCCCGATACACGAAAGCATCTACGAACACAATATGTATTCCGAAAAGGCGTGCATGCGCGTGGGCTATACATCGATGGACATTGTTTAACAGGCCGATAGACGAGACCAAATATTGAGAGCGAGATGTTATCACAGATTATAATGTTCGTTTATTAGTATTTACACAAGTATAGCCATTTGACGATATCGCTAACGTTTGATCTCCAAACGGCTTTTCTGATGGAAAGGTGTGCTAGAATAATGGCGTATTAGAAGTCAGCTTTATGGAGCTTCGATCCAATTATAAAAAGTTTAATACGTTGTTTAAATATTACTCTAAATATAATATCCCTAAATTTATATTGATTGCGATCAGTTTCGAACGGGTAGAATAAAAGTGTATGACATTTTTTTTATTAAGATGTCTGATAGCGTGTAAAATATTTTGCAACCACGGAAGCACTAATTATTGCTATCTTGAAAATAATAAAACTTTTCACTGTCTATATAGAATTGATACAGAATAATATACCGACACACTAGTATTTAGTTTTTTAATTCCTGAATTATTATAATAATTTATTAATGATTATAAATTTAAATAAAAAAATTATAATAAATAATTTAGAAACATGAATTATCGGATATCCAGTCTTGGTAAAATATCTTCATGTAAAAAAAAAGTAAACGTCTTGAAGAAACCAGCGACAGCCTCAGAGTATCCAAGATCTATGGATCGCTCGCAGTGGCACTGATTAGGTGAGGCATAGATCCAGCCGTGTTGTCACAAAGCCTGGTTGACAAATGAAATTTACAAGTAACAATCAATAATAGTATTCAGACTCCAGTAGTTAAAAACTTAGTCAATTCTGAGAGCCTTCTCATGTAAAGCTACAAATATGTAGTTAGGTTTTATACAAACAAGAACTCACATCTACCCGAACGTCAAATAGCAAATGGAGTGCTCAAACTTCTTTTTATTCAAATCCGCACACGTGAGTCAGTATCGCGATGCGAGTCTGCAGCTAATGAAGGGAGCACGACGAGGGGTCACCGCGTGTCATGAGGAGCGAATGGGAGCTATTAGTACTTGCCACTAGGGGTTTGCGGAACTGAGTAGTTCAGATAATGTGCACCTAGAATAGATATTTTATAAGGCTAACTTAGTTAAGTTTAAATATATATTTTTATGTTATTAACACATCTATATTTTTGCCTAATATAATACAAAGTTAGTATTAAACATTTTTGTACATCAAATTGAAATTATAATTTTTCATATTTTCTTCTTTACTGAAGTCAACTGTAAAGTGTTTCTACAAACTACTATTGTGCTGGAAAATGTGTATGTTAAAGATCTAGTTCTACTAACATCGATTTCGGAGATGCTCTTAATGGTACGAAAATCCATTTGCACCAATGACGACTTAGGGAGGTAGCTTGTCGATTCGTCTGTTTAGCTGGCTTATAATGTACAAAATAATGTCTTGATAATGTTAACAACCTTGCAAAATAAAAAAAAGTTTCCGTTTTGAAAAACCATGGATGGAATTAAAAAGATAAAGTGTAATAGTTTTGGGGATGAACACCTACATGAGGAACTTCATCTCTACAAACCTCTAATGTTTAATTGTGTAATAATAATTATAAATAGATTATTAAAATTGTTTTCTTCATGCCATAGAATTAATGCGTATAGCGTTGTTCTCAATAATATTCTCAAATCTGTGTGAAGACCGCCTACCCATTTTTGATCAGCGTGGTGGACCTTTATCCCGCTCATTGAGGAATAACCTGAGCCTAGTAGTGGGACAATTAAAAGTTATGATGATGTTTTTGCTTGGCACAATATTAAAACTCATGAAAACAAGTCGCTGTTTAAAAGATGAATCGTAAAGCATAACAAGGAACCACCTTTTATTTGACCGACAAAAATGTCGTAATTTTGTAACTTACCGTAAAGTTCGAATATGTAGATATTAAATTGCTCCTCATAAAGGATTCAGTAATTCACCTATACGTCTAGCTATGGTCGTTTCGTAAGATTAAAACCTTTGCCACCCTTCATAAATTGCACCCAGCATACCTTACTCAATATATTATTCAGGCTCTTGAAATACGGAAAAACGACTCCAAGTAGCCAAACTGTCAATGCATGGACAGGTCCTGTCCGTACCGCTGACTCTTTTTACTGCACTTTTCAGCGAAACCTCAAATAAAACGGATTCTATGCATATTATAGTATCATGATATGGACGAAACGGTGGTTTATTCGTCGCAAGGGTCTCGTTAATGGCGAGGCTTTTATTGGCGAAGAGTCAGTAGCGAACTGTCGATGGGTCATTCATGTTTGTAGCAGCAAATTCAGCATGAGCAAAGCACCTACATAAAACGGTGGACGCGTGTCCATACGAATAAGGTATTTTTATTGAGTCCCTTAAGTTTGGAACACTTCTAAAATAAGATCTAACTGAAGGTTAAGTTTATTATTAGGGCCTCTTTTCTAACAGTCATAATAAACGTATTGGGGGCATTTATAGCTAATACTGTTTGTTTGTAAAACCTTTGTAGCTCTTGGGAGGGATGGGTAATGGGTAATGATGAGGGAACATACTTTTGACAACAAAATAAATTAGCATCCAATTTGGGATTTTTAACAAATCCCACATTGCGCCATCTACGTA
>PDGT01000049.1:322207-339037 GCA_003671415.1 Megathymus violae | reverse complement strand
TTTTATTTGTATAAGTGTAGTTAACAGGTAAAGATGTCTAGTACACACTAACAATATTTGAGAAATAGTCATAATAAATTCAATATATCACTTAAAATTGTCCATTATTGTTATAACAAATTATTAATTGAAACATGATTAATGTGGATAGTGTCAACATAAATATAATTGATTATAAAATTACTTTCCATGTCAAAATAATGAAATAAATTTTAAACCTATCATTAAATTAATTGTTGATTTTATTATTTTAGTTTGTCTTCCTGCCACTAAAGAATTCATAGCTGGCAAACTATCACTGTAGCTACTTGTTGAACTTGATAAAAGGTTGCCTATACACATACGCGACTCCAGGTATTGAGCCGATGTTTTGTTGGTCAGGAACGAAGCAGTTTTACTGCTTATATTCTTAAGCATAGAAGCCAGATTGTTTAGTGACTCCGCACTGCTACGTTAAAATACATCGCAGTTAATTTTTAAATGACGATGATTAGATACCCAAACTAGTAAAGTTTACTAACACCGTGTACGACAGCTATGGAGATTCATATGGGTAGTAGAGTAGCGCGAACTTTAACAGGAGAAATCTGGCTGTTTTGTTTCGTTAATTTGAAAGTATAGTGACGCTTACACCCCAAATTCTTTACCAATAACTAAAACAATTGCCATTACCTTACAACATTGTAGAAATAATGTTTTGTTTGAATAAGAACTTTCGCCAAATTGCTTACTGCAAGCTGTTTTTGTACGTATTTATCAGTATGAGTAAGAATGGCACCAGCTCACTTACAACGTCCCTATGTAGTCTTCAGTCGAACTTTATCTATGGCTGATTTCAAAATAGATTGAGGTCCCCACTGATTACAGCTACAGGTGTCTAGGGACGAGGGGCACTAAAGTTCTGAGTGAAAATCAGCTTCTAATGCAACATAAATTCATAAAATCTAACCCGAAGTGCGCAGTAAAATTCAATCAGTGCGGTGGCAAACTCAGAATAGTGTTTTATGGTGACGTTGCTCCCACGCCACTACGAATCAAACAGTAATAGATTCCGCTCAGCCAGATCCGAGTGCTAAATTTGTATCAGATGTTTAGGTATAGTGTTGCCAGGTCCAGATTCCAATTACGGGTGGGTCTTATAAAAATGCGGATTTTGTTTGTAAAATTTAAACTAAATAGTTTTATCTCTAAGAAGCTTCCCTAGCTAATTGTGATAATTGAAATAATAAATAAATAAATAAGTAAAGACTTACACAGTCACACCCCGGCTTCAGGATTACCTGTGTTGAAGATGGCATGGACAAATTAGACATCACAAATGCTCACCCGTGAACAAATATATATCTATCACACAAATGTCTACCGGTCGAGAATCGACGAGCAGGGACCTCTCACTCGGCAGGCAAGGGGACTACGAACTAAGCTACAAGGCCCTTTAAACAATATTAACTAACTGAATGAATGGATACAAACTTAAAGAGCTTGAGAAAAAATTTGAATATTTCAAATCAGGTTATTTAGTGTTTCTCTAGTGTCTTACTTTTCTACTCGTTACGTTCTGACGTGTCCACCGTTTCCGGAAACAGGAACGTTCCCCGTAAATCAGGACACCCGCCAATTGTTACTAGCAACTTCGATCTCACGGAGCGAAAACTTATCGCCGCGAGCGTAACCGTTTTATGTGACATTTTATTATTTGAATGTCAATTTCATTCGCCGCGAGTACAGTCGCCACGACGAACTGATTTATTGACTGTGAACTGGTTTATCTAATGTATATTTTACAGGGCGAAGCTTTGGTTTCGTTTTACACTATTGCTCGATAAAATAATAAAAATAGTTATGTTAATATTTTTTCTTAAGCTGTATAACACTGGTCCACTTCGCTGAAACTAACATGAGCATTGTGATATTCTGCACAAAGACTTTCCGGAAGAATGGTTTCATGTGATGGTAGATATGCCATTAAAATAGTTGCATCGTTTAAGAATTTAAGGCGGAAGGAGACAGATATAATGTCTTTACTAAATTTTACGGAAATTGTAACTACTAGGCGTATAACTTCTAGGCGTAAATTCTAATAAGATTGATTAACACTTTTTATTAAGTATAAAGTAGAAATATGTTAAAACATGCCATAATGATAGACGAAAACAAATGATAATCAGTGTGAGAAATATAAGTGAAGTCGATATTTTTTGTTATTAATGCAGTCAACCCTCCAATCTCTGTCTATTTCCGTCCACATAAAACTTGCTTTCGATAAAAAATGTCAGGAAAACCACCCATTGTGTAACTCTATCGCGCGAGAGATTGTGGATACCTTTATAATCCGTCGATTCATTAGGGCGCTTTGATTGATGTGCCGATTAAACTTTTAAGTGTCAAACACCCAAGTTTGTGTAAAGATTGAATTTCTGATCTTTTAAACTAAGAGTTAAAAAAGCACTCCGACTGTTTTAGTTAGCTTTTACGTTTCAGTAACTACATAGTATTATTTCCATACCAATATTAGTGTAATGTACCAAGGTCGATGTCCAACTTACGTATATATGTATTTATGTATCGGTTCCTCGTGTCATAAATGGAGCAGACGGCAATTTGATGGTAAGTAATTTCTTCCGTCTATGGTTATATATAACAACAAAGATATCTCCGACGAAACGCTGATCAAGAAGGAAGAGGATTCGTTTTTCAGCTTGTAGTATTTATAATACTTACATGTTTTTATATCCAGTATTTTGGTACTCGCATAGTTAGTAACTCTTATAGTACTCCTTTGGTTAACTTCTTTTATAATTTCCTGTACCTTTTATCCATTTATTCTGTAATTTCTTTATATATTTTATTAGGTTTAATGTTTTGTTATAGTTGTCAAATATTTGACAAATTTCCTAAATTATTGTCATCATGATTACTTTTATTTTTAACTTGTATAATTTTTATCCTTTTTGGTATATTTATTTATTAAGGCTGAATAGAAATTTTAAATTCGTAAATAGAACATAATAAGAGCATCATTTGAGAAAATGTGAGATATAAAAGGCGAGCTGTGATAATTACTTTGGGTGGTATAAAGTCCAGCTGCTTCCAACAGCAGGGATTTGGCATCATTGCCTTGTTATCCACATGCTTTTTCACGAGCAGGGAAAGTTGATTTCCGAATGCATTTTTAAACAAGAAAACACAAAAATGTCATTCAATTATTCATATGACAGTTGAAATTATGTGCTTATCGAGAAATATAAATATTTATGAGCGTGTAACAAGAAAAATATTTCTATTCAAAATTGTACCTATGTAGGCAGAAGCAAACTACCCATTTGTCAGAAAATGTAAAATTTTATTGTAACGTAAATAAAAATGATGAAAAATTGTGCACAGGCCTTTACAAATGCACCTCGCTCCGTAGGGTTGGCAGCGCGGGAATTAATAATTCAACGCGATACAGAGTCATCAAATAACGACAACGGAATAAAACAGACATGACTTTGATTTGTGCAGGTGAAACAACATCTGCTTATAAATTTACATCTCAAGATTTGTATAAAGGTCTTCTCTATCGTTGATAGTTGTTAATAAGTATAAAATAATGAAATTATAATTACTTAGAGCTTGAAATACTGTTCATCCACTTAGATATATTTAAATCTAGGCTAAATAAATAATAATCTTGATAATTATAATACAAATTCAACATTAACTTAAATCAAACTCCGCTAATCTTTCATTAGTAACAGTCAAGTGTATATCGATTCATAGGTAGTGAAAGGTTTTGTAATAGCAATAAGAAAAATTAATTTGTATTTCATAATAAAACTGTGAAAAACAAAGTTAACTGAAAATATCACGTATCCACAAAACTAAACAATATGTATGTATTGGATTACTTATATAAGATTCAGCTAAAATAATAAAATGAACAATTTTATAGAGGACCATAGTTATTTGATCTCACACTAATAAATATCCACACCGTGCTTTATAACTTGTTACTTAATACAACTAGATGACACAAAAGCAATAAAAATTAATGAATTCAGAAATTAAAACGTACAATACAGGTACATCATTCTTTTCAATTGTTCTATAAAACTAGAAGTTTGACAAACAGGATGATAATTTTATATCGGGATCATTTGGCACATTGTTAATATAAACGGGAAACGCGGACTAAAGGTGAAAATTAACTCATTTTAGTCCTGCGAGGACTATTTATATAAAATTCAATATAATAGAATAAAAAGAATAAAATTTTATCGAACCTAGTTTTCAATAAACTTTTCTTCAGAATTTTCAACCCTACACCTAAAACATTTGATTAGAAGAGCCTAACTCAATAAGCACTGACTTAAATAAAAATTTAATCAGTAACATTTAGTAGAAGAAGTAATCGCTAATGTAGTAGGTACATAATTTTTCAGCCTATCATTATTCCAAATGCATATATGAACTGCAAAACGAAAATATAAGGAATTTATTTTCTGCTATTTTTGACGTATTTATTCAAGTAGGCTTTTGGCAACGATAAAACCCTATCTGGATTTTGTGTTTAATTTCACAATTCATTTAAATCACTTCGGTCTATTACGTGATCCTTCTCATAAGAAATGATATTTTTAAGTTATATTTTATAGTCAGTAATTTGACTACGTGATGTCATATCGAACTATTTGCTTGACGCGGTGCAAAAAAGCTAATAAGCATTCATAGAGAAGCCTAAAAATAAAAAAGCGGAGTTGAATTTCACTTCGAACAATTTCATCCATAGTCAGTATTAAATGAGGGAAGTTATCAGTGCTACGTTGTCATCACTGTTGATTCAGCAGGGTTGTCACATGATAGAAACTCAAATTTTAATAAATTTATTTACCCTCGTGTACTGGTAAACTACACATAACCGAAACTAGTTATTTATTTTAATGTGATCTAAAATGTAAGAAATCCTAGTGATATTGTAAAATTATTAATTTATATGAGGATAATGTGTGTGATTTTACTTAGCGGTTACCCTGAACTATTATCCCTGAATTCAATGAGAGATTCGGGAACGCATTACCTGATAACTGATTTTCATTGGCCAACCGTAAAAATTATACGACTATCATACCCAGTATAAGTATACACTAGCAGCATCGTTTTCATTTTGGACAGTTTTTATTATTTCATTTTTAAGGCTATTATTTTTTCTGTGATTATAATATCATACAATACCCAGAAATAAGTCTTTTTTTTTCCAAGTCGTAAATCATTTAATATCCATAGCCGAAATTATCCGAAACAATCGGATAATCCGAAACAATTTCATGTCCGTAACCGTCACCTAAACTGTTATTCATATATCCGTATCCTTATCCCTATCCGAAATGTCATATCCATATCAACCTTAATAGTGCCTGCCTGTCGTGCGAGGGATCCCGGGCACGATTCCCGTCCGAGGAAAGCAATTGTGTGACAAATAAATGTTTGTTCTCGAATCATTGGTTTTGTAATGTCATATTTGTGTACGTCAATACCTCCTGCAACACAGGGGGTCCTAGTGAAGAGGTGTGAGTGTGTGAAAGTTTATTATTATTTATCAATTTATTATTTAAAAAACACACATATCGAACTCTACCGAACCTTACACGCTTATCATTCGCTACTTAAACAAAATGATGAATGAACAAAAGCGATCCTTATCAAAGACCGTTACCGCCTCGACCAACTCTTCGTTAATACACCATTGTCATATTATGTTTATAAAAGATCCATATCGCATATGAAAGATGCTTCAAACATTTCATAATAAACTGGGCCATCTCGTATTAAAAGCATAATCAACTTTCTAATAACATCACCAGGTTATAATATCAATTTGTTCGACGCGATGAGTAATTACAACGAACCATTGCTCTTGACAAATGCGTTTTGAAGTAACTATGTACGAACCGGGTTTATGACGAGAGACAAGGAAGAAGTGGCCGAATATTTTCTAAGCCAATACATAATTTTGTAATTGAAATTTCTTTCTGTCTGAGCTGCTTATATAAATTATTATTATTAATATGTCAGTTACAAAATATCATCAGAAATTCTTAAAGTTATAATATATTTTTTTAATTATTATTTAATATATTTTTTCCATGTTTTAAGTATTTTTCTTATCTAAAGATTATATTGTATTTTTTCAAACGTCACTTTCATTCTGATATAATAAAGGAAAAATCTACGAATTTAAAATAGGTAAGTAAATAGTAACGAAGCTAACATGTGGGACAATTTCAAAGGTACATTTGATGTGTTTGAACGATATAATTTTTTACTTTGTCAATTCTTATAACTCACGACATAAGTGTAGGTATAAATGGCGGTGGAACAAACACAATTTTTATGTTCATTCCGTATCACCACGGCTAGTACCGTACAAATTTGATTGGACTCGCTACACGGTCTTACGGCATTCTTTCGGATGTGGGGCGTCCAAATCTCGGATCACGAAATAGTACAATGTGCTTACAAATAGCAATTGTAGCTCGGCATAGCGTATGCCAAATGAATTGATTGCGCGGTATGGGTTCTTACGACCTGCTTATGCCGCATTGATAATTCTATTGTTTAAGTCAACGCTGATATCATGCACGTTCATATTTTTTATTCGGTTTTTAGTGCAGCTTTTTCAACTCATACGAGTTTTTGCAGTCTATATATTTTTTACACCTTTTTATAGTAGGTTCGTGTCATTTATTCATGTGCAACCCTGTCCAAAAATCTACTACAACGTTGCTCTCTAACACACGGTTGTCTAAAACATATCGCTTGAATCGTTAAGTTCCGTTGTTTGTACCTAATTACTTACCGCGTAAAAATTTTGCTGTTTAATTTAGGTGCAGTATAATAAAGATACATTATACTATATTTATATTATCCATGTTGACGTCATCATTCATTATTGTTCCACTGCTATCTTCGTATTTCCTTCCATAGGAGAAGACCATAGCCCACACCGCAGACCAAGTTCGGATTAGCAAACTTCACAAACTTTTGACAACATTATGAAAAAAAAAATTAATACATATAATTATATGTAATCTGCTCGTAACTTTACAAAATATACATAGGTGTAAGATTCTAACCCGGACCCCCTTCAGAAGACTTCAAACCACTAAGCTAACGTCAGAACATAATTGTTTCCATTGTCAGCACCATTCTGAATTTTCGCATCCAAATTAACTGAATTAGTAAATGCAATTTTCAAAATCATTGAAGCAGTTTTGTTTATCGGCGCGCATTTATTTTCAATTATATTAAACTGTTTCTCTAATGGAAATCGCGTTTCACTAATGACATTTATTTGCGGGAATAACGGGGCAATGTTATATAATAATAATCTTTTGCATTTATTTTTTTGGTTAATTAATATTAAATTAGTCAAAGACCACTTCCATTGTGTCTAACACATATAAATATGAATTGGCGATGACTTTGATGCCTGGAAGTCCCTTGGTGACAAAAACCGCTATAATTTTTAAAAGAATAACATAATAATATTGATAACACGATAGAATGTGTGGTTTGTTTTTTGGAACTTTATGTAGTTAATTTCTCAGACAAATTGATTTAAGCATCGTTGTTTTGTTTTTTGTTCTCTTTTTAGGCATTAAGCAAATTAACGTACAGATAAATTATTTAAATACGTGATCACCCATAGGCAAACCTTACATATTAATGATGGACCATAGAGTCTAGAAGAATATGTATATATTAAAAATATTTTAGTATAGATGAGTACGATAATGACAAGGATGCCTGGAAATAATAGTGTCAAAACCAGTTCCACATAGGTTTAAACTTTTGTAATTACCATGTTTTGTTTAAAAGATGTGCTGAGGAGTTTCTTTCGCCGTTTCTTCACCTAATTGTTAAAGCGCATTACGTTCATAAGTGTATTTACTGACGACCTATATGATTAAATGATTTTGAAGTTTTGAATTTTTTTTTTAATTTTTTTTATATGTTTGTGCGTTTAATATCTTAGACTTCATTACCACTCACCGTTAGGCAAAACTGTTGTCAAGCATTAACTTATTTTATATACAAAAAAAAACCTGGCAGTACGATGTAAGATTAGTCACGTAATTTAACAGTTCGTCGCCGTCCAAAGACATTCATGATAGAACCAGCGATTATGGCGTGTTGCGGGTTGATGGAATATTGCTGTAGACGTTAAATTTTTAGTAATAAATTGAAGCGAGTGATAATTAATTATTAGTATACACATAACTTCAAAATTATAGGTGCGTTCAGAATTTAAACCTGGGTCTCGCGGGCGGAAGCAATGTTTAATATTGGCTATCACTGTCCCCATATTGAACAGTATTAATGAAAGTCAAATGATAAATTACCCCGCCTACATTTTTCAATCGGCCACCGTGGGTATTTTGGGTTCCAACAGTATCAATTTATTGCGACGTGGTATTTACGAGATATCGTGAACACAATCATAAGAGGACGTCAAATGTCATTATCATTAAATGATGGATGGCTAATTCTTAAACTATATCTGATAGAAACCCGTATAAAGATGCGTGGGACACAACGCACAATGCATCATTTGAAGCCGAGTAGCGAGCGTATCACGACATCAACCTGTAAGACCGTTAACTTCTAAAAAGGTCTTCAAAATATTTAATGAGATACCATAATGGTGCGATCTCCTAATTACTTTGTAACCTTCGATTTCTTTTTCATTTACTCACCTGTACCAAAGATTTTGAGTAGTTATAACAACTATAAAGGACAATTAACAATTAACAATTAACATTTTAACATCGTTATCAGTGTTTGAATATAGCACCTTACCGTAGTTCAGGACTTAATTCAAAATGCAAAGAGACCAATTACTTTACCAATGAAAATATTATAGAGAAATCTTAGATATGCAGTTTTTACTACATATATATTTTTACACTAAAGCAGAGGTAAAATTATTTCCAATAGGCATAAAACTTTAAAAAACTAGAGGCACGAACATGATTCTCTCCCGGACTCCCCGTGCGAAAACTACCAATGTTATATGAAGAAAATATTATGTGGTAAATTTTTCTCACTCAGAGCTTTCACTGAATTTCCAATTTGCCTCTAAATTTTACATATTTTGAGTATTTTCGAATCTGTGTGGGCTTACCATAATGAAAGAAAACTACCAAAAGTATTTTGTTCTTTCGTTGTAATAAAATTATGCATTTCGAAGACAAGTGTGAACAGGGTCTTATCAACTACACTTTATCACCCCAGATATATCACCACTTACCATCATGTGGAATTGTAGTCAAGCACTAAAATATAAAGAATAAAAAAATGTTTACTGTTTAATAACCAGTAATGTTGACCTAAACAATGTTTTTTTTTTTCATTTTAACTGTAACGATTACACATGATTATGTGAAGTTATAAAAGTTATAAGTACATAAAATACGTCACTCAATGCAGCGATTACGATCATGCCCGCGACTTTCCGCAAAATAATTGCGCTTTACGGTAGTCCGAGATTTTTGCAAAATGCCAATTAACTGAAAATTTCGGTTTCCGACTGTCAATGACGGTGTCAACGGCGAATGGGTTTAAATGTTTCGAAATTTCGGTAACTTCGTCTCTGCCTTATCGTGCTTATTTATCAGCGCAAACGCAAACGAAGAACATGCAGAGGTATTTTTTGTACTCATTAGGAAGACAAGTGTGTAGTTATAGTGAACAAATTGTGCATCTAAATGACGGGTAATTCATCCCAACGGGCAAATTGCTTTGCACGCGTGTACTCTTTTAAGGTTTTTTTAATGTTGCATTCCTAACTCTGCAAACCCTGATACTTATATAGAAGTCGGACGGAGAAGATATAGTACACGTAACTAAATAGAAATTTGTCGAACAAGTGTCCCATATTGTAATTCCAGCTGGAGCAGCTTCTCATGTGATATTTAATTTGTAGACCGTTTTATCTACTCCATATATGTAACTAGTGTTCGCTAAGTGGTCGAATTTCACCATTTTTTTAATAAAAAAAAATAAGTTAATGCTTAACAACAATCCCACCTAATGGTACGTAATCAAATGTAAGATATTTAAATGCACTAAATTATAAATGCCTATTCACCCTCCTCTCTAGGACTCCCACATCATAAGGAACGTTAACGTAGGCAAGTGATTCCAGTCCAGTGCGCATAACGAATGACAATACAAACCGATTCTCGCGTCGTCCATAGATTCGGGATGTTCACAACGTAAAGGTGGATACTCGTCATACGTCGGGTTTTTCGATAAACGAACGGCAATAGGAGAATTATATCCGATAAGTCCAAAATGTACCGTGTCGAAGGCGGAGAGGCTGGCAAACATGCGCCTGTGCTCAGAGCTCTACAGATTGGCCATGTCCATAGACATTAAATAACTTTATGTACTTAATATTTTTATTGATAATACTACTCAATAACCGCCAAAAAATAAAAAATTAAATTGTTGACAAACATATGAGAATAAGTTAATTAATTGTTTTGTCTTTACCTTTTTATATATGGGTTAGTGGCCTGACTTGACTTAGTTTGGGGTGAACAATTATGCTAATTTATTCATACATAGCCTATGTCCATCCGGAATAATGTACCTTTCAAATGGTAAAAGAATTTTAAAATAGATACCGCAGTTCCGGATATTACCTTCCGCATATACACAAATTCGCAAATTATTAATATCTGTATCCGTTTATAATATTAGTATGGATAAACTCAGTAGGTATCATGGATTAAGTGATTAATTTTTTCTAAATATGCTTAACGCTGATACAAAGGAGTAACTTCGTTTCTTCTTATGATCAGCATGTGCAATGAAATTATAATAAATGAATATTTTACCGATTCTGGGAGTCCTTACAATGGATTTGAACAAGAGACCGCGGTTATTGACCCAGGCTTGAATTATCGACCTTTCATCAGTTGCTCCACCCGATCTTTGGACTTCAATTATTTCCATATAGTAGAACAACAATATGCACCACTTATTTTCTGCCGTGAAGGGACAAAGTGACGTTTCAATAAGGTCACTCTACACAGCTTTTCTATGTCTTGCATGGCGATATATTTTTTCTCACTGTGATACCCCTGCATCATTATTATATAGTGTGTTATGTACACCATGAACATACAAAACTATACTATCATAAATAGTCATCAAAACAAACAATTACCATATATTGTCCCTGTCGGAATTAAATTCGAATTCCCTCGACGGATTTCGATAACGTCACGTATGAGTGTATTTCAACTTCAATTAGAATATACCCCTTAAAATCCCTAACTTCTAATACTCCTTTGCACTCGTCCTATTTTCATAACCCTTCCTACACGATCCATGTCGTTGGACTTTGAAATTCCCTTAAAAGGATTCGTAATCCAAATAACTTACATTCTTTCAATTTTGTTTGTCCTTTTCTCCTTACTTTTTACTTTGTCTCTTCGTACCTACACAGATAATTAAAAAGGATAACAAAATGTTACTTTTAAAACCTTTTATTTAATATGTTATAATTATTTATTTATATCCTTTACATTATTTACTTCTACATACCTTGTTCTAGAAGTCTACGCCTAAAGATTGTCTAAAAATAATTGTTGCTTACCGTTAAGCCTCCTACTTTATATGGTAGGATATACCAATATTATTATTGTTATTACTATCTTTCCGTGAAGCCTGCCTGGCTAGCTACCACCCTACTGCTTGAGTCAGCCGCCAAACGACTCGTGTTTCGGGTGGGGGCTTGAGAGCCAGTACTTTATTTGTTACCTTCTTCTCATTTACCAGTATCAGTGATACCTTTGGTCTTGCTGATGTCCATGAGCGACGGTGACCACTTACCATCAGGTGGCTCATCTGCTCGTTTAACATAAAAAATTGTGTTTCTGTCTATATCGTCACTTTTGTCATCCTATTTAGATGTACAAAGTAAAAGTTTAGATGTACAAAGATGTAATATCAAAGTTTAAAGTTATACGACAAGTTTCCGCACCTTGTCCTCGAATGACGCCTCTTTCGAACATCTCGCGTCTTAAAACTCGCGTATGCAACTCAACGACACCAAGTACACGTCTGTCTCTTGATATTTATGTGCTCATAAAAACCAAACACGCTTGCCCTCAGAAAACGGACAACCGGCCGTTTCTGTCCTTCGATCAAAAGCTATTGAATAATAAAATCTGAAGATCCCGCTTTGGAGCAAGAGAATGAATCACCAAATAAGAAACCAATGTTCAAGTTTTACTACCACTGTTATGTGTTTGTTGACGCCTCTAAAACGTAAAATACCACAAATCACTACCTTTACTGTGATCTAATGTTACCCTTAAAACCTCACATGATAAAAGAACTTCTTAATTTGTATTGTTTCTTGGCTAAGAGTATAAGACGATGGATACAACAGGAGGTATTTGTTCTGAAAGCGATGTTCAAGTTCATAGGAAACATTTATTCTTAAAGAACTAATGTCCATTTAGAAGTTGGTTGGAGATGTAACGGATTTCCAATAATTCCAATAACGGATTTCCAATAATGGAAGGCTAAGTTTAGTCACTGGCATCTACGCTCATACGTCGGTACATCAGCAAAATGGTAGAAATAGATGATGGGAATAATTAACATACTGTGATATAAACAATATTATAACATTTTTGGGAAAATTGTACTTAATATTGTATTCATCCCTCTTTAAGACGGCAATGTTATTCTACAAAATGTTATTCTTCGAAAATGCTTTCGAAAAGGAGTTCGAGAATTGAATGTCTACACATATAATGAAATATATCTGATTACTTTCTGCACATAAAGGATATATGAGAAAAACTATTATTATTAATTTAACCCACAACAATACATGTTAGAATTATTGTCTGTTTATTTGTGCGTTGTTTCGCGCTAATCTAAAAACCGCTTAACCGATCACCGATAACCGAATCCATCCATAAATAAAAAAGCTATAAATTAATATATGTCTAATTCATAGAACAAGAAAAACCCAGCCCTAAAACAATACAGATGCTATTTCTAAGCGTAAGATGTAGTTTTTCTAAAGCAAAGCGGGGGCAGTTTGCTAATTATTAAATAAGTGTTTTAAACGCATGCGTAACGTGTTTTAGTGGAAATTCGGTGAAATATTTCGCCACTGTTCTTATTCTCCATGAAAAAAAAACATTTCGAAATGAAAGTAGAAGCAAAAATTACGAAAATTAAAAGTATTTAGATATATGTCAATAAAAGAATTTTAGTTTAGATTTTTTTAATCAAACTAATTTTGGTTGAAAAATAAGTGAAAAGAAATAGTAAATTTAAGAAAAACTTACTTGTATTATGTTATATTATACTCAATAGACTGTGTAGATTATTAATTACTGAATTAATGGAACTTGACACTGGACAATGTTCACAATAACAATTATAGAATTAGTAAAAAATTTGATTCAGTGAAAAATTTATTTAAATACTGTTAATTTTTTGCGGGCAAATGACAAAATTATGAGCAAAAACAATTAAAACATCAACAATTTTTAAGTAATGACAAAAAATATAAATATACTTTTTGTTGTTTAGGATTTCTTGTACAATCCTAAATACTAGATAATTACGAAAGGTCGTGATCTACTGGCACGCTCTACCTGTTGACCAATAATGTTGTTGATAATTTGTGATATATGGTACCAATAATGTTAGATAATGCTCCTTTGATCTTGGTCGGCAAGCATCGGGAAGCCTTCAGTCTTGTGAATGTCCAATAACGATGCTGGCGAATGACTATCAGGCAAAAATAGGCTCATTTGTCGGCTATTTACATTAAAAAGTTCAGTAAAATTACGCAAGGAACCCCCTCTACAAAAAACGTATAAAAATAATTGTTATATACGTAATATATATATTACACGCGTAATATATATTTATAAAAATTAAAACAGAAGAAAAATATTTCTGTCATGTGGAAGCTCACAGATAAAGTTAATGAGCTAATTTATGTTCGGATACCAAAGTCATGATAAATTATTTTTTTGTCCACACAAAACAGTTAATTGAAACCAGCTCCATACAAAGTGGGCGAAGAGTGTGCTTGTATCGATGGAGCGCTATAAAATTTAATTCACGGCAATAATTTATAGACGATGATAGCAAAAATGTTTCTTCATTAATAATAAAGTTGTACTGCTTTTAAAGTAAAAGAATTTTTATATTTTTACAGTTTAAAAAGTTACCTTTAAATCATTTTGTTTATGCTGGAGTTTGTCAAATACAAACACCATCAAAATACATTTTAGTTTATTTGTCGGAGCATTTAATGAATTAGACATTAATCACAAATGATTTAAAATAATTATAATTATGCAAGTAAGAATGTTACTGTACTGTGCATAATTATATACTAGCATACTATTTCTTTATTTTGATCTCAATTCGAATTAACTTGTAACTTCAGAAACGGAATATTAAAGCTGTAAAGAGAGAGAACATAGCTAATATAAAACAATACAAAATTCCAAATAAGCATGCAATGAATTATGATAATTGTGTATTTGAAATAGAACATATACATATAAGTAATTTAAATCGCAGATGCAATGTACTAGCAACATTTCCTTGCAAAAAATAGTAATATGTTATCTCACGAATAAACTATAAATCAGTGATGTCCAATCAATTTACAATATTACCAAAGTTTATTCGTCGTTTGACAACTTAATGGTATTTCCAATGTCTATAAATAAGTTATTTGTCTCAGCATTGACTTCGAACGAATAGCTACCAAAAGTTGAATGGTATAATGAGCATTTTTTAATTAGCCATTAACAAACAAACCCGACGCAATTCTGACCAAGAATAAACCCATGAAATTACTTCGTAAATGGCTCCTAAACTTAGCAACCAAAGCATAGAAATAAATTACAGTAAGTAGTTACCGCAACCCATGTGGTATCTATAACGAAGTTCGAATAACACGAGTCTTAGGAACCGAGGGTCTCTTTACCGTCTTATAGACGATTGCGATAAAACATCTCATTTATATACGTCGCTAAAGCTCTTCTCCCTGAAACAAAAGTTTGCTTATTTGCTTCCCAGTTACTTCACAACAAGTATGACGGTGGTCCTGCCCCAGGCTAACCGTACAATGGCTACACCACCTATAATCTATCATCATACCTACCTGAACATCAAGCTGACATTGCAACTTTTCATTTACCTTCTTTGTTTTATTACTGGCATTAAATTGTTGCCTGCTTACACGCCCGCGGTGTGACAACTTAGTTAATTAGATAGTGCTGTAGCCCGGAGCCGGGCAAATATTTTAATTTTAATGCCTAATACACACCACCCACGGTATACGAACACGTAGTTCGGGCCATAGATCTCTTTATGTAACCTATTATTAACTTTTATCTGTTACTTCATTTTTGTTATTTGTACGAAAGAAGTTCGGCGTTCGATGCGCGATATATACGAGAACACGTTTTATGTAACGGAATCAAGAAATAACTGCACCTGATGTTAGGTGCCACTGGAATTCAAAGATATTTTTGTGATAAAACAGTGAATAGATTTACAGTACACCTGCTGATTTATGTTAACAGCTTGCGAGAAATACCAGTAGCGGTATCATTGCAGCCAAGAAGAACACAATGAGCCACTTGATAACTAGCTATTTAATACTGTAACGTTCAGTATCAATATCCAAAAAAATATTAGTTTATTTAAAGGTTCAGGTTCATTATTAGTTCAGGTTGAATAATTACATATTTATTATAGATTGAAAATTAAACTTCTAAATTAACACAACGTCGTCATTGATCTAATATGTACATATATACAAGACACGTAGCGTATATCCATCCGAAGTAATGTATTTTTCAAACGGTGAAAGATTTTTTTATATAGGTGTCATGGTTGAGGAGATTACCCTTCGATTGATGCACGCAAACTCACAAAATTCTTAATCTCTCTTTATAATATTAATATTGATATTGGGCGGCAAGCAGGTTATGTATACACTACGCATAAGTATCGTCAGAATTAAACCACATGGTTCAGAACCCGAGAACATTTAATAGGAAAGACCTGACGCCATTATACGTTAGTCAGCAGTTAAAGTTGACTCGTCTCAAAGATGAGCAGAGTCCCTAGTGCTCCATGAAACATAGATGACGTAGAGAAGTTTATCTTCTCTTGAGGCTAGGCACAATATCGATGACGTTGCATAGCTTATTAAGTATTTCATTCATTCAATTAATTATTAGTAATAAACCGCACTCACTTCGCTTCAGACAAACCACGCCCCAAGCTTTTCAATAGCACCTACATTGTTTTAGGTTAATTTATAACTTTTCTTATTTATGGACGGATTGAAATTAAACGAATTTTAAATATTGCTTACTGCGACACATAAGTGAAAACCATAACGAAATCGGGTAAGCCGTTTCTGAGATTAGCGCGCACAAACTCAAATGCCAATAGAGAAACAGAAACAAATTCTAACAACTATTGTTTTATCTTCTATTGCGTTAAAAAAGGCCATTAATAATAGTTTTTCTCATATGTATTTCATGTACAGAAAGGGATCAGTTAAAATCTTATTATATGTATAGATAATGAAAACTGTTACAACCAGTTACATTAACTATAGACACCACAGTTATCCTTGTCATTCGCAAAAATTCATGCATACAGATGATATTTCCGACCATTCATCTGCAAACAAATCGCAATCGCATCCAGAACAACATTATGTGCGGTGAGAACGCGGGGAATAGACAAGTTAATAGAAATGGATTA
>PDGT01000049.1:282251-322199 GCA_003671415.1 Megathymus violae | reverse complement strand
ATATATATATATATATATATATATACTTTTAACTCATCGATTTCAGTACACGAAGAATATATGAGAAGAACTAGGGACCTTTATTAACACATTAGAACCCAAAACAATAGTTGTTGAAATTTGTGTCTATTTGTCTGTATACTTGTGCGTATCTCAGAAATGGTTTTACCGATTTCGTTATGATTTTCACTAATGTATTGCAGTAACCATCACATAATATCTAAAGTTCGTCCGTTGCTTCAGAAACATGAAGCGAAGCGAGGGCGGTTTACTAGTTTTATTAACATAGTTGCTGCAATAACCGAGATTGATTTGAGCGCATTGTAGCAAAAAATTTTGTCATGGTAAATTAGCTCTCCGCGTCAATTTCTGAGGGCACCCGCAGGCCTCTATTTAACGTCAGATATTTATATAACGACCAAAACGAACTACTTAACATGTCGCTTAAAGTACGAAAACACTAAAGAACGAAACAAAACTAGGAAATTATATTTGAAAGAGAAGATCCGTTCGCAAAACCTTCACCTTAATATTTGAAGATAAACACTTCATTCTGCGGTTTAAACTATACGGTGCATTGACACGTTTGACAAATTACGGAACGAATACTTGAACACGTATTTCTCGTATTCCAGTGGACTTTCGTGTCAATGTCGGTTGGACAAGCACCTTGCTTTTGTTTCTAGGTGACACTGTTCCTGTAGCATGTTACGTGTGAAGTAATTTACTTATCAATAACCAAATTGATTCGGACATGTTCCTGAGTTATTAGATGTACTGGCTCTGGATTTTTTGACCTTGACCTTCTTTAGCCAGCAAACGAAAAGGCTACCAAGTAAAATGGATGGCAAGTGGTTCCCGCCGCAAATGCCAGCCAAGAGAAATACTTTGAATTTGCTTGTCAGTTACCAATGGATTTTATCAAGTCCAAGGACCAGCAAAATAAAAAAAATTAACCATTAAATGTGAAACGCCGGCTGCAACCATAGTATCTCTATTATCAAGTTTAAACACAACTGTGAATATATTTGATAACAGATTTTGATCAATTACTTCTCCTAATCTGTTGATTGAGATGGGACATCTTATTTGTGATTATCGCTGGGCCTAACAACAACCTTCGAACCAAAACATAAAAATGATGAAAATAAATAGGTCCATAGCAGAATTTGTAATACGACAGTGATCGGTATATCGACTGACATTGTATTTATAAAATTAATTTTATGTTCAAAATTTAAAGTTCCAATGAACACGAAATATGTAGTAAGTATTTTAAATCGATTACTTGTTATATATGGCATCTTATGTATACCTACAACGTTGAAAGAATCCATTACAATTACAATAAAATGCATAAAATATATTTTTGTGTTTAATTATGTTCTAGTGTTAATATGTATCGCTGCCTTGACTAATATTCGTCCGGTTTTTTGTTAGAGCTTTTATTGAGAGCAAGTATCGACCGCGTGACAAAATGTTTCAAGAGAGCCGGTGACAGCTACCGACAAACGTCAGGCGGAGTAAAATAAAATGCGGTGGACAGATTATCCATCGCCGCTACCGATGACGCCGCGATATTGTCACGCCAGAGTGACGGGTTAATTCAATAGACTTGCTTACGGATCCAGTACGAGCGAACACTGTAGTCTCTTTACTGTATAGAATTATTGGCATTGAACGTGGAGTTATTGCGCTTTGTTTCACTATTTGGATAATTGAGGCGTTAGTATCGATTTCATCTGATTGGAGTAGTAATGCACTATCAGACGTTGCCAGGAGTTGGAATTGGAAAAAAACATTATCTAATGTAAATTCTTAAATAGGTTTAAGATTATTGTTTAGAACACACCGAGTTTTCGGCGATGACTAAAAATTTCTAATTCACTAATAATTCTAATAGTCAATTGGGAAATTACTAATTTACTGATAGAAAAAAAATATTATTTTTAGTTTATTTATTTTATTATAAACAACAATTTTTACATCATCCATCCATCCATCAGCCTTTGGAGGTCCACTGCTGGACATAGGCCTCCCCTAACTTGCGCCACTCTGACCGGTCCTGTGCCTTCTGAATCCAGCGGATGCCCGCTGTCATTTTTACATATTTATGTATATTTATTTTGAATTTAAATATTTTAAACGTTTCTTTTCAATAAAACGCGCGTCGGCAGTACATTTAAAATTGGGATGTACAAGGATATATTTTTATTAATTAAACCAAATATTATTTAACACAACCTTCTTATTAGATTTTAAGTAGTTGCCGCACGCCCGCATAATGAATAACCCGTTGAAAAATCATACATAAATTTTACTTTGTTTTAAGTGCTCAATAAAGATTACCCCACCCGATGTAGTAACAGATTGTTAAAACAATATGTAAAATTATAAAATGAGCCTTTAACTCGCGGGAGATTGCATGCGAAGCCTCTTATACGGTCATTATTGATGATAAAAGGTAAAGGTACGGTTATTAAATCCTTTTACAATATTGGTTTTTATGCGCAAGAGCACTGGATAAGGAATTCCTTTTTCTGTTCATCAATATTTTTAGGATGATAGATACTTGTTTTTTTTAGATACACCATAACATAACTTATATCTCATGGAAAAGTTATGGGTTATTATTTGTATAGTTATAATGAGGTTCTTGTTAACCTTAGCCCACCAATCCTTAACCTTGACCTTCCTTGCAAATTTAGAGAGTCTAAAGCCCATTAAAGTGCGGTTTAAAAGACTTCACACATCTTTCTAAACATTGGAACAACACTTAAGTTTCCTTACTAGGAGTATGTCCTTCCTAAATTAAAATCTAGGTGACTAATCTATCACTAGCTAGATGCTACTGAACCTTGAATCTTGTTTGGAGAACTTCTCATAACAATTCGATGAATCTCGTTAACAATATAAGACCTATAAAAAGTCCGTTTAAAATTCCATTACGGGTACCTACCATCAACAATAATTCACGACCGTTATTCGCTAACCACTATCTATGACCGCTTGGGAATCGCGCTTGATTATGATTAATACCAGTATTTGGTTAACGGTGCTTTGTATACTGATATTAAACATTGAATTGAGAATATGGGGTTTCTAAAATTTTTTTTTAATATTCTAAAATTATCTAACTATTATATTATTTAGATTGTTATGAGACAGACAGCATTAGGCCTATTACAAAATGGCGACTGTAAATTAAGGATATTTTTTATGTATTCAAGAATTTTTCGTTTATCACTGACAATACCATAAAAATGTAGAATGTAAACATAATTATTAATTACTTATTTATGACGAGCCCGCAACCAGCCCAGTTGATGGAGGCGCTGCTTACTGAACAAGGGGGCCGGGGTTCAATTCCTGGTTGAAGCAAATATTTCAATTTATATATAGAATTTGGGTCGTATTTGTGTGCGTCAATACCGCCCGCAAAACAGAGAATAGAGTGTAAACATTTTTAATACAATATATTGCAGCTGTCAAAAGTGCTTCCAATAAACGAAAAAAAAAACAAAAGAATAGCTTACGTGGATATTTCCAACTATTTCAAATTAACTGTAAATTAATAATTACTTTTTTAATATACACGCTATATATGTATAATCTTAGGGCTTGCCTTTAACTGCAGTTAATTGAGATTGTATCTTTATGAATTATATATAAGTTTGTATAGTTGACGGGATTGCGGCTCAACCATTGCAACTTACAACCAGCTGAAATGTTTATTTCTTGTTTGTATAATTTTACTTTGGTTCTTTTTAAACCCAATGTTTTTATTAATATCAGAAAAAATAAATGAACAATAGAATCATTTATTGTAAACGACACTGTAGTACAAGTACTGCATCATAAACTAAAAACGTCATAAAATCAGCTGTTGCAATTCTTTTTTTATCCGTTTAACAAATAATATTTTAGTACTGAAATGAATAATACCGAAATTGTGACGAAGAGTCTATTCAAATTAAAACGCAAAAAGGGGCGCACTAATTCGAAGTGACCTTAAACATAATTGAGATACTAATATAACAAAATTAAAAGTTTTAAGGAATTGTGATGAGAAAACTATTGTAATAACACTAAATACTCGTATATTGTTATGATAATTAAATGTATGATGATGAATGCTATACTTGTACAAATAGCGAACATAAGTAAACACCGCGGTCATGAACGTTCGTAACACCGAAGCCATCGCCGACGAGTTGCCGACAAGATGGAGAGGGACCTGCTTTTTATTTATAATGTAGGGATGTTACGGAGCTCCGTAATAGTAACCGAAACTATCGGTTATCCGAAATAAAAATATATTCAAAATCGTAACCGAATCCGATAAAAATATTTCGGATAAGGGCTGAGTCTTAATTAAACACATTGGTAAATTATGACAAGGTTTCGCTGTTTGAGCCGATATACTTATTATTTTATTATATTATTTTTAAGGTTTTTGTCCGTGGTTATAATATCTACTAAATAATACCTAGAAAGAAAGTCAAACTGTTACCTTGTAAATATATTCTATATTTTTTAAACGTCTTTAATCGTCTAATATCCATAGTCGAAATTATCCGAAACAATCTGATAATCCGAGATAATTTCATATCCGTAACCTTAACCAAAACCGGTAAAATATTATTCATAAATCCGTATCTATATTCAGATTCCAAATTTCATATCCGTAACATCCCTACTGTAATGTGTAGGAAGACTGGGACATTAGATATGTCATTATTAAACACGTCAAACGATACAAAAATCATAAACATAAATCTTCAACTAGTTTTTCATGAAATATACGAGCTAAAACTATTATCTAATAAGAAATAGGATTTACAAAGATTGTTCAAAAGTTTAACTACTTCATCTTTTAACAACTAATATCGGCTATTTGTAAGAAGTGTACTTCTATAGAGAATATAAGACTTATTTTACGGGCAGTTGTTGGTTTATAGAGTTCTAAAGTGTATTTAATGTTCAGGGCTAAAACGAGTAATGTTGATATTAATGACAAACTTCGAAAAACAGGAAGTGATATAAGTAATCGAATTGTGACTTACATATACAATTTGTGATTCAATGATTTTAGATGTCGATCGGATAACTAATATTACGTTTTGTTGCCAGCCACAAGGTACATGTAAATATGCATTAGCAATAAGCAGTTACTTAATAAGCAATGACTAATGAATAAGCAATAAAATACACATTCAGCCATTCCGATGATAGCGTCCTCAAGTATAAAATGACAACGGACATACTTGCAATTATACGTTATAATTATTAAGTTATTTCATTAGATGCGGCAGGTTTTATAACAACAGTAGTTATATTCCAGGCGTGGAGGAAATGAATATAATATTACACTTGTTGTTATCATATTACTTGTAGTATAACTTGTTTTATTTTTATAGTTACACATTTCCTTATATTATTTTATACAAATCTTTGTTACGATAATGTTCGTGCTATTTCTGAAGGTCTTGGCCAATTACGTTTAAAAAACATATAAATTTTGACGAGACTCACCTATCCATCGTTACTATGAACAAGGTCTGATTGATGGCAATGTAGTTGAATTACAACTATATTATTTATTTATAAATGATATTAACATGAAAATATATGAGGTTCTACCCATGTTTAAACCCAAGCCAACGTTGACTTATCTTGGTGCTGTTAAACAACAGACTATTATATAGCACAAAGTCCCTACTGTTAAGGCACTTGTACTCCGTTTAATCTTGACAGAGCTTGTACATCGTGGTAAAGTTCTTCATCAGCCTGTCTATAGACTATCTTTAACGGTGAAATGTATAACCTATTTCAGTTTACTATAATGTAATCGGTTATTCTATTACCTCCTTTCTTTCTTTATTACCTTCTTCTTATTTCCTGGCCGACAACGCCTTTGGTCTTACTGATGTCCATGGACGACGGTGACCACCTACCATCGTGGCTAACCGAGTGGCTTATCTGCTCGTTTGTGGGCTATTTCCATGAAAAAACATAGTGTAATAAATAATAGAATAACAGCTGGTAAGAACTCACTTAAATGAAAATCTAAAGACAAAACTTGATTGAAGTCCATCTTTAATATACGTACATGCTTCAAGTGTTAAATTATTTGTGTAATACTGACGATTGAAAACACCTTTACAATCCTACGCTAGTGTCTCGTCTGTATAACCAAGTCCCGAGGTGAATCGAGGCTCATAATCCGAGGTGACAACAACCGTTCGTCTAATTACTGCACCGTTATTACCACACTCGCTACAGTATGCTTCTGTGAAGTTTCTATCACACGGTGCCATGGATACAGGAAATTGAATTCCAGGTGGCATTCCTTCACTTATTATAATATGAAAATGAATAAGACACAATATAACTGTAAAGGAATAGATGTTTAAATCGAGACGATTATAAATATTAGGATACGAATACGGATATATGAATAATACTTTACAGGTTTCGGTTCCGGTACGGATATGAACTTATTTCGGATTATCCGATAGTTTCAGATAATTGCGGTAACGGATATTAGATGATTTAGGAATGGGAAAAATATGTATAAAATGTATTTACAAGGTAACACTTTGACTTTATTTCTAGGTATTATCTGGTGTTACAATAATAGAAAATTACAATAGCCTTAAAAATTCAATAGTAAAATACTGTCTAAAAATGTGAGCGAAACGGCTAGTGTATCAGCTCGGCCGGCGAAAATGTAGCATAACGTGTTTCATTTAGCCTCTGCCCCTATCCGAAATTATTCGGAACATTTTTATCGGATTTGGTTACGGTTTCGGATATATTTTTATTTTGAATATCCGATATTTCGGTTACGGCTACGGAGCTCCATAACATGCCTAATCAATATACAACATGTTTCTTGGAAGAAATTACTAATAAGTGATAAATAAAACAACCCTTTCTTTTTATCGATGTATACCGTATCTTATCCATTTTCTATTACACTATCCAATCAATGGTTTAAATAAAATAATTTATTGTTAAATAAGTTTCAGTCGAGAAATAGACAATTTTGGTAAATATCTCGATGTGGGTTAATTCAGCTTATTGACGGCTCAATGCAGATCACAGTTTTTTTCCTCATAATTGAAGAAGCTTGGAGCGTATTCTACCACCCCGCTCCATTGCGGATCCGTGAAGGGGTTTTGACCTAATCAACTATCTAATGTTCATGTAGGTCTCTAACATAATCTTATGACATCTGTCCTTTTGAAGCATGAACAGGTTCAAAAAATTTTCTACTAGCGGTCAGGTACTGTATGGCGCCATAATATTCACTCCATCGATTAGTTCATCAGGTGATGAGCATTTCAATATTGGCTCACTTCTGTCTTTTCGGACGCGTAATTAAAGCACCTTAAATTTGTGTAACATTTCAAGATTTTTTTTAACTATTTATTTTACCAATAACCATTGTAGCACGATCATATATTTTCGTCGCACAGTAAATTTCCTTCTTGTAATATCCACTATTCTCATATATACTCTACATTCATAATACATTAGTTTTTTTTTCGTTCCAAAAAGCGTAACTTGGTGATTATCGTACGCCAGCTCGCTTCCTGCGGTATTTCATGATATATTGCTCGCTTGACTGCGTTTACTTTTAATAAATTTATCTCGATGCTCGTGACAAATCTTTACCACGGAAATGATTTTTGATAAGCTGACTCACGGTTGTCAAATATACCTCTCGTTTCACATGATAATGTTATTAGAACTTGACAGAAATAAATACACAGATAACTTAGTTATTACGGGAGTTAAATTATTAATTATAATTCACCACCCACTAAGAAACAGTGAACCCGCTTGATAACCCAGTCCAATAATCCAACGATTATCTTAATGATTAATATCAAAATAATATTGTTAGCTAGTCAAGTGAAAATGATGATTATGAATGAATTGTACAGTGTAGCAACAAATTACCTCCAATAACAAAAGGCTCACGTCATTGGTCAGCAGTTTACACCACGAGTATGAAAGGTGGGCTCGAACTTAAAAATGGATAAAGCTCGTCACCCAGTAGGTTGAATATTAAATAGTAGGTACTCGATAACCTGAGCTTTGTGGAAGCTTCTGATGTTCATAAATTTAATTTAACTGTTCAAAACTACGAATGTAAATCCAATTGGAGGTATTTAAAATTACAATCTCATGACTGGCAATTACTCACCTCGACCAAACAGTACTAAAAGACGGTGAAACGACCCAGCAATGAAACAGCTCTGGCTCGCAAGGCAATGAAATAAGCCATAAAGAGTTTGGGACAATAACTTTAACACCTTCCTGTACTTACTATCTAATACCGTTAGAATCTATTAATGCGAATCCGACGCTTGCATAAAATGCGAAAGACGTTGCGTGTATCAAGCAATAAACTCCATTGCAGCCGTATAAGGTTATGACAAAAATGCCCGTAACTTCAACTACTTCACAAACAAATAGTTGAGATCGGCATCCAAGCGGCAACACTTGGCTTAAACATCAATCAAATCAAACTCGCCATATGTAAATGTGGTCCTTATTACGAAGCAGTGGCAGTCGAATTTGGCGTAGTTAGTTTTGACACTTGGCGTGCGTACCGCACCACTTTATTGGAGCGTGTCACGATAAATTGGCAACAAGGCTGTAACTTGCGGTACGCAGTACGGGTGCGAGGGATTCATCGAATAATTGTACTGCCAATAGCTTAAAGCGGTGCTTTTATTTTTACCGAAGCGATGCGAAGTAGCCAATGGCATTTTAATGTGACGGTTGAACACATAACCGCACTTAATTTTCTCCTAATGCGAGCAGTCGAAACGAAGAATCTTGGGCTTTAGTTTGCTCCGTTTTTCGCCAAAGAATATCTGTGAACGGAATCGTCGATGAGCCAGATAAGGCGACTATTTCTTTAAATATGCAAAGTGCAAACTTTGTGCCTCTCTTCCGACAGGATGCTGAATAATTTTACACGCTCTTAATGCTTGCGTGTCGTTTTAATTCAAACGCTTTGCATTGACACAGTAACAGGGAATGTTAATTATTTCAAAACTGAACGAGTCTAATTTTTAATTAATTAATTAATACGAATTTGCTATTAAAAAGAGGATATTGATTTTCCTTCGGGAAAGCATTTAAGATATCATAACGCAAAATATTATTTAGTGACAGAATCATTAATTTTTCAGGACACACAAAAACAATAAAGCACAAAATCAGATCAGGGGAAACTAAAGACTAGCAAAATTAAAATGACTAATAAGATACTGTAGCAATATAAATATATTAATGTTATAATAATTAAATATCACCATATTAATTTTCATGATCTTTACAATCAAGTCAGACAATCTGCTAACGCTTTGGTCATTCATTGTCTGGACAGATAGCAATAAAATCTATGGAATCGCTAGATAATGAACAAGGATATACGAGCGGCAACGAGCGAACATCTTACCTTTAGGTGTGAATATAGAAGGCACCGATTACTACTGCAAGTGGATTGTAAATTTCTTGCAGATATTTATATTTTCTTATTATGTGGAATCAGCAAATACCAAATACCCATACAGATTTTGCACCTGGTGTTAAAATAGATATGAGATAAAGTAGATTTTGAGTCACATAAAAATCTCCGATATATTAAGGCTAAATTAAGCTATACCTACAATCTTGAAATTGTCACAAACCTTCACAAACACTAAAATTAACTATCTTGATGAGTATAAAGATTACATTTGCCGACAAAATTTAGTCTCTGGAATATCTACAACAGAGAACGTTACCTTTTATTTTTATTACACCATATTATTATTGTGGTACAATTTTTTTATCTGTAAAGATAGATTTAATGAATTAATTAAATATTGTAGGTTAAAATCGACGTATTACTTATATACTATTTAATAGATTCATTTAATATTGTGGCTTTAATATATTGATTATACGTTTTACAGATTAAGTTTAGTGAAATATCATTGTAAAATCTTATTACATGAAATAATTTAAAATTGTATGTAGGCTAACCAGTATGAATTAGTAATTTTTATCAAATTATTGTATTATTCATCAAAGCTACCGATCGTACACAACCAGTAAAATCTACGTCCATGCTCGCGCGCCAGCCGGGTCGGTGTTGGCAACGTGACGTAATTTAGCACCAGCGCCGATGACCAAGGCATTTTTCTAAAGACAATACAAGCCCTCAGCCAATGGAATATTCAGAGTGCCTCAAGAATTCTCATTCTCGCACCCACTAATGAATAGCTATTCTTTGAGCATTTTAACTATGGCCCAAGGAATGGCATTCGAGTGTACAAGTTTCTTAAAAGGTCCTCGATATGCATTGGACCCTTTCCGCTTCGTCTAATTTATTTATGGGTACGCTAACTTACTTTTTGTTTTGTTTACATTCATTATTGACCACTAAATTTTTACTCGTTGACTGCATTTAAAATTTTATTTAACCAAATCAATATAAAATATCTTCGACGCTACTTGTAATTAGTATTACCGTATAGACGTTACGGTATTTGAGAAAAATATGTTTACAGTTCAATGGCATATGGTTTAGTTCAAAAATAATTAATGTGAAGAGCGTTTATTTCTATTGTGATTGTATAAAAATAATCTCAAAGTACCCTTTACTTTGGGACTATTACCAATTAACAATTTTTTTTACATAATATAAGTGAATGCTTGACAACAATCTTACCTGATGATAAGTGGTGATGAAGTCTAAGATATTGACTGATCTAACTTGTAAAAACTTGTAACAACTTGTAAGTTTGTAATAAACTTGTTATATATATATATATAATTTAAAGTGTTAATTAAGTTAAAAGGATTAATTCAAATTTTGTTTAATAACTCCTGAGTGCAAACTACACCTTGGTATTCGCTTGAAAATGCTTAAAATTAAATGCTTAATTGTAAGTGAATAAGATCATGAAATCACTTTTAACGCTTATGACTTTAGGTAATAATTTTCATTTAAGTTCAATGTCTATGTAAAACCTACTTCAAATCCCGTGTAACATTCTTTAAATGTCTCCTCCTCAAAATGTAATTTGCTGTTCCATGATAGAAAACAATTGTATTACGGCAATTTTCAATATTAGATACGGTTGTCTGTTAAGCTTCATTATATTACCATGATGTATACAAATTCACCTATTTAGTTCCAATGTTGTACATTCAAGGTGTTATTATATTGCCCGCTGTCGAGCGTTCGAATCCTTCTTTTTGTTTTTAAAATTCCCAAACCGGAGAGTCGGTGACACTGTGTCGGGAATAAATTAATACTTATTAGAGTGTGTGTAATGATATTCAGAAGCGTCGAAGGATTCTTGAGCTTAGCCTTTGTTGAGAACATATTCTTTGACATGACTGTTATTTTTCTTCTGAGTAACGCCGCCTGTCAATGCCATTCATGTTACGGAAGTAGCTAACAAGCACAGAATATATTGAACGAATCATGCAGAATTGACTTAATATACATTTGACTGTCAACAGTAATAGCAATTTCAGAGAACTAACGTTTACAAAACAAATGCTTATTACAATTTGCCTAGTTCTTACTAATTTAGGTATAAGGTCCTGACCATACCTCTTAAACCTATTAATTACCTATTAATTCCTATTCTTGCCCGTGGTATGACAAGATGATTAAGTTGCACCACCTAGCAAAATATTGACATAATTCATCCTTGACTTATAACTAGAGATGCTCTTGGTATTTCGGTTGTCCAGGTGTCACCTTTATTTATTTATATTTCGATAAAAATAGGTAGATTCTTCGATCGAAAGAAATAAATATTAAGTTATTATAATAAATGTTAAGTTCTATTGTTTGACGTAAATCGATCAAATAGGATGCAAATGCCTCGATTACAATGCCCCACACATGCCATAATGGCTACCGTTAAAATGCAACGAGGATTGAATGGAAATATTAAGGCGCATAAATATTTTAGTATGACATAAGCAAACGCGCATTCTTCGTAGACCAGGGGCAACGTAGCAATTTTACAAGACATTGTTGATTTTCTATGGACATACTAACGTTACACCTACCGAAGCAAATTTGCATTTACTACTGTTTTCTGTTGTAATTGTAGAACATAATATATATGAACATTTCTTAACGTACAAAATAATTTTAGCTACTTGGATAAATTAAACGTATATTAAATGACAGTCAAAATACAGTCATTGTTCATACATATACTCATCTATAAATTAATGTATATATTCTCCCAATACATTTACTACAGTTTGTAATTGCTTTTGACATATCATTACTATAATATGCTTTTAAATTGTATTTGTATTCACTTACCCTTCTTTCACCTTGGACTTTCACTTTTGTTTATTTCGAAGACACAGGTTAATAGTTAATGGGTTTTGCTTATATTATTGGTTTACAATGTATAATATTAGTACTGTGTTATAAAATTTGAGAAATTATCAAACAGAGTTACTATTTCATCCAAATTATGTATGTATGTTACACTAAAATTCTAATCACGTACAACTTCGTCCATAATGTCCAGTAATAGTGCTATACTATTCACTTCTTGCCTTACTAGACGAATAGCATACACGTTTTAAAACATGGGGGATAAAATTAATCATATAATTTATAAAGAAATCCAGTTAAGCTTATAAATATCCAAGATACGTACGTTATATGCGCCAAACACCTCATTATATGTCCTACAATTTTCCTATCTGCATTTATACTTGTACAATGGGTAAAAAATAAATAAAGAGTGAGGTTTGAATACGACGGGACATAACCGAGTGAGTTATTCAAATGAAGTTTTATAGGCATTTCATACTAGCGATTTTTGGTAGCTTCAGCGCAACAAATATGTGTTGGACGATAAGGAATAATAAAATATGCTTATACGTATGTATACGTATATATATATATACCACCACCACTTATACAACAACACGTACCATATACATATATATATGGTACGTTTGTATTTTTTAAATACAAAAATAATATTTACACTTCGTACTTTTATGAACTGTATTTTAATAAAGTAACTGACAGACTCTATAGATTACATTTATACGATACCGCTTCGATGACTGTAACATTAATATTAGATTTAAAAATTGTAACTTATAGTGTTATTTTAAAATCATATTTAAATGTTTCTGCTATAAAAAAGTTGTTGTTCTAAAAGATTATCAAGACCATTAGTAGTCAGTACTACGTATAACAAGATAGCTGCTAAGGCGTCCAAGACGTGTCTGTTTGTCTGAGTGTTTTAATCGCTTGTACGAAAGATCTATTTTATATACATTACTGAGACCGTCCGCTGACATATTCGATAATTTATACGAGTAATGGTCTAGGACGATACTATTCTGTCGGTTGTGGTCCCAACTCTCTATTAAAAGGAGCTAACTTTATCGTACAAGCAGTTTGGCGTCGGCGTTTGAAATCGCGAGGTTTCAGCCTTTTTGTCAACGCTTTGATACATTATGATGTTAGCTTCGAGAAGCTTAGATTCTAGAATTTCTATTTAATCGTTGAATGCGCGTTGAATTTGAAAATAAAACTTTATTTGAAATAAATATAAATCGGATTGAATTACATTAAAGGGTGTCAGAATAAAGAAGTTTTTGTTTCGGTCATTTAGTTTTTTACAATTAATATAATACTATTTTTATCGATAGGAACATAAAGAAACAACAACCATTTTTTATAATTTAACTATAATGATAATACATAATATAAATAGGTACTAAGTTCTCGACTTTATTATAATCAAATCGATTTATAAATATGATTATATCATTATAATTGAAATGGTCCAATGTTTGCTAAAATAGGACGTAAGATTCTAATAAATTGGTGAGGATAAGATCTGCGAATCAAAGAGTCTGCTGTATCATTCATTACATTAATGTGCCATTATTTACTCATTCTATACAGAGTGATGTCAATATAATCTAGAAAAGATAATATGTTATGTGACAATACATTATGTGTAATTTATAACATTCCTTGTATCAGCCATCCAAATTCAGGGTCTGCTGTTTCAGTTTTGATGATCGTTCAGATTCCTCGTTATCATTAGCAATCCGTTTTTAAATCATAGATTCTTATTTAATAATGCTCTCAGCATCCTTAGCCATCATCGATTCCAAATTCTTACCCCCACCGCCCCGGTTCCATTTTTTCACACAACGAGTTGCTGATATCTTTCATGTTGTATACTCGTATGGCTGGTACTGATTAATTAACATTATTTGAATTGCATCCGTCATTCTTAAGGGTCACTACATTAATCACAAGCTGGCCCAGCAGATGTTGTTCTACAATATATTTGAGATCTTTTTTCTCTAAATCTCTAATTTCTCTCTTAATTATGAAAATTCTTATTATTTCACTTACATGAGAATTTATTTGTAACAGTAATTTATGTGCAAAAACCACTTTGACTTCCATGTTTATGTTGCTGATATGTTTATAATTTTCCCAATTAAGGTTTTTGTATGTAACATAAGTTATGGCTATTGGTAAATGTAGATTTATTTTAAGTTTGCGTACATCGCCACCTATCAAAGCGTAGCAAAAATATAAACCACTGACTTTATAAAATAAGTATACTGTTTTAATTTTACTTTAATTGGTCATTTTTTTATTTTTCTACGGCCTTGTACAACCCCAGAAAAGTCGCCAATGCGTCGCTGACCTTGAACTAGAGTTCTTTTTATGTCTATTTTGATTGTACTGTATATTAAGTGACAGACTTAAACATACAAGAGATGTGCATTATTATATACGAATACATTAGTTTTCAACTTACAATCGGCATCAGTATTATTAATTACATCCCACACATTTCATGTCCCACTCATATGTAATTGGATCAATGCAAATAAAAAGATAATATCAGTTGCATTAAATGTATCACAATGTAAAACAATTCAATAACTTATCTTTTACGATCTTTGGCAGATCGCGACGTTGATACAGTCTAAAATAAATGTCAGAACAATTATTCGAATAACTCAAATTTATTACTATCGCTTCGAAATGTTTCGATTGTGAACGTGAAATAGAATCCGATTCGAATATTAATCAAAGAGATGTTACTTAATTTTTTAAATAAATTTATATCACGTGTCGTGCTCGTTCATTAGTTTTTGAAGCTTCTGGACATAGCCCTCCCCAAATTGTAATTTTTTATGTAAATAGTTGACAAACAAGCAGACGAGCCAGGTAGCTCACCATCAGGTTATGGTAAGTGATTACCGTCGCCCATGGATAGTATCACCGAAGGCATGGCTCATGCATTTTTATCTAAGAAATAGAAAGAAAGTAAGTACGTCGTGGCTCTCAAGTTTCCTGCCAGAACACGATCAGTCGTTTGGCGGCTGACTCAAGCGGGCGAGTAGTACCTACCCAAACAGGCTTCATGGAAAAATAGTAACATTAATGAATTAATACTAATATTGATAATATAATCCTTACGCGAAGCCCTACCACCAAGCAGGCCAGCTTCTGTTGCCCAGCAATCCAGACCGCCCCATTACGGGGCCATTATTCCTACTGCTATTTGAATCCTATGGCTACAACCTGTTTTCTTTAGGTCATCAATTAACCTAGTGAGGAACAACCAATGTTCGGTTTACCGACCATTCAAGGATATTTTTTCTTTGTGTATTATTGTCAGCTAGAACAACAGGTAAGTGATTTAAACGTGATATCGCAGATGTCACTAACGTACATTTTTTAAATTTCAACAATACAACTAATATGTGAAGCTTTATTTCCAAAACATATACAACAATAATTAATTTAAATGTTACTTAATTTAAACAAGACAATGTTAAAGAACGGTATCTAGACCACGAGTGACGATCTAAGCGAGACAAACATCACAATGTTCGAAGTAAAATCCAAACTTTTTGGTTTATATTTACAACAATATGAACTAAAACATATTGTCAAAAAAGTGACTTCATTGTTTTTACTGAATTATAATAGTTTTTTATTCAATCATCATTCCGTGTAGTCAACGTTGAATGGATTTCAATTATGCTGTGATATTCCGTGTGACAAACATTTTCTCTCTTGATCTATATCCATAAAAAAATTAGAGTTTAACAAACAACGGCTTTGTACAAAGGGCGTTTTATTAAGATTGGTCCCTAATATATTGGAAAGTTTTACCCATACATTACATTCGTAGAAACAGCGCAGTTCATTACATTACGTCGTGATATATCTAACTCAGCACCACTAACTGAACTATTCGTTTGCCGAACCAAGTTCCACGAATAATCCTCTATATTGCATAGGTAACAAATCGTGATGTTACGGCAGGGACCGACAGTTATTGTAGACCGTATAGTTTTATTCATATCCGATTCACGGGTATTCATTACGTGGACAGTAAAGTTGTAAAAGTTTGAGCTACTAAACGATTCTAAAACAACGTGGAAACTAAGAATTTAATGATAACTATATAAAGATGTTTGCAGATGCAGTGAAGAATATTATAGTCATAAACAATAATTGTTCTACTGCTGGGACATACCTGATACTGTCACAATATGAAGGTGTAGTTCGTCCAGCGCGCGGCAAGGTGCGGGTTAAGATATCCTCGCGGAGAATTTAACTATTAATCGTACAGGTGACAGTTCAATAATATCACAGATTTGTAGATAAGAGAAAGATACGTGTTTGTAATCATATTTTATACTCTTAATACAAATGATCTTAGAGGAAATATCTTATTCTACATTGATCGGCTTTTATGAGTAATTTAGAGGGCGTATTTCTGTATTCAAGATGGTTTCAACGGAGATGATTACGTAGAAATATAATTCCTGTGCGTGAATATATGTGCCTGAGTTAGTTGAGGTTCCGTTGTAATGGCGTCATAAATATGTCACATATAATTGTCCATGGCACGCCATAATTATAAATTAAGAACTTGTTACTACGTCTTTACAATATTCATAATTTTCCACGGCGGTAAGTGACGAATATGAGGTTATAGCATGTAACCTTTGTAATATTTTGAGGTATAAGGAGTTCCATTCTTGAGTCTAAGCTACCACTCCTGCTCATGATGCGACCCTTTAAACAACTAGCGTAGCGGTGGCGCCAGGTTTTTCCTGTTTCCTTTCCTCTTCTTGTTTATGTTATCCAGATGAATACCGGCGTTGCTGATTCATGTTGGTAGAGTTCTTTTTATAGAGATAATTTTGCGTGTTTCAAACGCAGTTTCAAAGAGTCAATTAATAGCCCTATTTCTTACAGTCAATCATGCCTCTGTTATTACGAACGTCCTTGGGTGGCGATGATCACCTACTAATAAGTATCCCGATTATTTCCACACAAACATTCCAATTAGACTTTGTATTTTACAGGATAGTAGTAATTTTGTTTCGAATTAGAAGTACAATGAAGCCACAACCACTGGCTACAAAACCCACACTTGATAATAATCTAACTTTGTAAACAGACAAAACGAAAGATGTAAAAACAGGTATAAACATAAATTGCTTACAGTGATTCCAGATTAGTATCACTGCATTGTATACTATGATCATTTTCATGAGCTGATGCCATATGATATGAATCATAAGCAAAGACGTAAAATACTATTCAATGTCACACTCATAAGACGACAGATGCTTGGCGTATTATAATTTACAATTAAGCAAAATGTTGTGAAGGAGTTTTCTGTAACTCTGTACAAAATATATCTCTAAGTTACATGACAATCATGTTTTGAATGCTTAAAACTATTCTCCGAACTTTCAGTCGAACTATTATTACCTACATATATTGTACTGAGCCTTGTGTCCAGTAAAACAAAACAAATGCGAAATCAGTACAATCGAGTCGGAAAATACGTTTGGGAATTTCATATTGCATATTGTGCCGCAGTCATATGATAATTTATATATTAAAATTTATGATATTCATAGAAAATATGGACAAATATGATATTGATATTATTAAGAGAAAAAAAATATAGTTGATATAGAAAATTAAAATATTTTTAAAGGCAGCAGAAATAAGGAGAGTTTACTAGCAGATTCTTTGTGATTTTTGAAGCTTGATGCTTGAGTGAGAGTACAAACCAGTGTCCTCTGCTCGCTTATAAGTATGTAATCGAGACTTTACACTAGGTTATTCCTATTGGAATCCGTTGAGCTCTGAACCAACCCGTATAATAAGAAGGTGACTCGTACATGATACCTATACTTCCTTAAAGTAGGTAAAAAAATATTAAATATGTTTATTTTGTCCGGTCACTTTATCCCGTGGTTAAGGCTGTGCACAGTCAGTCACTCTTTTTAGTTGAATATCATCAAAATTTTCGACTTTTTCTTCAGATTTTCCGACCTTGTCGTACGTTTTCGTATACGTTTTATTTTATATTACATATTGTTTATATTATAAGTGTTTACTTTTATTTGAGACTTATTATTATTCTCCATGGACTCTAGAATCTCCTATATAACGTAGTATAGATAAATTAAAATTTGAGGGAGTGGTCCATTGCTAGTTTCATGTGAATAAAATATATAAACTTCATAATAGTAGGTTATCGACTTGTAAAACGCCAGTTAACCTAAACCATTTTTAACGGATTATCTTGGAAAATACCTCTTAACAAAATGCAAACACATATCAACTCTACGATATAAAGTATAAATTAGCTATTACTATTAATTGATCTATCAGAAGAAAATACAAAAAATATATTATTCTCATGTAAAACGGTTGCTAAACATAAATTATAATGAGAATAACTGTATACCTTTATAACGTAGATGACATTTGTAAAATGAATCTTTGCGTTTGTACACATATAAGCAGCTTATAAACTTGGAATTGGACATTACGGAAATATTATTAATAGAAGTTGTGTTAAATTAAAAACCAACAACACTTGATACTACTCTCAGTCATGTATATACATATTTGTTCGCTAGCAGGAACCATTTTAACCAGTCTTCTATTACTGCAATCGTGTTTTAGGAAGGTAGTATGGCGCCAGTAGTAACGGCAGTAGTAGTATAAATCGTAGGGTAGTCACATAAGTAAAGTAGGTGCCATGAAAGTGTTGATTAGTCTCACCGTACAAGTTTGATATTGACTACATTAGGGTGATAGCACAAAAACGTGCAGCTATCTGCGTTGGCGGGCGTCGTTGGTCTAATCGGCTAATTGGCCGCCGGAGATAGATCGCCCGATCGCTTCCTCGTTCGCGATAATCGCCGCTCTGTCGCCCCCGTCAAACGTCGATCGTTATCGCAACGCCCATTGAAATGCGTTTCCAAGTGTAGGACCATTGTTGTTATGTTACACTAGTATGGCTTGTACACTGGCACGTGTTGGATTAGTATCTTTTTGGAATATACAACGTGCATACTACATCTTCCGTTGATGGGTAGCAGAGCCTTTGCACCGTTCACTTTAACTTGGATAGGACCACCAGGTGAAAACAATGGTTGACTCTATCTAGGGCCGGATGCAGGACAGTCTTAACTCCCTTATCCTAAGAGGAATAAGCAACGGTACGGTGGGGTTTTCGATGAAGAACACGTGTTGCGGTATTAGCTGCTTAAAGTTCGTTATAATCTGCTCGTTGCCCCGTGACGGATAAAATTCGTAAAACGGCCACATAGGCAAACTCTGTAAATAAAATTATAATTACATAAATTATATTCGTGGGATTAAATTAGGTATTCTGAAACCTAAAATTTAAATATTAATGACATTCACTCGTATCTATGATACGCTATATGAATTAGAGATTTGTCCTCAATGCTTTATATACAAATCAAAATCTATTAACATAATTTAATAATGTTAGTAATTATACGCACATAGTGTTCGTTCATCGATAATCGTGCTCACGCTTTGAGGATCGCTGTCAATAGTCTATTGCATTGAAGCACTCACTGAACATACGTTTATTATCGTTGTCGGAACGCCTTGAAATTGCTATACTTGAATTAATGTTTTGCGTGTCCTCGTTAGGCCTCCACAATTGTTACGGACAAAGCGCAGACACGCTATCAAAGGCTTTAGTGATTACTTCCAAGGAATCTCGTAATCTCGAGACTCCTACATGTGGGTTTATTTCAACTAAGAACTTGTTTTATTGGATTCCTGGCCGTTTAGTTATCGTATCTACCTAGATACTATGAATACAATATATTATTTGGGTCATGTAATGCCAACTTTTGTATATGAACTGAAGATTAAAAGATACAACAAGTTTGAATCGATAAAAAGTGGTGGTGAAGCATCGTAGTCTCTAGTCGATGTGACTAATTTATCTCGACAATCTTTGTAACTTTTTTGTGTTCCTTATGTTTTTGTCTCCATCGTATTGGTATGGTACAAAATAAAAAAGGTATTAGGAAAAACACACTTTGAATTAATAGAATTCGCCTAATAACAACAATAACGATATGTAACAATATAAATAACAATGTGAATAAATGAATTAATATAAGTATGAGTACGAGTATATTTATTACAATAATGTGAAGTAAAATTACACAATTACACTTAATTTGTTATTCATAATTGTAACTTAATATTAAAATTATTATTAAAAATTGAAATTAATTTACAATTACACTCAAAATATGTTTTAACACAGTATTCAGATGAAAGTCACATCTATCCTGAGGATAGACATTTACAAATTTACGTCAAGAAAGAATTTGCAAAATCTCCGTAAAAAATTTCATCGCTATTTTAACTTCCAAGGAAGGAAATATCTGAAAATATTTAAATAAGTTAAATGTATGATATAAAGGCCATATATAAACTATGAATTCTAATGCATCTATATGCCCTACTTGACTTTTTGGGTTAATAAATTTCCAAGTTCTTTAGTAGATTTCTACATTACTAAGGTATCTACTGGAGATATTTAACGTCACATAGCCAATTTACTTAGTAAGCTTCAGGCATGGACATCGACTGTGCGTTTATGAATTGTTAGTATTAGTAAAGAGTTGTATATTATTTATGTAATTTGTTTGTTGAATTCTGTTGTACAGATCCTTTGGTTAAACTTTTCGAATGACCAATTCAATAATGTGAAGTGGACTTTTGTTATATTTCAATAGAAGAAGACTAGCTAAATCAATGATAGAAACCTCAAGGGAACCCATTCGTTTCCTTATACTCGCAGAATTCCTCAACAGATCTTGTGACAGTAGCTACGGAACCACCCATGCATACATTTTTAAAGCGACGTACATGAAAGGGAATACGAAAAGCATCCAAAAGTACGGATCCACGTCTCATATATCACGCTGAATAGAAAAATAAAGAAGAAACAAATGTTACTAGACAATATATGTGGATACAAAAAGTTTCCTGTTTAAAACTGTGTAAACTGACTAAATAAATAATTGTGAATAAAAAATAATGCTCTAAAATGAATTGTGAAAAAATATTAGAATCTGATGCTAAGTCGCCATCTACTACGTCAATCAAAATTTTTCAATCAATACGTAATCAAAATTTTTACTAGGTGGCTTAAAGTCCAATTTTAATGTTTTCGTTATACGTACATATACTTTATATGTATACTTGCATTTATTTATCTTTATCTATCTACGTCCATATTTTGGAAAGTAGCTATCTTCATGAATTCCATTTTGAAAAGTAACCAGCCTTCACTTAGCGTCGAAAAACATAATTGGTTTTACAAATAGGTAGTACCCGCACTAAAATATTGGTATTTTTGTATTGGTATTTGTAATTGATTCATCATTGTCAGGCGATTCATGTTTACCATGATTTTTTTATTTCATTATTAACTCCCTTTCATAGATGACTGTCCGGGTGGAATTTTGTAATTGATTTTAAACTAACTTCCCGATGAGCTAATTACTTGAAATTTGAACCATAGCTCAGAAGTGGATGACAATACATGAAAATGTGAAAAAAGAAGAAGAATATTTTTATACTTTTTAGCATGTCATAAAAACATGGTATATTATTTTTGTTTATTCATAAGTTATTTAATAATTCATTGTATTACACATATATTTATTCATTTCAAAAATATATAAAATACTCAATATAATATTAATACATATTTTAACAGAACTTCCTTACTAGCTCTTATACGTTTAACTCGCGGGATCACCATTTCCCCGGATACAAAATATCCTACATATCTATCTGTAATATAAATTACAAATATAGGTACTTTCAACTTAATCTATTCAGTGCTTCCTTTCACGCGATACCGTTATAAATAGACAGATTTTTTATTAATCTCTTAAACATTATCAATATCATAATTAAACGAACTGCATGCTTATTAAAAAAGACTGTTACTTTCTACTAAAGACAGAGTTACTTTCAAAGTCGAATATAAATAATGAAATAAGAACACAGTTATTCTATTTCCCGTCTCTAAAAAGGTATTTGCCGTTCTGCTTGAGCTTCGAGCGATTGTACCTACTCGTATTTCTGTCGCATCGTCCAAATTGTTAGAGACAGCTCGCTCGGGCGTGCTCGTCGAGACACCGAGTTGCTTTGAATATGTTACGTTAGTGTGCATATGGATGGCCTCTTCATTACGACTCAGCATTTACGATACCTTTTATTATTATATACTGTGATTTATAACACTGAAGACTGTTAAGTTTAATAATAAAGATATTTTTGTAGTCCATATAACAAAGCAGTAATGATGAAAAAATCGTTTCATGATTTTTTTAAGTGATTGCTACATATTAGGTACATAGTAGTGACTCGGAAATATTTGTTTTTATTTTTATTTTAGGCTGATTGTCTAATTGTATGTTTCTAACTCTAAAACTAATTAAACTAATTTAATGTAATTTGGTATGTATAACTTATCAACGGGGTCGTAACCAAAAAGACTTAACGGTGGAAGGACCTGATGAGCTAGCATCACATCCAATTATCTTCAGAATTCAACATCAGATTATCATCGTATTTAATAGGAACCAACTTCAAGCCATCCCGATAACGAATAATGTACAACACTAGGAACGAATAAACAAAATCGGTTCATAAGTATGGGAGTTATGGTTTTACATATATAAATAATTGCCCGAGTCCGTGTTTCCGATTACATATGACGTGAGAGTCTTCAAGAGGAAAGTAAATAGGCTTTTATAAGTTAATGCGCTCAACATCTCAGATTTCATCACCATTTACCATCAAGTGGGATTATTATTAAACATCAACTTACTTTATGTAAAAAAATACATACACACAAGCATAAAAAACCTCTTCTTTTTTGGAAGTCAGTTAAAATATCTCTCTACAGCAATTTGGGCAGGCGTCAATGATGGGTTTTATATGTTTTTAAAGATTAAAGCCTGCAAAATTCAAATCCACCCGCCATGTAAAATAATGGGAATGCGTTCTTTACCCGGTACCTAGAGGGTGATGCGGAAATCTGTGTGGTGACAGAGAATCGACTCATTCACTCATTCACTGATCACTTCTAGAAACATAATAAAAAATTATAAGCCGAACTTGTACAGGAAAGATTTTTTAATACAAGCATTTTAATACTAACCTGCCGATGACTATTTACATTTTCAATTTTTACTGTTCAGTTGAGTTGTGTGAAATTTATATTTATACTTAAAATTTATAAAACTTAAATGACACTACGCGGACACAGTCACAGGTAACAGCTAGTTTATTAATATATCCTAACGATCCTTTTTATGACGATGGAAGGATCGAAAACAATTTGTCGAACCTTGTCTTTAGTTCAATGACATTGTTTCATTCAACACATACAGATTGGTCTTCAACATTCAACTGGAAGCTTGAAAAATCTTAGCATAGTCATATGGCGACCGCTATACCACGCGTCTTCTCACACGTCTTCTTCCCGGAATTCGAGTTTCGTGTCTTTTGTTATAAATCTTGTTTGAGTTTGGTTATAGGTAGATATGGTATGCAGTGGTTAAACATTAGTTGGATGGCGTGCTAACTTGCCATGCTATTGCATAAGAAACGTAAGAATGATGGAAGAAAGATAAATATAATATTCATATGTGTATTTAAAATACATTCCATTCAAATCCAAAACAAATAATAATAAACAAAAATCATCAATGAATTATCTCTTTACAGTATAAGAACGCATGCGGTCCGAATAATACTAATATTATGTGCGGTATATTCTGTACAATCATTGCAGTTTTTAACTTGAAACACGATTTCTTCTCAGCGTAAACCACACCAAAAACGATTTAGCGGTGATACAAAAACCGAATAACGAAGTGTCAAGGTCTTGTTACAGTTTACAACAGAATGACAACAGATATTTTTTGCGACGAAGCTTTCTATTGGCTATTTTTAAATAAGTCATAGTTCGGTGCGAACGCTATTCGTCTTACTTCCATTACGAGGCTCACTTCAGTCGTGACGTATTAATTCCAGTTTGTGGGTTGATGACTGATGCCCTTTGTTCTAGACTAATAGGTGTCCTTTCACCAATTAATGCTGAGGTTTTAGTTTATCTTCATGTATGTCAACGCCTGTATGAGAGGGAATTGATTTTAAGAACCAACCTTTGCAGTTTATTTTAATGACATACGAAGTGAAATAAATGGGCAGGAGTTTCGTATGTTTATATCAGATTGTAGAAACTATTTATTTAAATGGAAATGCTCAGTTCAAAACTAGGTAGGTACTTAATATATTAAAGTATTGATCTGTTGTAACAATTCATACCAATTATGAAATAGATTGACGTTAGGTATTGAAAACTATCGTAAGAACACGTCTTTAACTAATTACTCGTGATACCTCACTTCTGGTCGTCCACTGAAAAGAGAACAATTAATGTTAAAATGATAGGTTCATTGATCCTCACACATATATCCAATATATATCGAAACACAGTGATAAAGTAGATATGCATTCTGGAGACTCGAAACTGGATTCCTCAAAACCTCAAAATTCAATTTCCAACTTCCATGTTATCACTGCATGCAATGCAGATACTTTAGTCAGTGCTATTCATTTTATATTATTATTTGATGTTGTAACTAAGCAGTATAGTTTATGGGCTGCAATGTCCCACGTGAAATGTTATAGAACACGCTAGGGTGACGCGGTCGTGTACATATATATATCCGCTTCCTTGCCGCGCGACCGCAGAGTTCCGCTGAATAGCCGCGTGACGTCACCACGTTCTGCATTACCGTTAAAATTCAAAATACTGCTGAACATTTTTTTATTGTTAATAATAAAGTTGGTAATTGGGAAACCTAACTCTCAACTTATGCATAACAACTCAGTGAGAAGAAAACGGCTCAGAACCAGCGTTGAAGGGCTTCACTATTCTTTCTTTTTTATTCTTTGTCGGCTAAAGCTGAGCCACCCGTAACTTTTGCCTAATTTTAATTATAAGTTTCTTTTTACTATCACAGATTCATACCTTCTTTTAGGCAATAAAAATATTTTATTTTTAATACATTAACCCGATGAATCTTTCCTAAGTTCTATAATACATAGGGAAATTACGAGGATTTGTTATTTTTATAAAAGATATGTGTGATAACATAGACATGGCTGGAGTGAGCAATCTTGCAGATGAAAATTAATTTTCGTAATGTTGTTATCCTCCACAAAAAGCGGCTTTTATAAACGAAACCTTCTATTATAATTGCATTAGTAAACCTTTTTTATTTTAAGACATATAACTGATTTATACTTAGACAAATCCATCTAATAGTGAATGCACTCATAGCAGACGCACGACTTTTTAAATAGGAAATTGCTTGAATGGCCCAGCGTGGATTTTTCAACCAAATGTATATCATTCCAAAATTTCGCAACCGGACGTAGTTAGAACAATTGACCGCTAATGAAATAAATTTTATAAGAACTTCCTCCTTACAAAGCAGTCTAACCAGAAGATCCTCATACATATTTCTGTGCGTTATCGATAACTTCGAGCAGCCGAAGAACTTTTAACACTCGAACAGGTTACTATTGTTGTCGCTCAATCCATATTGAAATAACCTCCAGGCCTCCTCAACTGAAAACAACACTTGTTAGTTTCATGACCGAGAATTCAGTTTCGAATTCAGCACGCTTTTTTATTTTTCATGGTCTTGCACGTATTACAAATTGAAACTTATTTCGATGAAGGAAAATTTCGTGAGGAAACCTTCATAATATCTGGGTACTCTGTAATACTTTGAAAGATATATACAAACTATCAATCCACACTTGGTCAGCGTGCTGGACTATTTTAAACCCTCTCAATGTGAGCGAATTGCTCCAGCAACGGAAAAGTTATGGGTTGCAATGATGATATAAATTGTGTGTTCGTTACACAAAAATAGTTTTGCATTGAAAGAATAATAAGTCATGTCAAAATTCCAATTCGAACACACTACAACTAAAAACTCGCTAACAATCAACGAGTTTTATATGTGTACGTAAATTACTACGGCCCTGCATTGCTTCGCGAACGATTTGTTTTACGTCAATGCGAAATGGCGCGTATTAAACAACGATTAATAATACACAATACGCTGACTTTAAAGTTAGGATGCGACGAGACAAGAGCTCTTAGTTATTATTCTATTTTCGGAATTTATAATATTAATAATTTCGACCTGTATAAAATCCTAACTTTTTTTATCTTTCATAATAATACCTAATGTTATTAACAAATTGATTGAAATAGTCATAATTGCGTTTTAAAATATATTTTTCATTTTAAATAAAAACACAATGTTATTTAACACGATTTGTGTTTAGATACTAAATATTAATACCTACGTATTTAGGAAAAGATACATTAAATTCTGGACGTCACATTTTGCTCTGCTCCGTCAGCGCAAGCGCATGGATGCATGACCTCGCTTAGCTTAGTACGACAAATGAGAAATTTCTCTGCTTTACATTTCATAGAACGAATCCTTAAACCGCACTCTGTGACAGACAGGCGTGATTTAAAAAATGTTACTACATTTTCTATTACGTCGTTGAAAATTTCTTCTACATTTATAAACGAAAACCTGGCAGTCAGCGTGGTATTCGGTATTATAATAACGGATCAGCATTTAGTTAAGAATTTAAATGAGTTCTTTTGTATTTAAATTAGAGTAGCGTGACGAAAAAATATAATGCCTTATTAGTTCCAAACGTCGTAATGAGGTAATTTTTTTTGTTTGTATTTACTTTCACGCAAACCCTATTAAAATAAAAGAAAAAGATCCATATCTAAAGACCTCATATTAATACAGTAAAACTCATGGAATGCAATTATTAACTATGATAATTACCGGTAGTTAATTACTTGAACCTCCAAAAGCTTGATAATATTTAAGACACCAAAATAATCGTCTTCAAAGAAACAAAGATAGGCAACAATTATTGTTGTGATAATACCGGTGTATAAAAATACTTAATTATTTAATATCCGTACTCGTAATAAGTGGGTATGATTCTTTTACCATTTGTTATGCGATCAACCTTCTTAAGATTGAACCATAAAAAAAGGTATTCCGATCGCAATGATGCAGAACCAGTTAAAAGGTACCTTCTGTGCACTGCTTTCGTCAGGACTTATATCTAGATATCCATTGGCTAGGGCGACCACTTACCATCGAGTGGTCCATGGCCCATCCGCTCGTTTGTCAGCAAAAATTGAAATAAAATTTTATTGGAATTTTAGAAACACTTCGAAAGTCAAATTCCACCATCGCTGCATCGTGAGTGGTCCCCGAAGGAAAAATGGCAAGAAACACCAAAAACTTTTTATGTACTTTTTACTACTTATGACTATACATAAAACATTATAAAACTCACGTCTAAGCAGTCTCGTATTTAAAGTAAACATTTAATTTGTAATAACCATTTTTTCATAACAATGCTTATTACGTGAGTTTTTAATAAAAGTGAAAAAAAGCAATTGCTCAAATATCCCCATACCACTATCTTAAACGGTAAGTTTCATAAAGTGCATCCGACTTAAATTTCGCAAAAGTTTGATAATGACGACTCAAATCGTTTTAGAGGCAACAACAGAATTTCGCATATACGTGTTAAGTGAATGAGAAATTTACACGGCCCATAAAATACATGAGCACCTTTTAAAAGGTTTTCATATGAAAATAAGCGTACGCCCACAACCGCTAAAATGTTCAAGCAAATTTATTGTTAGATAGGAAATGTGACGAACATTAAAATATTATGATTTTATATTTTTATCTAGCCTAATCTCAACGAATTATATAATGATGATATACTAACGTAACTTTTACTGTTAATAAGGATGTATGTCTTTTTAAAGTTTGTCTCAAATGATCCATCATTTTATTCATATAAAATGCAAGACCTTTTGTTCGTAATCCGTGCTTGCTAACTAATATCAATAATACGGTATATAACGCAACAATTTCCATACCTTACAGGACATGGCAAGAATTAGGTTCTTGCTGTTAACTTGTAATAATAAACCAAGGCCGTAAAATTGTATCACTTCCCAACATACATATAACTAACACTTTAAGTACAAATATAGATTTATTTGAAGCACATAACTTAACTACATACAGTAGCGCAAGTTGCGACCGGGAATCACTAATATAAATTCATAAGCATTTTCGTGTCTTCAAGGTTACGTAAAGCCGTCATCGATAAAATCTATAGTGGCCTTCCAGAAACAGAAAGATTCGACATTCGAGTTTTCTATTAAATTCCACCCAGACTTATATGCACGCGACAACTTCGTTGATTTCACTTCAATTCTCAATAACGAGGAAATTCGTGCCTTACAATACCCGTTAATTGTTACAATCATAAACTAGATTTTACTCACTATTATACAGAGTCAATAATACACGTTTAACTTTAATCATATCCAAATTTATATTCCGTATTCATGTATCATTGTCTTTTTACTGTTATTAAGGTAGTGATTTATCTGACGGGCGCGCCTTGTCGAACAGGGCAAATGCATCGATTTCTTTCTGACCCTTGTTTTAAGAGGCATAAAATAAACATCAAGTGTACATCCACAGGAACTTGCGTCTTGAAATTGTCACACGTTTTTTATTTCCTCCGGCCACGAACGACCATAATTTTTTATCGGTTATAAAGTACATTGAAATGACGATTGTGTATCCATAGCTCTCATCGGTTACTTTGCGGTGAGGTTATCAAAAAAACTAATTATTTTAATACTTTAGTGCTCTTTGAAATTGAATGGATCTTGGGTTTTTTGATTGCCAATAATTTGTGTCTTTTCATAAAATGTACCTACCGCAAAAGTATATAAAATGAACAATATATAAAATGAACGTCGATATTGATAATTAATTTGAAATACTATTTGTGCCGTATTGGGGCGGCCTAGAATACTGACCCCCAATGTCATACTGGAAGAACAGGGTCTCGTAAGAGGCGACAGGCTCCGACCTGCTTGGTGGTAGGGTTTCGCATAAGGATTATATTATCAATATTATTATTAAGACGTTATTATTATTACTGGTATTATTATCCCTCCGTGAAGCCTGCCTGGCTAGCTACCACCCTCCTGCTTGAGTCAGCCGCCAAACGACTCGTCTGGATCCAGCTGGAGGCTTGAGATCCAGTATTTTTTTTCTTTCTTCTTCTTTCTTGGCCGACAACGCATTTGTAATACCTTTGGTGTTGCTAATGCCCATGGTTTACGGTGACCACTTACCATCAGACGGCTTATCTGTTCGTTTATCGACTATTCACATAAAATTATGAATAATTACTCACTAGTTATTAGTTAATATTCATTATGGTAATATTAATAAATTATTTGTAATATAATAATTATTAAAGATTTAAATGAGTAAAAATAAAGAATATTATTTAACCTAAATTAGTAAGCCAATAATTTGATAATACTCAAATGGTCATTAGGTCATGAGGTATTAAACTATGACCGTATAATAAATGTCTTGTTCTGTCTAATGTAAGTATACAATTACTTAAGAAAATAAATAACATATTGGAGTACCATTTATGAATTTAATTTACAAATTTTGTTTCATTTTTTAACTCAATTAGTTAACACAACCGAGGCATTTTTATATTTTCAGTTACTATTGCTTACCCAAATATAAAATATATAATTGTGTACATTAGTAATACCTAAATAACATTCAAAATCGCCACGCACACGAGAGAGCGAACTCAGTTTGCCAATAGTTCGACTATCGTGTCATATAAAGTACTAGGAGTATAATAATAATAATAACATTAACTGTTGCTATGCAAGTTTTTTTTTCTAATATAATATATTTATTTCGGAACAACAACAGGATTACAAAGATGCGCGTGAGAAATGTCGATGCTGCATAAATATTAATTGTGTTGAAGAGATCAGTGAAGAGAGCTCCGTAAAACAACTTATGGGAGAATGGTAAAGTGCTACAAACTTAGGATAATGGTAATTTCAAAATAAAAGCAAAGTATAATTACAAAAACAGGTGATGCAAATAGTAAGTGTTCATGCCCGTGTGTATGTATGCGTGTGTGTGTGTGTGTGTGTGTGTGTGTGTTTGTCTGTGTTTGTTTGTATACCATTATATATTGATATTATTAAAAAGACTTTACAAGATTCTCTGTGTCCTCGTAGGAAAACGTTAAAAGCGACTTGATACATTTACATTTACATATAGTAGAATTAAGCATATATGTTTAGAGATTTAGTAATTTTTTATTCAAAAATAATTCAAATTTACTTACATCTCTAGGGCTTTAAATCAAATTTACATTACGTAATAAGTCTAATAACCAAAACCATTATATGGGTGGTGAAAAATACTAAGTACAATAACCAAATATAAAATATTTTAACGTCCATCATAACGAGATTATTCATATATGAATAAATAGAACAGGACCAAACGGATTAACTTTGAAATAAATGTAACAAAAATATCAACCTTCAAGTCACTATTTAAAATAACTAAAGTGTCACTCAAGCCGTAACGAGACTTTACCTGCAAAAATGCAAAATTAATCTATATATGAATGAAATACAATAACGAACACCTTTTTGCAAAAAAAGATCAAATCAACGCCTGTAGAGGATACAAAGTAAATCTTTTGTGACCAGCAAATCGCACTTAAAATTAACTTTCTTCTCGTAAGCTAAGTCAAACGAAATAACACTTTACTCTTATATAAAAGAGTACAGTTTTAAATAGCGAACGATACTTCAAAATAACGCGAAATATTTATTTTACGAAATCCAATTTTCTACTGACGTCTCATCTGTCGACTTTACGCACTCGTCATATAATACTGTCACATCGGTTTAATGCCTTTCATGCATGATTCTTAGATCTTAAGGTTTGCTAAACTTAAATTTGAATACCTTGAGAACATTCTTGAATGTAATGGCCGTTACAAAATGTGAGAATCGAAGGCATAAAGATTCTATGCTAGGGTAAGACGCGATTCTATGTTTACAAGCAACGTTTATGAACATCTTATTGAGAAATAAAACTTGCGTTAAATTGCATTGTTTGTGTACTTACTTATAATATTTTTTGGAAATTTTAATATTGGTAGACTTTAATCGATCGATCAATTTTATCAATATAGGGATTAAATCGTAATTTTTTGGATTTTTTAATGTCTATTAAAGTCTGGTTCTAATGGTTTAATGTTTATTAAAGTTATTATTATTTATAAAGCACTTATTATTTTGTGTAAATGTTTCTTTGTAATAGAAACGAATAGAATCAGCCTAAGTTCACCTTAGGACGTCCACAGATAATAATTCTGGAGCAAACCATCAATTTCTTTTATCACTTGAAATAAGTGACGTCTTAGGCATAATCGCATAAATGCATTTACCTCGTTTGTGACTGCCAACTACATCCTACTGCAGGATATGCAAATTTAATACATGATACAGGGAACACCTATCCACATCTTCTACCACTGCAATATAATAAGAATGCACCGTGCTAATCAATTGACCAGGCATTAGATATTCCTCCTTTAACTCTTTTAGGTTGACATTAGGCTCTATCTGGTCTGAAGCTATTTAAATTATTCTGGATACGCGTGAGCTTAATCTTACAGGTCCAATCAAACATCGCGTTGCATTATTTCTCCATCGTTTGATGCTGACAGACTTAAAAAGAGTCATATAAGGATACAGTTACATGGAACAGCGGCTCACCATTTTATACGACGCTTTTGAATATTATTATTCACTGCTAAAAACTTTGACACTAATGATCCCACAGAAAATTGATAAGCCATAATGAAAAGCTAGGAGCTTAATCAAATACAGACAATCGCGCCAACGTTGTATATGGACAATTTGTATAAGACATTATTATGACGGAGAAAAGATGCCACAGATGATTCAACAAATCCATTTTAGTTAGTTATGACCGATGATGTATATTATTTAGTTGTCGCAGGCAACTTTATTTATTTTGCGGAAAACCACGTTTTGGGTGTCTTTTGAGATATTTTGCAGGTAATTGTATCACAGAATGCGTATATTTTAACGTAAAATGCTATTTTAAAATAAATTGAAATCCTCAGAAGTAACAGTACTTTCTTTTTGTTAGGATTACTTTAAATATGACTGCAGTTTTCAATCAATATACTTCTTGAAAGTCAGAATTTGTATATAAATTATGATAACGATGGGATGAGTTATTAATATATTTTATGTGGATATATTATAACTAAATGTGCCTTTTAAGTTCTTTCAAATAAGCAACTAAATCTGTAAGGAACATCATTGATACTTTGTTGCAGACTTTAAACAACTACATAAGGCAGCTAATGGATACAATCAACACGCGACGTAGTTGGGGTCGATGTAACCATATTACTACTCAATACGTTATGAATGATGTCATTACATTCAATTTAAATCGTGATTATAGATGATTGTTTCATCCTCACAGATTTAGACAGCATACATAGCATTTAGCAGACATAGCGTGGGCGTATAATCGTTTCACACTTTTAATTAATTGTTAACAAACAATTCACACCGGGCAAACGAAACAAGTAACAATTCCCAGTGCGGAGGAACCGATCTCTTCGACCGCAGAATGTAAACTGTGGCTCCATCCGGCGTCACTCCACTAGCTAGGCTCTGTTGCAGCACGATGTTAGCCGAGTATCGAAGTCATCGCGGCGGTGCTGCCATCACTCGGATATCGTGCTGAGTTTCGTTTCACGTCTATACTAATGACCATCTCCGACATATATATATAGGGTGTTAATTAAATTCTATATATATATATATAGAACGAATAAGTGAAGTTACCTGTACTTCAAAAAAATCCAAAATATAGGTATGTTTATGACTCTTTAAGCTACTGTTTCATAATATTTATAATTAAAGAGTCGTTTATTAGAAAACTGAGATGAAAGCGCAACCATAACTTTTTATCGGTGATAAAAAAACATTGAAATCGTTCAGTTATCGAAATGATCAGTTACTTTGAGGTGAGGTTATCCAAAGAACTAATTATATTAGTACTTTGATTCACATTCAAATGAAATGGAATTGGGAATATTTGATTGCCATTAATGTTTCCCTCTTCAATCAATATTATTTAAAAAATAATACTTTAGTTTCAAAAAAAAATATTAAAACATATAATTTAAAAAATACTTCTTTTTCCAAATCCAAATATATTTTACTTATTTAATTTTAAATAAAATAAAATTTTTGTATTACGCCAAATGTAACATATTATTTTGTATTAAAATAACAAGATACATTGCATACTATCAACTTCGTGGATTTGAAACTTAAAATAATAATTTTTTTTTGTTTTAAATGTATTTGATAAAATATATTACATTAATTATGTTATTAAAAAAGCTAGTAATTTAATAATAATATGTTAAATCATTTGCCTTTAACAAACTACTTTGTTATTTTGTTTGTTTTTTGTTTTTCTCATACATGAAACTATGCATGGACACCGTTATTGCCCATAATTCACGTAAAAGTAAGCTGGCGTACGACTATAACATCAAGAATTCCTTGTCATGTCCTAGAACTGATTTGATAATGTATAATATTTGAGTTTATTTAGAAACTTAATAAAATAAAATAAACATTAAATATTCTACAACCGAACCCGATCTGCATATTAAATATTATAGATATTCACCATACTCTGAAATTAATATAATTGAATTAGTTTGCTCTTCTATATATTGTAATTATGCGAGCTATTTACAGAATCAATTTAAACTTTTTTAACTACTACTATACCAAAAGTATGCACGTATTACCAGCTAAGAACACCAATATATAAACGAATTCCAACTTTCGAAAACAGACAAAAGTATTCCAGACTTAAAAATTTGCCAGCAGATAAGATTATTTACTTTACCATTGGGTATTATATAAAAATACCAATCCATAAAAAAACCGATTTTTTCTTTGTCTTAGAAATAGAACATCGAAAATTCCAATCCCATTCCAAATTCAAACCGAAAATTCCATTAAAATATATTCTAAAAATAAATAACGTATAGAAGCGACCATAAATATTCGGCATTCTCCAGTATCTTATATGTTGGTCATCTACAATGTCACATAGTTATTCAAACTAATGTGCTAATTCCGCCTAAAATATGGGAAACAATGCACGTTATGCACAGTATTTTATGGAGCTCGATAGAAACATTAGTGTACCTTAACCAATTGTCTGATCATTGTCGTTGAGTAAAAAGCGAGTTGGGATGTACGCGGTCATCGTGGAGTGAAAGCCAACCTGGTGCGTCCAGCTGAACGGATGAGGCTATGGCTAATGATCCCCTTGGTAGACGTGCAAGTACACATATGTACTTACTAGGCTCTGTACTTACTACTATGATTCCGACAGTACTAGTGCATGATGTTAGGATTTCACACTTGCCTGGCTAGTTGCTGGATTTCTTTTACATACTTGGATTGCAGGGTCAAAGGGCCAGTCTCCAGTTTCCCGCTTCCGTTGTGGCCGGCAACGCACAATTATATAAAACAATTGTACAGAAACCAAATTTAAACATGTCTTAATTTTAGGATACCACGGCATATCTTTATTTTAAAACAAAAAATATATTAATAAAATAAAACATAAAAAAGCAGTATAGAGTAATTGTAAATCTAATTGTAAATATAAAGGAAAGCTATTTCAAAATTGGTTATAAATATTAAATTTAATTATAATTTTAATAGGTACCAATTCAGTGACACGCAAAATATATAAATGTTTCGGATGCTGTGTCGGACAGCCCGCGAAGAAACAAGTTTATCGCTTTCTTCTTGTTTGACGACACGTCGATTATGTCTTTGGTGGTAGCAAAGTCCATGGGCGGTAGTGACCACTTACCATTGGGCAGCCTATGTGATCGTTTGTCGGCTATTGACATAAATAAGAGGAAAAAGGAGAAATCATTTACGTACATACGTGCGTATACTAGTAACTGTACGTGTAGTAGTAATTTTAAATATCAATGACAAGATAAAAATTGGTCGGCGGTTCCATACGAAGCCAACATGATTTCTGTTATCCGCACATGCCTTTCTAATACTAATTATATTTTCTTGTCACAATCATAATTTTCCTATGTATTTCTTAGCCGTCAATCTATCTCCGAATGCTTACAAGCGATTAGTGGTGATTAATAACTAAAATGATAATGAGATAAACGCCTCCATGCCCCCGAAATACAACCAGCCCGTAACGAATGAAATGGCTCCGTGTCAATCATGTGAAGACACTAGTTTTCAGATCGGATTTGTTCACATTCCTATTATGTTATGATTAACGAAATTTTCAATTTATATTTTAATCTGTTTTGTAATAATAATATAACTTTATATTTAACAAAATTATGTCTAATAATTAATACCAACAAATAGTTTCTGATTTCAGAGCATATTACTCAACACTTAACACTTGGTGCTGTGTTACATTCAAATCAACAGGGATACTGAAATAAACAATCATTTTTATAAAACCTGATAAAACTATTCTCAGAAATGGCATGACGATTTTATTCTTTGTTGAATTTAATAAGTTGAGCTTTGTCAAACATGAAACACACTTGTTTGCAAATTGCGTTGGAAGCGATAAATTTAAGGAAATCCTTGTTTCATATAATTAAGATACCATTCCTTTCTTCTCATATATATATATATATATATATATATATGTATTTCTTTTAATTATCAGTATCACAGACAGATACACATACTGGTATTGTTGTAATCAAATTGTTAGTTGTCCATCGGAGCGTCGGCACACATCGTCGCCTAATCCCCGGCCGGTCTCTTTGACGTTCAATTACAATCTTCTTATTACTACCTCGTACCGGATTAGGCTAAAGGCCGTTATGTAGACGCGACCGTGTCTCACTGATTGAAGAAACCGTCCTTATGGTATGAACAAATTATTATACATTATAGATTAGTTTCATGTTGAGATGAACACGCTCGAAATGTTTAATTAAACTTTCAATTACGGAAATTTTGGTAATCCTAGTTAATCTGGAAATGTAGCAGACAACAAGAATTTTAAGAAATACATATGTACTTTTACAATGTGTGAAATATTCGTTTATTTATTTACACTTTATTATAACAACCTTAAAGAAAGGGGCTACAATGCGCGGATTTAATGACTTGTGGCTACCTCTGGCAATCAATCAACCCCTGTGTTGGTTAGAATGTGCGATAGGTAATACAAAACAAGATATACTTTCGTAAGTACACATAATACTTATTATATTGTGGTCCCATCCAACTTAGGTCGGACTGAACAATCAACATTCATGATTATTTAAATTTTATGTTTTTTTCCTTAATTAAATATCATTAGGTTTACTAATATTTTATATAGTCTATCGTCTGTTCTTCAATTATAAAGAGACATACAGACAAAAAGGTACTACCGATCTATGTAGCAGTATAGACTTAAAATATGAAAACTATGTAAAAAATATGCGCTCATTAGAGTCTATAGGCAGCACCAGAAAGGACTATGGATCTACTATAAAAATTTAATTACAATTAATAGCTGCAAAAGGTCTATAACATTTTGTTTATGTGAATAAGGTATAGCAAAAATCTTCAGACTTATTCGCAAAAGTATAATACAAAAACCACCCAACAATCACTTAGCCCTAACTTCCGTCGTTATATAAAAGGGGGAGAGGGGTAGATAAGCAACCAGCAAAGTATTCAATTTCCGTTTAATCAGATCCCAAATTTAAAGAAAGTCTTCACCTTTTTACCGAAACACGCTATTTGTGCAGATAAACCAAAACGATATTATTTTCAGACCAAAATTAAATAATTTAATAATTTTATTTAATTTATATATATAATTTTATTGATCTGTATTTTATCTTCAAAAACAATATCTAATATGAATAGCTTCTATGTATTTTTATATCATTGAAATAAGATAATTAAGCTAACTGTATATGTAAGACAAAAAAAGCGTGAAAAACAACATCTCATATTCTCACAATCAATATAAAATTATTACAAATTACCTTTTACATACATATTACGTCACGAGATTTAGTTTGCTAAATATATGTATTTCAAATATATAAATAAAAATTGTTTGTATCTATCAATTGATAATGAGAAATAATCTAACCAATAAGTTTTTATTATATTTAAAATATTTATGAAAAATATCGTTAGAAAAAAAACCAACTCGGAACCTTCATAGACATAAAGTTATTCGATTTTGTCTTTATTCGGTTAATACATTTTATCGTGGCTACAACCAACAAGTGGCACAACCCAATTACTTTAGAATAAATGATGCTGTATTAATACACACCATGAAAGTATAACGAACCCCAAGTTCCATACTAGTAAGACGACCTTTCGTAATGAAACAAAATGTAAGTAACAACCACAATCGCATACCGTGTCCAAGAGAACTGGAATACCTAGTTTAATCGAAATCAAGTTCTCAAATAGTTGAAGACAAATTGATGTTCAAACCTGTAGCCATGTAACGACAATGCTAAAAGGGCCAACTGCTGCTTTTAATCAGATCGATCCTTTTTCTTTTTTAAGTGCTAAATGGCGTTTTAGCACGCGATTCGCATACAAGAGACTATACGTCTGATTGTACATTAACACATCGCAATACTCTACAAAGCAAAAAGGGATTCTCAATAGGTACTTAATACGATTACCCCTACTTGCCACTAAACGTTATATATCTCTGTATTGTTTATGTCACTATTAATAACATTATATTCGAAAATCTTTATTAAATTACTACAAAACAGAACATGAGTAATTTTATAGACATCGTAAATGGAATCCATTTCGGAAATTCATTACTTATTAATCTAAGAGTTATTCTTGTTAACAATTATACTAGGCCCCTTGAGCATGAAATATTTTGTAACCATGAGCATAATAAATTATTTTAAATATTTGTTTGCTTGATTTATTTCTTCAGAATAGTCTCCAATCAATACGTTTTCTTGAAAATTAAAGCGGTATGTACTTTACCTTCAGTTACAGTTTAGTTTTTATTTTCATACTAGCAAATAGCCCTTGCATGCTTCCGAAAAACAAAGTCTTACGCTTAGAAATAGCACCTGTATTGTTTTAGGACTGGGTTTTTCTCGTTGTGTAATTTAGAAATAATTTGTCTATGGACGGATTGCAGTAAAACAAATGTTAAATTTTAAGTGACGTTAACTGCAATACATTAGTGAAAACTATATAGAAATTGGTTAAGCTGTTTCTGAGATTAGTGTGCACAAACGTACAGATAAACAAACAAAAATTGTAACACCTATTGTTTTCGTTAAGGGTTTTTACCTTAATAATAGTTACTCTCATATATCCTTCATGTACAGAAATTGATCAGATTAAATTGTAATATATGTATAGATAAAAACGGATACCTAATTTATCTAAAAGTTAATAAAACTAAACCATTACATTTTCATGATTTCTTAGCTGTTTTCCATAATTCGAAATCGAATTCTCCTAAATCACGGCAACTAAATGAAAAAATATTTTACTGTTACAAAGGTTCATTTTTTCGAAAGGATACACGCTATATATCATGTAATTTAATTAATTTCTCAACTCCAACGAAGACCGAACATGCCGCTAGTTATATGTAAGTGAAATCATCGAAAAAGTAGAACACCGTCCGCTAGGCGATCTTATATATAAATATATACATAACACAACATTAGTTCTTGCGTCAGAGACGCGCATCGCAAACAACAGCCCCCTTCAGGACATGCGTAGAAAACCAAACAAGAAGACGTTACGAAAATAAAGAAGTATCGTTCTTTTCTTCGAACGCCATATAAATTGAAACAAAGATGGGATCCTAACGACATCGATAGTCCCCCCCAGTATTTTAAAAACTTCCGACGTGCCGGCAGATGCGACACGCACCCAATCCGCATACAAATATGGCGCAATAACGCATCGGATGCGTGAATACGTATAGGCTTCTCGTTATATGGAATTAAAAATCTCGCAAGGTATAAACAATGTATTCGCTTTAGAAACAGCCTATAAAATTTTTTAATAACACTTTTAAATAATCGAGTTAGGGTAATTTTTAAATATTTCTATATCAGCTTATTTCACACTTATTATTCGTTTTATTTTATTTGTGCAAAAGAAATTTCAGATAATGAACGTAATCTATCGAAGCTTTTAAACCTTAAATTTTTAATGAAATTCAGAACATATTTAGATCGTTAACCACAGTTAGGTATAGAACAGTAGTTTAATTTTAACAGATAAAAATATTTGCATAAAGATCAGAATATTATCTGGATAGTTTATCAGTATGGAACTGTATTCCACTCACAAATCATTAAGACTTAACTGGAACTTG
>PDGT01000049.1:215480-282047 GCA_003671415.1 Megathymus violae | reverse complement strand
CCATGTGCCGTTTGGACGTTTTTAACTGTAAAAACAATAGTTTTAACAAAAGACGCTTTCTCTATCTTCCTAACAGCGAAATAAGGACATAGATATAGATTTCAACTATTTTTTACACCGCTCCATCTCTTTAGTACCTTAATCTATGGCTACAAGTTTTTCTTAGTTTATAGCTTTCAACAATGCCATTTGCCATTTTCATTAATTCATATACTATTAACATACACCAATAATGTTATTATTATTTACTTTGGTGTAATCACTTTAATACTTTGCTGGTCTATCCGCAGAAGAACATCGCTACTTCAAAGCTGTTTTTGATACCTTTCATTCACAAACTTATAGCAATTACCAGACTAAACGTGATACTAAATGTGAGGATTAAAAACTCAATTTTTTATATAATTTACTTCATAGTTTTCTGTGAAAGTAGCTGAATCTTATATTATTCCTCTCCGACAACAAGCATCACATTTAAGCGAAAAGGCAGGAGAGGTATGTATTTTTAAATTGGAAAAAATAACTCACTTTGAATAGTTTTAGATTTTTTTAAACAGTATTAACGATCAATAAATTCATTATTAATTTACTTGAAGTTATACTATTGACGAGATAGTTTGATGAAGAGATGGATCAGATATTTTCATATTTACAGTGGCCAGAAAACGTTATAAAAAGTTTAGGTAACTATTCCGTTGCTTCAACTACACATCCCGTAGGAGAACGTGACGGGAATGATGATGTAAAACAGGCGCAGCGACCGAGGGAGATATGCAACGAGATTTGTTACGCTTCGAAAAACGAACTCGAAAAGCATTTTTAAGAACAGTGTCAACCTCAGCCAATGTACATATATCATATGTGAAACCTGGCTTATTCTTCATATAGGCGTACTGTATATTACGAGTTGTGCCCACCTTCCACAAAATCTTTCAAAAAAAATATACAGCTACCTGTGATAGGGAAACAGAAAGGATCGCCCGAGAAAGATATAAACCATAACGATATAATACGTGAACCTTGTGCCTCATACATATGGACGGCCGTATTGAGGCGGCCTAGAATACTCCCCCCAATCCCATGCTGGCAAAACAAGGTGTCGTAAGAGGCGACAGAAGCCAGCCTGCTTGGTGGTAGGGCTTCGCGTAAAGATTATATTATCAGTATTATTATTAAGTGATTAATATTATTACTGGTATTATTATCTTTCCACTTTATTTACCACCCTCCTGCTTGAGTCCGCCGCCAAACGACTCGTCATGTTCCAGCTGGGGGCTTGAGAGGCAATTCTATCTTTCTTACCTTCTTCTCATTTCCTGACCGACAACGCATCAGTGATACCATTGGTTTTGCTGATGTCCATGGGCGACGGTGACCACTTACCATCAGGTGGCTCGTCTGCTCGTTTGTCGGCTATTAATATTAAAAAAAAGTCGATTACCCTTGATGTTTTTATTTGCGGTCGAGTCTCGAAATTTCCTAATATTCTTTAATTTTTTAATCCATAAATCAATGCCAGATTTCATAATTTGAAAATTACTAAATGCATACGAATAATGTGTGATTCATTAATATACGAGAAATACGGAAATGTTTAGAGCTACGTCTGACATAAGCGACCTAAAAGTACTTCTGTACCAGTGAGTTTAAAAGTATAATGTTAACTAAGGCAATAAATTTTTTGCATAACTAAACTAATATTTGGCAGTACCTACGAGTTTTGTCACGCAAGAATACAAATAAGTTATTAAGAAGTAAACAACGGTTTAATGAATGACAAACAAATCACCTCTTGAAACCTTTTTTTTGTGTGGCTTTAAAGTCCTAGGTTCAATCCCTTTAAAATTAATTATGTTTAGCTAATATTGGCGGTGAAGGCAATTGTACCAAAAAAATCTCATTACTAGTGTTTGGGTTGCCTATATTCATTAAAACAGACTTTAATGGGTAGTAGGAAATTCAGGTGTTAAATCTTATTACGTGGTATGGTAACAATTAACGTTGACCTTACGTTCACTGTCAATGCATCAATCAGGCTTGTGCTCTTGACCCCTCTAGGGATGTGATTTGCTGATGTTGCTACAAGCAGCCGAATCTTGAAAGGAAAGGCGAAAAAAAAGTACACCCTGAGCCTTTTAATATTTTGAAAGCGTATCGAGTTGCAACTTAAGCTAAAAGCGTCAAATAGCTGTCGAGATTGATACAGTAAGAAGAAGTTCCATTTAATCTATCACCTCCCCCAGAAAACCTAACTATTGCAGGTTTTCCCATCAGTCTATCTCGACCTCTTAACAAAATATTACTACTATAATGTACATAATAAACAAATTGAAAGTATAAATATTTTCAATGCCTGTGAACAACCGCTACTAAAACAAGAACCAATCAGTGGTGCGCATGATCTCACCGAGTACGTATTAAATCATATTAAAAAAATTATTGCTACCTTTGAACAAAGTCTATTCCTTAACTAGCCAGTGGAGCGCCATCAATAAGACCACATACTCGTACGTCGCCCGACGCATAATTACGCGGATAATACAAATGAAAAGTGCAACCGAGACCACGTACCGACCGTGCCTTCTCTCATTATTTATTGCCATTTTATCTTACAGCAACCGTTGCGATAAAAGAAAAGAAATGTCAGGGGCCCGTGATCGCGATTATCGGGATGCAATCATTGAAGCCTCACTGCCAACCGGTAAGATTCACTCCCAGCAACTTTATTACAGTTCATGTTGACCATTGCTTCGTTTCTAAAACAACGTTACGTCTGCTGAGAAACTAAAACGCGATGAATTACGAAGTAAGTGAAGATGTTTATTTTATAACGAAGGCAGTGAGGCAGTAATGAAACAAATACACATTGAAAAGTTGAGCCTGCTTTATAGAACACGGTATTGGTAGTCAGTCAGGGATTGGAAAGAAAGGCTCGTATGCCGTGCTCCGTGTTCCATCGGGGGACAGCCGCGATCATTGTGTAAAGGATTGTCCGTTTAATTAGCACATGTAGAGCAAGATTATCAACGGGCCCTGTCAACTGCTTTAGACAACTGAATAATGACACTGAATACGCACTACCTAATTACAATTACAGAGTACCTCTGGGTAATCAACCGAAGAAGTGAACGGAAGTTGTCATTTAATCGAGATCATTAATTATGTACGCGGGCTTAATAGGGCTCTCAAAAGTGATGATAATGTATGTATTTCATTTGTAGCAGAACGGTTTAACGATTCCTTTTTAATGATATTTATTTTTATACTTAACAATAATTCGAAGTCTTTGACGCGGTTTAAGAATTCTCTTTTAAGCATACGATTCAAACTTGCAACTTCATTGTTGAGTAACTTTAGTTAGACCCGATTTCCAGCATTTAATTTATCGGATTTGCAATTAAGGATATCTGTAGGTTACAATCGTCAGTCTTTTATTAAATAATATCTCTATGGAAGGAACATTTCTGTTTTGATCCAATTACTAAGCAAGGACTGGATATAATTTTTATTTGTTGTTATTATCGTAAAATAGTTTTATTATTCATTATTACATTTTAACGTCCACACACTCACACCACCGCACTAGAATTCCCCGTGTTGCAGGTGGCATTAGAGTACACACATATTACATCACAAACACCCATAATCTGAAAACAAACATTTGTCTGTGACTTATACAATATTTTCTACTGAGATCTTTTATACCGTATAATAATCGATGGTAAGAATAAAATCAATAAAGAAAACAATATTGATGAATACACGAGCCAATTAGCCTATTGACAAGACAGCCAAATAGAAGCTCAACAAGGCACAACTAGAGCCAACTTTTTAACCTTTATCCTTTGTTATCCTTATCCAAAGTTGGCCTTGTCTCTCTAAGTCCAAATTAATATATAAGCTATAACCTTTTGTAGACACTATCTGTCAAGGTAACGGCGTAAGGTTCCTTCTTTTGAGGATCATTACGCTTTATTCTAACATATTTAACCGCAACTATACACCTGCCTTTACCTAGGTTAGCTAGTTACCTCACTTCTACTAAAATTAATTTTCGTTTTTTTTTTACCTGGATCTATTACAATTTGGTAAGCAAGTATAGAAGCAAATGTATTACCTCTACTTTAACTGACATCGCAGTTGACTAGATGCTCTTGATGCTACAAATATTATATTTGCGACTTTGGCCACTGTCTGGTGGCTCTTGTTTCGTTTCATTTAACTCGCCCCTATCAACATTTTCTCCAGAAATGTAATATACAGTTAAGATTAACACAGTTTCTACGCCTATAAACTCACTTAGTAAATTATTCCTTAGAGTAGCTAACAGTTTCGCCAGTAGCTATTGTTGCAAATTCTGAATAATACGATAGAGATCAAACTGCCTACAAACTCAATCTACCTACGCCTACACTTTATTTCATCGCTGGTTACCTGAGCCTATGAACTTGGGGCAGGTATTGTGATTCAGTGCTCAATTTATAATGAATTGGCCTTATTTATATTACCTTAGCGTTTCGTACTCCTAGCGACCCTCGCATTGAATTTATTCTATGTAAAATAAAACGAGAGTTATTAAATATAATGTAAGTCTTAGTATTAAATATATGCGCAAAATATTGTTAGTTCAATAAAGAAAATAATTATTAATGTTGTTCTCGGGAACTAAAAATAATAAAGTTAATATCGATAGTAGTATTGGCTGTAGGTTTGGATACTTAAAACAAAAATAATATAATAATTATGACTTCACTGCTTTTATATATATATATATGTATATATATATATATATAGCTGAAAAAACCGTAAAGTCGTTGACCTGATGGTGAGTGGTCCAGGAATGACCGTCATATTGAAAGCATAACCGACCCGTTACCGGCCGCGACGAAACCGAAGAGGATCCGGTTATTACTAGGTCTCCAACACTACAACCGAAACATAAAAAAATTACATTAATAATGATGCTGAATTACCTGAGATTAAGACAGAACTTAACTAATGAAACTGACTTAATATAACTTGCAACAGAATTAAAAAAGTCGTAGATAATTTAATTTTATTTCTGAACTCGTAAAACGTTCCGTGTCCCAGAAATGAAACCTAACAAAGCGTGCATTTAAAAGATCACGTTTATGAAATATTAAATCTGTGGTGTTATCGTTCGTATCTCGTCTATTACGGAGAAAGACACGAACAGGTGCCTTCGCGGGCGCCCACACGTTCACCGCTGGGCCTCAAATTATCATTCCACTAGATCGGTCCCGTGGCAGCGTTTAGAATTAGATGAGAACTATTTTAATTTGGAAATAACAAAGTCCACAATACTTGTAGTGAACAGGTGAGTCCTCATTATAAATAAAGAGATATAGAAATTCAAATTCTTGCGCTATAGTTTCCAGATTCTTGGGTATATTAGATATATACATATGACATAATAAAACCAAAATACGAAAACGGTCTTCCCCGGCCGTAATATAACGTACTAAGAAAGAACGAAAACCAAGCACCAAATAATATAACATGTAAAACAAAATAATCAATGTATACAGTATGTAACGCATTTCATATTCTTTCCAACTGCATATATTACTATTTATTTCTTATAAATATTGCTCTTAACCGCCAATTATCGTATACCAAGTCTATTATTAATTTTAAAAACAATAATTCAAATATTACGGGTGTCGCTGCTGGTAAAATTTTATGAGCTGTTTTATGCTTTGGGAGACACGCAAACCCCTGAGTCTCAGTTGTAATCTTTATAGAAAACATTCATTAAGACGTTTTGAAGCCTTGCGTAGCGCGATACTTCCGACACTTCAGCTGTTAACCTTTTCACTAAGTACCATTGAGACACGGTTGAGTATATACAAAACCTTCTTAATTACGACATCCGTGACTGTAATGGGCTGGTTAAGTATTGAAACCAAATTTAAATCATTTAATAAATTCTATACATTTCATTTGGAATTTAAAACACGGCTCGTTATCTGTCCGATGCTTTCTAAGATACATCGCATAAACACACAACCTAACGTTCTCTTTTATAATATTAGTGTACTCGTAGATGCTTGCGAAACATGCCATGTCACTATCTGCTCACCCATCATCACGACTCCACGATTTACAACACTTTTTAACAAACAAACTTTTTTTAACATACAACGAATATGGGCCTTTGTCTACTTATATCGTTTTCATGTGGTTCTTCAATATACATTCTTCGTTCCCAATTAACAGAGTTATATTAAAAAAATAGTTACACTAAAAATAATCCACTGGCTACGGTTTTAGTAGACAGTGCCTGACATGGTAGTGAGTTTTTTTTTTTTATAAATAAAGGTTTTTTTGTACCAACAAATATATGTCCATCACCCACAACATACACGCAACTCGCGGTATTCGTAGTTAGTGTTTGAAACGTCTCAAACTTTCCTCATTCTATTATCAAATAAGTAAAATGAAGAAATATGACCAACAAAACACTTGTGAACCTAAAACTTACATAGAAAAATACAAGCAATGTAGCTTCGGACTTTTGAAACTTATGAAATTACCTCTTAGAGTAAAAATAACTTTTCTGTACTAAAAGAACACCCATGCGTGAAATAAGTTGCACATTTAATTTCAAGAAGCTACGACATAAATTTTGAAACACTCGCTAAGGCTCGACGTTTAATTATTCCAAGCATTTTAATTTCACGTTCACAAAGAATTCGTCATTTTGCCAACACAGCGTGTGGTCTACTTAAATCTTAAAGGTGACACCTTCGTTAACCAAAGACCAAAGCAACGAGTTTGGTGTTTTACGCGCACATTTGTCGTTCAAACCCAGTGTGACTTCGAATATATCTGTAAAAATTGTTCCAAAAATGAATATCTGGAAAACTTACCAGTCGCTGTGAACATTTAATATTTGACATAGAAAGGGCTCCACGAACATTTTATTTTTACAATAAACGTAGGTTTTTATGCCAATTGCTGATAACTATCGAATGGCAAATGATATTATCTGGACATTATATAACACCAAAGGCCTTTAGTGTAATAAAAATATATGATCCTAATGATGGCCGATACAAAAATACATAACAATTTATAGCAAAATATAAGACAGTAGCAAACAGCCCTCGCTTTGTTTAAAAAAAAAATACTCCTTATGCTTATAAATAGCACCTGGATTGTTTTACAGTACTTTATAACTTTTTATTTATTGACGGATTGCAATGTAACGAACTGTTACTATTAGGTGATGCTTAGTGCAATACATTAGTGAAAACCATGATGAAATCGGTTCAGCCGTTTCTGAGATTAACACGCACAATCTCACAGATAAAAATTCTAACAACTCTTATTTTGGATTATATTGTATTAATAATAATAATAGTTTTTCTCATAAATATCCTTCAGATACAGAAAGCGATCAGTTAAAATTTGATAATATCTATAGATATCCTTTATTATTAGATCGATAGATAGATATGATTAGAATCATTCATAAATACAATCATAACTAAACAGGATGATACAAAACCCAGCGCAGTTACTTAACTGGGTACACCATGAGACAAGAAGTGAGATGAGTTGAATCTCATACACTTCTAAACATAATTTAACTTTTATTAGACATTATTTATTTAAAGTCCAATACTAGTTAAATTCAATACAAGTTAAATAACAATAAATGTTAATAAGCTACCATTACTTTAAAAACTATTGGGGATCAGAATCGATACGACGCAAAGCAGTAGCCCCTTAACATCAGGGTTAGCTCGTTGCCATCGGCTACCATAACAATACAAAAACACATCTGTACACAATTGATCGTTCACCGAACAGTAGCTATGCAATAAAAATCGTATCCAAACTACATATTACCTAAAAAATGTTCCCTTATGGATGAAATGGTAATATATACGAAAAATTCAAAGTTTACCCACTTTTCAAAAACCAATTCGCCTACCTAAAATATGTTTAAGGCAATTTCTATTCACAATCGATTCGCCTCGAATAGTCAATGTGTGTTGAAGGTAATAATCTCGATATAAGGTAGTATGTAACGAGCTATAAAATACATATCTGTTTGAATATAAATTAAAGATGAACAAATATAACGCTTCCATTGGCTTTAAAATTCTTTACAGTGTCACCGAAACATCCAGCTTTTCAATTTAAACCCTTGAAGCTGGGCAAATAAATATAAAATATGTTGTTTATTGACGATTAACAAATTATTGCCCAGAATGTCGGTTTTACAAAATTCTTCTCTTAAATCATACGTAATGCATACGGTGCTTACACTATTAATGGACACATGTAGAGATTTTTGAATGAAAAAAAAAAAACAAATTGTATTATAATTACAGATATATTTACTGCTATAAATATACTTTTTTACGAAAATTAAATATGTAATTTTATGAAATATTACTAAAATATACATAACGGTGGCATTCGTGTACCATAAATCTTCACGTGGCAACTTAGTACACTACATTAGGTACGCTATTTAACACTGGGCCGGCCGAGCACGGACGGACGGAGAAGGAACTTCTGTACTAATTACAAATTAAGTATACCAAAAGAAAGCCTTCTCACATGTGACATTACAATTTCGTTTAACGACAGTCTCGTTTCTAGCCGTAATTTATTATAATCTTGTAATGTTTTTAAACAAAAAATAGTTACTGGTGAACAACGGACCGGAAAATATAATTTTAAACATATACGATCGCCGTAACTCACAAAGTGCGTTAATTTTTGTGGATGTTATTTTTGTAAGAAAAAAAACAACATGTGGTAAATTAGAGGCCCTATCATCAGGCACAAAACAAACAACGTTATAACGATGCCACACAGCATATGTAGCAGAAAAAACCTCGACTTTTGTCGTGCGCTACAATTTGGTGCCGAAAAAAATCAGTCAAAATTGCACTATTATTTTAGTAGTACAGAACTGTAATAAAGACTGAATCTAACAGGTGATCTCCAGCAGATAATATATCTCTTCTTCTTATATATAACTTTTCTTTCGTAAATAGTCTTATAAAGATTGATTCTGCGAGTTAGAACGCCGTTATCAAATCTCAGTTGACCAGCACCACTATTATCAAAATAAGCGACCCGTATGTATTAATTATTATACTTATATAATTTGCCGACCCTAACCCTAGCCCAGTTGGTAGTGACGTGCCGATCGAGGGGTCCCGGGTTCGATTTCTGTCGATCGAAGATATTTATGTGACAGATAAATATTTGTTATTCGATCACGAATGTTTGTCATATCATATTTGTGTATGTTCATGCTACCCGCAATCAATGCCACAGTCAATCCTAGTTCTGGGATATAAGAGAGTGGACGTTTATTTATTTACGTAGATAATAATTATTATAATAATTAATAATTGGTATGTTACAGGTGAAGTGAGTCACAAATTGCTTAATGCAAAATGCTAAATAAATTTAGAAAAGATAGCTTTTCCGAATCGGAATACCTTTAAGATTAAGTTTGTTGGCACCCTTACCTACTGAACTAGTATACGTGTTGGGCCTCTCTCCGGATTTAAGAAAAGGAAAACAATGTAAAATTTGTTTTTTAACTTTTGAAGAAAGTAAAATTTAGTTAAAAAATATTATACGAAAACATTTATTACACTCACTCTAAAACGGTTAAAAAGTTTTCTTCGCTCGTCCAACTCTATTCCTACAACTTTTTCTACTAACTCTTTCACGCAGAGTAGATATATATCGAATATGATAAGTGTTACTCGAAATACATTTTTACAAACAATATTAGAAGCAGTAAAAATTGTAATCCATGAATATGTTACAATTACAAAAAACTCTCTACTCATATTATATTTTAAACTTAGTATGTCCAAGCACTCTTGTCTTTAAAATAATCTGCCATTGTACAATAGGTAACTACAGGTTATAAGAATCCTTTAGTCATGTCATCATCAATTACAATAGAGTATTATCGTTAAGCACACACACATCGTTAACACAATAAATAATTTACCTAATACATTTCTTTAAAGAGATAATTATGTGAGTCCCTAATATAACGTTTACTAATAATATTTCGCATACAAGTATTACATCTACTTCGTTGTTGTTATTATCTATGAAGCTTATAATTTGTTATGACGATATTATATTTGTTAGTTTTTGTATCCGATATTACTCCTACTAGCTTTCATCCTCTTTTATTTATTTATTACAACGAACATTTTATATTACATTTTATTGTTGCAATATCATCAAAAACCTATTGAGTTGAATATTCATTCCAATAAACAAGCGCCGTCTCTTTCGCCTCCGGGATGTAAAAACGGGACAGTATAATAGATCAAATAATTTATCGAATGGACTACACGACTTACTCGATTTCGTATACTCATAAAGAGCTCCGTACCGGTTTAGTGGATAATGAATGCGCCGAGATTTACTTAATTATTTCGAAAATAATGATTTTAATATAATACTATATCAATGTTATTAAAGCGAAATCATTAAAAAAGCATGACTTTTTAAAATTTTGGTATACTTGAAAAATTTAGAAAATGGAAAAACAAATCATACCGAGTATTGAGTGATTGGATACTTCGTTTTTTAGTCACTGATATATTTTTTCTAGGAATACCTTAACACTCAATGATAATAAATTTATGACGTTGGGAGATTTAAAAGTCGCCATTTTACAAAAATACGCTACATCGCCAAATTAAATGCCAGCTAAAATTTATAAATCAGTATCATGCAAATACAATTTTCATCAACTGCGTTACAAGGGAAAGTTGTATATTTTAAATGAATTCTTTAATAATATAAGCCTTAACCTAGACAAAAACACCGTTATAACAATAAAAACCTTTATCTTAGAAGGCCCCAGATTTCTGACAATCCGAAGGGAGACAGAGGTCAAAATTGGTGTTAAGCTTGAAAATCCAATCCTGTGCGATATTCTGGCAACCAAAAGGAAAAGGAAATGCTTCCTAGAATTCCTGGTCTCCAACTTCCGGGTAGTTGCCAGAAGGAACTCTACAATGTCACAGACAGTAACAAACAACGCAGAAATCTCGCGACCCAACGCGGACTACAACCCACGACCAAGTCAACTTCTCGATAATATCCTCGCAGCATTAACCAACTTACTTGTAAATGCGGAACGAGGGGAACCAAACTTAAGAATCCGGGGAGTGGCCCACTTTATGGACAACGACGAAGAAAGATTCGGCATAAGTTTCTGTAACACCAAACGCTCAGGCAGAGTGGCAATCTCACCGGGCCTAGCAGTCCTTCTGAATAGCAGCACTTTCAGGGCAACAATGAAGCGTAGCACATGTAACGCGTTATCCGAAATCTCAGTGGCTAACAGGCGCTGCAAAATAGTGCGATCAAGGAACAAAACAATCGTGTTATTCGAAGGTAGTGACAATGAGACCCCGTTCGCCCAAGCAAGGGCAGTGCTACTGAGACTAGGAGAACCAGGCGAAGAAGTGCCAAAGATATAATAAGCCTGGACGCTATGGTGGTGGGTTACATAAAGAGCAGAGCGGCAGATAACGCAGGGAGCATTAAAAGCCTCTGAAAAACACGAGATCGTAATGTACGAAGACCGAGGCGAAACCTTAGTTTTCTCAAACCACGCCAAAGGTGCTGAACTTCCGCTCAAGACCCAGCGGATAGATGAGGACACCTCATACCAAACCCTGAAGTGCAAATTGGTTCCGAAAGACTGCAACAAAGAAGAGCAGCTGAAAACACCTCAGCCTGACAGAAGCAAGCTGGACAACAAGAGAAAAAGGAAATGCTGTCTGTGATAATAAAGACGATGAATGGCATCTCTCAACAAATTCCAGGCAGGAAAAGACAACCAGATAAGAGAATTCAGCAAGAGTCTAGTAAAAGCACTCCTAGAAGTGATTCACATCAACCAAAGGCTACCACAACAAAAGCCGAAAAGGGGCTGGTCAAGCCGCCTAATCTTAAGGATGCAAAGACCCCTCTAGACCACCTAATAAACGCATTTCTCGAGTTCAAAGCCATGACAGTAGCAACAATGGAGGAAAACATAAGGACCTGTGATGTCACCTACACCTACCTACCTGCACCTAGACCTACAGTCATTCCTCCAAGACGACCGAAAGTTGCTGAAAATGAGACTCAAGAAATGAGAACCTGCCATATACGACAACAATTCCTTTTCAAATAATAGTGGGAGAACTAGAGGGAGGGAGGGATATGGCAGCATACTGCGCAACTAGAGACTTCGTCGTCAAGGTTGAAGAGAAGAACATGCGGAGCGGCTAAGAAAAATTCCGCACCTCTCTAACCGACCCCATTATAGTGAACGCCCGATGCACCAGGATCATGTACGACAGGATCCTGGCCATGGCATACTCGTAGACAGCTGGGAAATACCCAAACTATTATGGGTCAATGGGGTACCGGGCTGTGGCAAATCCACTTGGATCGTTAATCACTTCCGAGAGGGAAAAGACCTAATAATAACAAACACAACAGAGGCAGCAGGGGATCTCCAGAAGAGACTCATCCACCACACCGGAACGGACACCCAAAAAAAGGTGCGCACAATGGCCTCAGTACTAGTGAATGGTTTAAAGAGGAAGCACGAATGACTGCTGGTCGATGAAGCCCTCATGAACCATTTCGGGACCATCGTGATGGCAATAAAGTTCACCGGTGCGATGGATGTGTTGCTCGTCGGAGACGTCAACCGATTCCCATTCATAGAGCGCAACAACCTCTTCGAATTGCTCTATGATCGCCCAAGTCGCTTAGTAGGAATAGGTCATGATCTGTTGTGCACGTACAGGAACCTGGTAGACGTAGCGTACGCACTAAGTGAAGCCTCCAACGGCATATACTCATCCGTACCGCGCTTGAGATCCCTGCAGCTGAAGCGTTTTACGGATTCAAAGAAACCAAAGACCTTCGAGAAAACTCTCTATTTGGTGCACACTCAAGCCGAAAAAGAGAGTTTGTAGAGCGAGAGCTTCGGCAACAGAGACGGATCGAGGATCCTGACCACGCATGAGGCGCAGGGACTCACGTAAGAGACGGTAGTAATCGTGCGCACGTCAGCACAGCACTTACAAATGCACAACAGCGTCCCCCACACCGCCGGGGCAATATCGCGTCATATCATCAGCTGCACATACCACACAAACTGCAGCAATGACGTAATAGCCCAGTTCATCCAAAGGGCTATGAGTGCCACCAACAAGAGACTGGACGACTACAACGTCTCAATGGCAATCCGAAACATGGACGCAAAGCCTATAGTCCACGCCAAACATTTGAAGGCGTTAGGGGCCTCCGTGAAGGACAACAATTAAGCTATAATAATTTAAGATATATATTAACATAGTTTACATAACATAGTAATAGAGATCCTATAGTTTTAAGTAAACCCAAAGTGTAAAACCCTCGCTAGGGCAACCACTCGCTCGCACGTAAAGTCGAAAGGTGAAACTTGCGCAGAAGTGGCGTGGCGACAACGAGGGTTCGCGTCGGAGCATAAATAAACAAAAAATTAAAGAAAACCCCAAAAAAAGACACGGACGAAAAGTCTGTGGAGGAGTAATTTCATTAAATAATAATAATAATAAAAATAATAATAATTAAAAAAAACTAAACTATGTTGGGACAGGCTGTATTATGTTGTAAGTACGACCAATTAATTACCGTAACAGACTTAACAGGTATGTATGCAAAAACCCGCGTTACAATAACAATGATAACTTATGATATATTATATTCGTACTAGAGAACAATAACTCCTACGTCAGTCGTAGTTCTCAGAATGTCTAACAGTCAAACCTAACACCACCGTCTATTATGAATGACTAATTAGAGGCATAATATCTTGAGTCAGTCTTACATGACAGGATAAATTGCTGCCGGGTTTAATCATTGTGTGTAGTCGACAAGTCGAGCCGCGAGTGAAATTGATGCCTCGAACCGATATACTAAGGCTGAAAGTGGAACAAACTCGTGCCTAAGACTTCGAACATGTTGTGTGATGTAAATTACTGGGCTAGCAATAATTTGGTACTAAGCGGTAATGCTACTTCGAACGCAGACCGTTCTTAGATGGATGACCGTTTGTAGAAAATACATATACGGTTTAGGTGCTTGATAGGCGAGCGTTGCATTTTTTATTGTTACCAAAATCTTTTATTGATATTTAAATTGAAAAATGTATTTTATAACACCGCTAAGCTGACATCTCTTCTCAGATTAAGAAATGAAATCTGATTAACGGCCGTCAGTCATTAAGTCAAGCTAACTCAAAATCAGTACATGAAATGGATAAATAACTTCGGCAACTTACATCCATTGGAAAAATACAATTGTACTTCCAGAATTCTCATTAATTCCAACTAAATAGATAGCTAAATAGTATATAACAAATGTTTTAACATAAAACTAACTTCGACTTCCGATCAAAATTATAAATAAAATTCGAACCCATTATCTAAAGGAGAAAAGTTCTTAGGGACAGTATTTTTTTTTCAAATTTAAATAGGACAAAACTCAAAAACAAAAAAGGATTTTTTTAATAAATAACGGAGTTCTGAGGTAACAAATATTACAAAATAAAATAAAATTAAGAACCTACTTCTTTTTTGAAGACGATTAAAGATAAGGTAAGTAAGGTATTAAGTAACCAATGGTGGATTCAAAACAGTACTACCAATTAACCGGTCTCAACTACTCAGAAACACAATCGGTGTTAGTACACTAATAAAATAACACCCCATCCTGTACTTCTAATTCCATTTCGTATCATCCTGTAGCAGTCGCGAAGTTAGTCAGATGACTAGAACTGCTAAAGAACTTGTTATAATCAAGGTGGAAATTTCTACCTCTAACAATTGCTTACCAATCTATATTAGCAGACATTTCTATAGTAAGGACTTTATATAACTTTAACAAAGGAAACCAAATGCAGGACTCGACCTCTTTACTTACAACAAAAGTGTTACAGATTCAAATATGTATGTCAAATACATATTTTTAAAGCCAAACCTTTTTTCATCTGTGTACCGACATCACACCACTGACAGGGTTTAGTTGAAATTTGATAGAGACACTTTGTATACCGTGATATAAATCTGTTACTGCTAGATAGGAGTTAAAAGTGAGTATGGAAGTTCTATCAAGAGTTTGATAAGGAATCTTTTTGATGTTTCTCATAGTTGTTACAATACGATTTTTTTTCTGATTACAATAACTTTAAAAACTGACGATTAAAAGAATATAATAGATTAAACTTAAAGCGCCTGATAATACAGAATGTATTAATGAAGGAAATAAATCAATCAAATGAAACAAATCCCTACCGTTAGTGGTTCCGGGAGAAGAAACGGCACGAAACTCCCAAGGATTTTTTTCCTACTCACACAGACAAAAAGCAGTTATGGCTAGGTACTTTGGTATTAGGCATTAAACTCATGTCATCAAGTTCAAAGTAATCAGAATATTAGAATAAAATTTTAGTGCGGGTAAGATTTATAAATATAACAATTATGTTTCTTTCAGCGATTGGCAGTGAGTTCTTAATCAATATTTATATTGATATTATAAAGAGAGGGTACGAATTTTGTGAAATTGTGTGCTTGGGTAATCTCCAGAAACGGCATCTATTGGAAATTATATTTTACCATTTGAGAGGTATATTCCATATGAACATTGGCTATATATCATATAATTTATTTTACTATCCAAACGAAGTCGGTGCGGAATGATATTAAATAAAATTACTACTAGCTACACAAATACAATAATTGTGCACTGTATTAAATATTCAACTTCAATTCTTTTCCCCCATGAAACAACAGATATTTAAATATATAATAACATCAACAATACAAGTAAACAAATTATTATAACCTTTGACAGAAGTTATTAAAATATGATATTTACAAAAAGAACAGCAATTCAACCGATCCCACATCCAATTATTAAGCTTACAAACAGTAGCTCGTAACTTCAATCGTGATCGAACATGACAGAGAAGGTCAACCCATAGCCTTCGAGTACGTTTGCGTTTTCGCTTTGCACTTGCACCAGGTTGCGGCGAGTCACGATATTGCGACCTTAATGTTATCACTTATCGCTATCCCGCCATGTATCTGGACTGCGCTGGGCGTGGGCCTCGCCTAATACTAACATGTTGCTTGTTTAAGCGCAAAAGAACGACGCTTATGACTTATTTTTATTAAACAGTTGCAAATATATAACATGTTGAATGTCTATATAAACAAAAATCAATATCCTTATGTATCAAAGTATGTGTATGACTCGAGAACGATTCGACTGATTTGGCAGAGATTTGGTTGTGTTCGTGATTATCAAGACAAGGTTTGTATGGAATAAAATGTTTGGCAATTCTACCAGTGACGTTTGAAATTTAAATGGTATTTACGTATTATAATATAATTAAAAACTAATTGACAAACAACGCACGAAACCGTGACGTGTCAATAGTATCTAATTAGAATATAATTATTTAACAATTCACCATGCTAATAAGAAATGTATGGCTAACTGTGAGTTGCTATGCATGGTTATTACAGACCGCTTACAACCACAACCGCTGCAAATAAATTATTATTAATTCATTAATTCTGAACTTAAAAATCTAACCTATTTATGTAAAAAATTGGGTGACGTGATATTGTATTCAGAAAAACCGTCAGCGTCGCCCATTTCCCTTCCATTAGCTACCGACTACATTAGTGGGGTTTTAACATACACACATGTATATAAACAGCTTTGCGTTTGTGTATCCACGCTTACTTAATTATGCTAGTGTGCTGTGTGCTCGGTATATACAACAGATTACTTACATATATATACGATACTGCTCTGTCTCTTTCTCTCTCACATGTGCAAAATTTACATGTATGAAAAAAACACTGCGATTCCAGAAAGGTATATTACCTATAAAACTTAATATACCTACTTATCTCCTATTCGACAATAAATCTCAACAACATGATTCCGAACTTGGTAGGACGCCATCTAGTTAATATTTTGTAAACTATATTGCTTTCGTTTATTGATCATCGAACATTGCACCTATCATGGACAGAGCATGCATCTATTTATATCTACACTTCTATACAAATCTGTTGAGCTTTTCTGTATGTCTCGATATAAATCAAAAACGGCTTGACCGATCTCAACGAAAATTGATATGTAGTGAAAATACATGATTGCGCAGATGAAAGGCTATATAAAATCTATAATGTTTGTATATTCCATTTTTTGTCAAATTCATGATAAATATTAATTTTGTGACACACTGACATCAATTTGCCCATTTTGAAATTTTTTGTCCGTCTGTTTGTCTATCAGTCTGCCTGTATGTTCCATTATAACTCAAGAACGGCTTGACCGATTTTCTTTATGATGTGTAATAATAGCAAAATATATAAAAAATGTAATAATCATGCATCTATAATTAATAGTCCAACCCGAAAGAAGCTATATTGTTAACAAACGAAAGATTACGTTAAAAAAATTAATATTGAATTCAACGAAATGTCGGTTTACTTCGTATGCTTAGCCGTTCGGCAATATCCTTACCTATATTTCTAGATTTATGTCACAAACTTAATAACACCGGATTTATAATGGGACAATAAGACTACAATAAATATAAAATTGAAAATATATGTGTTTAAGTGAATTGCCAAAATTTCCAAACGATTTAATTAATTATTATTAAACAAAATTAATATGAATTTGAATTTAAAGGCAATTTATACTTTCATCGAAAACTACTTTCAAAAATTATGCTATGAAGTTAAACTTATATCTGACAAAACATACAAACACACTTTTTTTTTGTTTTCAAATTTTAAATATGTTAATTTATATTTTCATATTTTTTGTATCTTTACTTTTACTGTTACTGTAAAACTTGTTAGCCCCAACATCGTTTTCAAAATTATTGTCACCTACATTTCGAAACATCAAACTACTGTGTAAAATTCTGAGTTGTTTCTAAAAGACTATTTCTGTATTTCTTTGAGTTGTTTGAATCAGTGGCAATGTCGTGAATGTTATGTGAAGTCGTCACAATTTTAAGTAATTTTTGTCGGTCTTTTGTGAAAACGTATCGAATTGTTTTCCTATTTCTTTTTGAACTGAGCTAATTTGTAGTAAAAACTAAAAATTTAATAATAATAATAGCCGTAATAATAAAAATTATAAAGTACGTATTAATAATTTAAAACTAAGCTAGACTCAAAAAATATATTACTATTATTTTAAAGTCAATAGGTCTGCAGTCTGCATACAGACTGCTCCGTTCCATGGTATATTTCATATTGAATTCTGTTGTTATATTACAATAGCTCTCATAAAAGTAACAGAACACTTAAATTCGTAAATAACATTATTTTAAAGATTAAATCATAATGGCTGCTTTTAAAAATAATAATGCTTCCAAATCACTTTGCACTTAATCAATTGTACAGTATTATGGACTATGTAATAATCAAGCACTCGTATCAACATTATTGTGGTGCACAATGGAACAAAAAAGGTCTGCCAAACTAGATTTCAAACAAAATTACTGACAACAAACCAACAACGTCAATCACTTTGGCTAATGGCGCACAAAGCGATGTTATCGAGGGAGCCATAAGCGCGGTTGTCAGCGGGACGGTGGTACAAGAGCTCATTGAAAAATTATGAATACCAACAAGTACCGTGCGGTAGCGGAGACCGGTCGAGCAAACAAACGACGCGTTCAGAGATAGCAACGGACATCCGCGCTCGACAACGAATAGACCACGTCGGTACGACTGTTATATACTAGTCGTACGCCTAATCTACCCGCAAACCGTTAACTGGCCAGATATTAATCATAATTACCACTGACGCGATCCGCTCGAGTGTTTTAGACGAGTACCATTATCTAAAATACTCGAGCGAGTAACGTAAGATTGACGATTCGACCCGCACTGGAAATTGCCGGCAAATTGGCGATATGTTTGCAGTACCATAAATGGAGGGTATCGTCGTACTTGGCGAAAGATTGTGCGGCCACACGCATAACTATGCGATGACGAAAATTGGATAATTGGCGAGACACGTTTCTCACACAACGCTCGGATGGTTAGCGCCCATTCAATTTCAATCAAAGATAGTATTGATCGAACGTGTGGCACAAATATAAAACATCACTAAATTTGATTGCAAGGTTTAAAGTTCAGGTAGAGAGCTTATACAGTCTATTCAAAAGGTTTTTACACTTGGCAATAATGCAAAATAGATGGTATCCGAAGCTCCCGCAATAAATGTACGTGACCAGCCTCGCTAATCTGAACTCACTTTCGTTTTCAAAACAATCATAAATTATTCATATAAAACATCTAATGGGAAACTAGAAAATTATTACGGTAATAACTGGAAGTTATTTGTGAATCTATACGACAATAAAAGAAATTTACATTGTGAGATTATTGCCAAGCATTAACTTATTCGATGTAAAAAAAATCGCTATTTATGTATATCTGGTCCTTAACTTAGTTTTTAAAAAATACCTCATAGATTTTGATGCAATTTTCCAATTCTTATTTCGAAAAGTCTGTATGTATAATTAAAATAATCTTCAAATATATTTGAACAATCCGTGTGTTTCGTTCAACGTTGTAATCCAGTTGGTAGTGACCCTGCTTGCCGAGCTAGAGATCCCGGGTTCGATTCCCAGCCAGGGTAGACATTTAGATGACAGGTTAATGTTTGTTTTAGGGTCGCGGGTATAAATTATGTTTATACGTCCACGGTACCCGCAATACAATTCCAGTGCCAGGCTGTTAGCGTTTAAGCGTTTAATAAGTGACTCTTAAAGATTTATTTAATTTACAGTATTTAATGCCTTACTTACGTCAGTAATTTGTAAAGTATGACTTTACCGAGTTTTTGTCTTGTCTATTTCTACTTTATTAATGTTTTATACGTTTTGTTACGGTACCCTATAAACGTCCTGTAAAAACTAACAGCTTTGTTGTAGCAGTTATTCTAGAAAAACGCAAGTTTGGAGCAAAAAAGTCATTAGTCTCTATTGAAAAGCGGTGATTGACAGTTGGATCGGCGCCAATCATCCCAATTTGTACCCATACTTCAAGTGATAAGCACTCTTGAACTCACCAATCTACTCGTTGCATAAACATTTAACAAATGTTGCTTTACCATCTTATCACTGCAAATTTGAACCTTATACTATGAGACATAAAGTAGAATTTGTTTATCACAGTATCAACGCGACAGACGGCAAACACTGACTAGTTTATTTGAAATATCAAATCGTTGTTTTCTGTGGTTTTAAAAATGTGTTACTAAGAAAAACCACAAAGAATCGCCTTTTTTACCAAATCATAATTTATCTTAATGTTTAAAGTCACAATGATGTCTACAATGCTTCTTTTACATTTAAAAGAACGGATACGAACACCATTACCGAATTGAAAGTTCTATAGGGATTGCAATGCAACAGTTTGCAGATTCAAATGCATTACATCTTCCTTGTAATCAAATAGTACATCACTGAGTGTCAATTTGTTCAACATTTTCATATCATTTTCAGATTCATATTTTCATCACGTAAAAAATACTAAATATTTTTTACTTGCTCCAGATATTATGGTTTCTGTGTTACAGAGAACAAGATTGGTATTAAATTTTAATGAAAATAGATTTTAATACATCCCTTACCGCAACGAATTTTTTACTGTAGAGTTTGACGGATGACATAATTACTACTCTTATTGTCACTTGTATTCGCTCAACATTACACTTTTGAATTTGTTTCTCAAAATTTCTCATAAGAAATCGATTTAACCTTCGCTCCGAAATTTCGTTACGAAGCCACTAGATAAATTTTGCAAAAATTTGTAGGGAACGTAGTGTGTTCTTTTACTTACAACATGGGCTAATGTTTTATTTTGACATTTCAAAAGATTTATAATTTGAATCTTTAACGTATGTGCCCGTGCGGTCACATTTAAAACAATTTTCTACACTGCCGTTTGGACTAAGTTTAATCCATGTAGGCTTTGATTTCTAGTGGCAGAAGAAGCATTTTTAAACCTGCCTGATTTCTCAAACTCAGTAAGATTTAATATTAAATAAGATAAAATTCTTATAATACATAAATAACTTCATGAATAACTTTTTCACCAAGTAACACATTAGCGACATAAACCTTGAATCGTTTTCAATAGCACCAATGAATAAACACAATATAGCCATTACATCAATTACACTCAATACAAGGTTTATCTAGGCTTATCACTTAATGATTCACTGAAGCCGTAAAATGCCGTAGAACTAACGAATCATAGAGGAAGTGATAACAACGTTGGGCGCGGAACCCAAAAAGCTATTGTCTCATTAGTGACGGTATCTTATCAAGCACGCGTGAATGGTGGGCAAGTGTCGGTATCGATACATTCATTGTTGGTCCGCGTGTTAAGTGAGCTAAAAGCTTTGGAATGCACGGGCGGCGTTCGGTTAAAGTTAAAGGTTTGCGGTATCCTAATAACCGGGATGATATCTGAAGCGTGAAGCATTGCAAGAACGATGCAATGTGAAAATATAAACAATTTATAAGTACCATTAACATGCATTTGAAATTTAAGTAACACTTTTTTATTTAACTTTTATTCGTTTTAAAATTAAGCTTAATAAATTTTACATCATACTATTTACAGTAAATACTGTCATTTATTAACTTCACATTGATACTTATTATAGTACTTGGAAATTTAATTAGTCTATCGCTCAATTAGTCAATCTACAGCCTTAGTCTATATCAATCAATTTCCATATTCATAGTTATTGACATAATTTCAAATCCACATTTACATTTGCAAAAAAATGCGTTGCGTACTACTGAATTCTCACCAACATCAATTACTATTTATACTAAGTTATCATTGTTCATAGCGATAAAGTGAACTTATAAAACCCCGAAATAATGTCAAGGAGCACCATAGGGCGGCGTATTGACATGGATTATGCCAAGGAACGAGATTTTAAAAGTACGTAGCACTAAAACCTTTCGAGGACCTAGAACAATAGTGTACAATCTTGCCATACCTTTAGAAGGACTAAGCGGCGGTTTTCTGAAGTCGCTTCTAAACAGTATCACATCACATAAAGAAGCGTGTACGGGGGTTGGTTCATATTTAATGACGTCATTAACTGGAAGGTACAAGAGTCGCATGCGTTGCCCAGGGTCCTCGACAACCGCTTTTTCAGTAAGACAGGACGTTAGCAGCTATGAAGCTCCATGATGTGACACAAAGACTGCAAGTTCTGCAGCTTCATATGACGACTTATTTACAAGTAAAAGTAAAGTACGCCTACAACCATGTTTTTTAAATTATGTTTTACCCAAATATTGTCTTCCAAATATACATTACATACTCGTAACAGTCTCTCGAGAATCATAATCAAATGCTTTAATTTAATAATACAATTTGAACTTTATTATAGTATAAAACAGTACCGCTAGATAGAGGTGGCTACTATATGCGGTATCTTCTGTCATGGTATGCCTTGCCTTTATACCTTTTCATAAAGGTGTCATGGGACCGACGTAAATAAAATTATTTAATCATTATACTCCTGTTTCAAAATTTAAAGTTAACAACATTTAACTGGGAATTAATGAACTTATAATCGTCTGCTACTTTCTGTACATTTTTTTTTTGTAATACCATCACGAACGTTACAGTTCATACTGATATAAACACAACATAAACCGTCTCGAAATTAAAATAACAAGTGACAACGCAGTGAACAGCAAATACCTGACGTGCCACTTGTTTCAACAAAACGCCTCTTCAACTATCGGCTGCTTGGAACTCGATGTCTAGCTTTAATTAACAACCAGCCTACTCACGGGACGTAGCCTTGTTTAATACACTAGCCTTCTGCCCGCGTTGTTGTCAGCAATTTTATTATTATTTTCCTTTTTCAACATTTCAATTTATCTTTATAGTATATGAAGTGAAAAATAAATTGCTATATAGTGATGAGGTCGCCCGTTCTTTTTTACTTTTTACATGTTTTCTTTCTCAGTGTGTTTTGTGGTGTGTAAACATTCAAGGTGTCTTTGTACCTATGTATCTTTCTATCTTTGATATTTAGATACAACAAATGATCTTGTAACTTCTGAACGACCCGTGTCATTGATATTGTAAGTACAGAATATTATTCTAGCGAGATGTTGTTATATGTTACGCATGGATCTCACAGATGGTGCAGTAACCAATCCATGAGATAGTTTATATTTATTTATAAACAAAAAATGTTTACATAATTATTTTAATATTTTTGCGTAGTAAAAAACTTACTGAGTAATATTTGCAAACCTAGCCAGTGTCTTTAAACTTTTTCTCGTTTTCGTATTAAGCATTCGGCTCTATATTCCCGTCGGTAGCGACACTGCCTGCCAAACGAAGGGTTCCGGTTACATGCACCGCCCGAAGTGTAACAGATAAATGTTTGTTTTCGAGTCGTGTGTTGTATGTTTGTCATGTTTTGTTGTATATGTTCATGTGACTGTGTGGACGTTCGTTATTTATTGCTTTCTGAAAAACTACCGATGTACAATATCAAGATTTTACTTGGATTAAATTTACTGAACGTTATATACGATGAACTTTGAGAACAGTTTTGACTGAGACTCACTTCGGAAAAACATGTTTTGTCCAGTAAGAACTAGTTTTAACTGATATTCAATTTTGAGCATTAGTTAATTCTAGTTTTAACAAAGGCATTTAGTAAAAACTAGTTCTAACTAGGGAAAACGCGTTCTACCTAAAAACTGGTTTTTACTGTAATATATATATAGCCTATATATTATATTTTGAACGCCATATCTTTTTATGAAAACTGATTATGATTATCGTTCACGTAAGATTTCTGAATCTCACTTACAATACTTCTTTGATATTGTTAGGAATTTTTATATAAAGAATTTGTCTCATTTTTTATATGTTATACGCAAAAAAGAATGTAGCGTTTTAAAGATTACAGACAATAAACGTTCGTTCCGTTGACACTTAAATCGCTTATTCAAAAATTATTTATTTACCTATAATTTCTGTACAAATACACCTCACTTACGATATTATAATATTAGAGAAGATATTGCTTTACATAAAATTGATAGTTCGTGTAGGTGCTCGCGACACGGCGTGGGCCAGACAAAGTTCCCTAAACTAATACAATGAAAATAAATAAGGTTCTTTTCATCGACGTCAATTAAAACACAAACGTTGTAACTTTGATGTAACGACGTTTTAAGTTACAGTATTGATGAAATTAATATAAATGGTTAATGATATCCAATTTTATTTTTAGAAATCCATTGTTATAGCCGCCATCAAATAATCGTAGAGTCAGTCGACTTACTCCGACGATGCTCTATTTCACTTTATTTATTACTAGCCACACATGATATATAGCCTATTTTTTATGTTAATGGCCGACAAACAATCAGACGAGCTACTTGATGGTAAGTAGTCACTGTCGCCCATGGACATCAACAAGACCAAAGGTATCACTGGTACGTTTTGGGCCAGGAAATTAGAAGAAGGTAAGAAAGAAAATAATGGCTCTCAAGCCCCCAGCCGGAACGCGGCGAGTTGTTTGGCGGTTGACTCAAGCAGGAGGGTGGTAGCTACCCAGGCAGGCTTCACGGAAAAATAATAATACCAGTAAGAATATTAATGACTTAATAATAATACTGATAATATAATCCTACCATACCATCAAGCAGCTGGCTTCTATTGCCTCTTACGGCACCCTGTTTTGACAGCATGGGATTGTTAGGAGTATTCTAGGCCGCCCCATTACATCCAAATTAATGTAATAAAATGAGCAAATAAATAGAAAACGAATATGTATCGTGAAATTTGACAAAAAAATTTAATGAAGAAAAATCCGTTGGCAAACAGAGGAGGAAATGGTGTTTATATATAAATACTTTTTCGTATAAAGTAAAAAATATTATGTAAGTAATAACCACGCACTGCTCCTTCTATTGGAAACTGATTGCAAAACGCAACACGTTACATTGTTTACTTTAAATATAATTAAGTACTAGTAATCCGCTCTCGCTTCGCTTCAAAAAAACTATGCCTTACGGTTAGAACTAGCACCTGCATTGTTAAGGTTAATTTTTTTTTTTTTATTTATGAACGTATTGCAATAAAACTAACTTTAAATATTAAGTGATGCTTACTACAATACATTAGTAAAAACCATAACGAAATCGATTGAGCCGTTTGTGAGATTAGGGCGTATAGTTGCACAGACAAACAGCCAATTTGTTATATGTATAGATGTAAAATAACTTATAATCAACCGAAAGTTATTAAAATTGAATTTTATGGCTTTGATTGACTTTGAAATTTGAAACAATCTGAAAACTAGAAACTGCATGAGGAAGTACGGATACTTCTTAATGCAATACTTCAGACACGGTACAGCAACTTGGGGCGACAGTAAGCTACCATCTTCTCAGAGCCTTGAATACGAGCGACCAAAATCTACTCTACTCGAGTAGGTCATAAATTCAAAACCATCAGGCAATAAGATTGATTTGAGTTACTCAATCATCAACATACACTACCAAACTTGTAAAGTGCATTCCGTGGTTATCGATGCTTTTGTATTCAATTAGCCCTGCATTTAGATAACTGATGCCTTTCACGATGACAGTGGTAACGAGCGTGGTCAGCTGTCAAAATGTCCAAACAATCAGCCATACGACCCATTACCGACATCTTAAATGACAAGGCTAACAATAGAAAATTTTTAATTTTCCTTTTACATTGTTACTTCTACGCTGAAAGTGTTATTACATCTGCAAGTAAACAAGCAATGGATAAGTCACAAAGATTTATGGTATTGAACCTGTAAGGTGAATATTTATAGGTGTCAGTCAGGTCACATTGTTCGATCTATTAAACTCTTTCATACTCGATTTTGATTCGGATCGGATTATGCAATATTTAGTTAAGTACCATCAGTTGTGGATTGCATATGTATTGTGTGACCTGAATGCGTGGTAAAAAGAACATGTAAAGGTCGCGTACACAATTGGATGTCGAGTGTGGACAGAGTTAGTCACTAATGATTTGTCTGGAACGTTTCTTATTACTTTGATCGTTTTGTGATGTGTTAGGGAGTGATACGAGTAGAAGAGTAAAAAGGGGTACGCGTTCAACATGAAATGTAAGACATTTCGTGAGAATTATAAAAAGACTGGTTGACAAGTCTCGTCGCGGCGATCATGGCTGGAATGTAAAATTCCACGGTCCAATAATCTATCTTTAAAACAAAAAAAAAGAAAAAAAAAGTATGAACACTTTATATGGATTTCTTCGCTTCAAAATTTAATTATTATGTTAAATCTATAGTTATTCTGTACAATATTTTGTAATTGGTCTGCCCACGATGAGGGGTGATCTCATACAAAAAACATCTTTATTCAACATCCGAATCTTGCTTTATTACTTTACAACACGCAAGCCTTTATTAGTTGAATATGTGTAGAAATTGTTCAAGCGACTGTACTCTCACAAAGATCAATTACACTGAGATACCATCTCTCTTGTTAAACGACAATGAATGGACATTTCTGCTCTAAGGTTGACCGGAAGAAAATACTCATGTATTGAAGTCCATCTTTTATTGGCTTGTTTTCAAAAATTAAGAACATGAATAGCACGGATGTGAATCTGAAAAATAATTAATTATATTCTACCCCTACAATTGATATTCAAGGCATAATCGTATATTTTTGTTCAAAGATTCGACTAGTTTCAGTCCTATGCAATGTTTAAATATTCAAACCCAACAGCAACGAGGATCTCGGATAGGATCAAGATTAGTCCAAATTAATAAGGTGTTCTCATCATAATACTTCATCCATTTTTGAGTCAAAATCAGCCTCCTTTACTCATAGTCCATCTGGGGGACTACTGAGTGGAACCCTAGCGAATCTGTCCGACGGAAATACCCCTACTAAACAGCGGTGGCCCCAAACGCTTTTCACCAGGAAACTGTTCCCCTGAGTTTCAAGCCCGGATAAAAAGGATGACCCCTGAAGCCCGTAGACCTTTCGCCACATACGCCAATTTGGCGGTGACGACAGAAGAACTCGTTGTTGTTGTTACTCATAGTCCAGCTTGCATACTAATGTACCAGATAATAGCGTCAGCTTTATAAGTCACTGGGTTCTGAGCTGTAAATTTGTTAACAGCCTGATTAGCCTTCTACCTCCTAAAATTAAACATGAAATATTTATGCGCTTCATTTGTAATATCGTAGAGCTAATTAACCAGCGGCTTCAGCGCTTCTGGCTGAACATGTTGACGGTGACCACTTACTATCAGATGCTCGTGTTCTCGTTTAACAGCGATTATCATAAAAAAACATACTCATTAATTGTTCAATCATAAATTATTCTTCTCATGTTCACTCTTGCACGTAAAAAAATGTTCAACTATTAAACTGAACGTTGCTGCAAAATGTAGTTATCTATAGGTGATGCTGCAGAAAGTCGGCTCCAGCACTTAACGGACAAGTTATATCAATTGCTCAACATGAATACGTAATGCATTACACACGAATGATCGGATGATTCGACATCAACAAAGATAGGTATCGGACATTACCTCAGTCCGAAACACGGTTTGCGGCATCCGAGAACCGAGTGCTTATATGAGTTCGATTGAATCGAGTAATCAAAGCGCCATGTCTGTATCGATACAACAACATGCTGCAGCTATCTCCTTGACGATCTATATTTGTTACCTTTGTGTCGACAAATACTTTTTGCGTCTTCGAAATTCGATTTTCTTACAGCATACTTCAATATTGAACCTTATCAGGTTAAAAATAAAGTACATAAGAATTATTATATCTTTTAACAAGTAGTAGGCCCGTCTATCACCTGGTGCTTTTCAAATTGATTCACTGTCAAAATCGACACACTCGATTCAATGTCAAATGTTTGCGATCATCTTTTATTACAACCGCATTTTAACAGTTATATTGAATTCCTGTTTAGTAGATGTCAGGAATAATTGAATTTGTATATTTTTGTTCCCAAAGACGTTATGGGTGATGCATTTGGCATAGAGCTATAATGGCAATCGCCTCACTGCCATATTTGGTGTGGACTATTTTCTTATAATAGAATTTTTTATGGTATTGTTTTGTGTGTTTGATCTTAAGTGTAGACTTTATAGATTACTCGGATCAATAAAAAATATACGAGTTGGCACGAAATGTTTGTTCTAGGTGATCGCTTGAAGCTCTGCTAGCTGACTTGCAGCAATCGCAGGTAAATAAGTTTGATGGTGATAAAACTTTTATTAAGCAAAGTGTACTAGGACTACATTATACATTGAAGAATTATGACCTCTTTTTTTCTCTCCGTATCTTTTCCAATGTTGGACTCAGCGAATGAGGAGGGTTTAACCCATAATCCTCTACGATTAGAGTTGATACACTTCGCGTACATTTGAAAATTTCCCCGCAATGCCTGACAGAAATTAGACATTATATGCTTTTTATTTATTAGCAGAAAATTCTCTGTCAGGACATAAGGTGACTTAAAAATTCAACTAAGATTATATTATATTTAAAAAGATCCCAAACTCCAAGCAAAAGACATTGTCTACTGAATATATACGTTATTGTTTACAGAAAGAGACGTGTTTGCACGCCGGCGACACTGTCACTAGTTTATCACTATCATTCCTAACCAAAGAAAGAGATTAGTCGCTACTTAAGGCCAGTGTAAGTTGACTACTGTCCGTCGTCTAAGACAGGTCAAGATTACGTTTTAAAAACTCCTATTCATAAAGTAAACTCGTTAACATTACTTTTATAATTCCAATATTTGCTAGATGACCCATGAGAATAAATAAAAAATACGCATATATGTACATGGTTTGTTCTAAGGACTAAGATACTCATGTACACCTACTGCGTTTCTATGTTGACAACTGCACTATTCTCATCCACGGACCTCATTATTGTCAATCTCGAATACAACCGGGTCCTACATTGTCTAAATTCAGCGGTTAACCAGTGTCTTAGTAAACCAGGCAGAAGATATGTGTACACTTTCTCTATCAAACCAAAATGACAAAACCAAAAGATGTCACGACCAACTTTTTTAGATTCCTGTGCAAATTTAAGAACTTCAGATCTCCGTACAAGTTTTTCAGTTCACAACGTTGCGCTTTGTAATTAAAAAGATAAAAGAAAAAAATTGATAATATTATCTGTTTATATTTCCTGACCAGTACATGCGGAAAAAATCAAGTATGACAGACGAACAGACAAGCAAATTATTTTACAAGGGGTCTGTTTTTCATCATATGAATAGAAGCTTGTACACAAATTAATGCAGTCGATAGATACAACTTCCTCTATTGTTGTTTACAAGATGTCATTAGATGAATACCCATAATACAGCCAGATCTACTCATTTCAAGTTTTAGCGTGTTAAACATACATAAATACCTAACATAAACTTGCATTCCTCCAATCAAATTAGAAATGGTACTATATATATTTATATCCGCTTAGGTTAACACAGAACGAAACGTGGTTATTGTATAACAATTAGCACGTTTTATAAAACACTAATATTTTATGTTACGACCCTAAACGCTAATAAAATCTACGCACGCTTTGGAAGCGTTAGTTATGCTTTTATAATTCTGTTATAGCTGTATGACTATAAAACGTATTATTGTTATCCGATTATAATAATACGCTTATTTCCTGCACGAATCTGCGAGCTCCAAATTCACAACTCGCTGCGGTTTCGGGGCCATTTTTGATATGGTCTGTTCTAATAGAAAAACAAAAATGTATGTATGATACAACAATATTAATTATAATAGCTATTTATACTTTCTGCTTACATGAAAATATTGTTTGTTTTAAATGAAAAACAAGATATATTTTATTGTTGGACAGAATTTTGAAATAAATATTTGCACTGTAACAGATAAAATACTTTAGCAAACGCTACAATCTTACATCTACACGAGAAAGTAATAAAAATCAATCATTCATGATAAATAGAGTTTAATCTATTTCACATTGAGTCAATTAAATTATCTTATCAAGTCCGTCCGAGCGCTTTCAATCGATCCCGTCGACTAACCCTAGGCTTATCATTTACTGTATCTCATCCTAGGGAATGGAAATCTCGTAGAATAGACTAGTGCCGTATTAAAATAGACACCTAAACGAAACAACAAGTTAGCAACTAGATAGAAAGATTTTCGAATCACAATGACGGAAATAATTAAAATCGATGCATCATTGTCTAAGAAGCATCACTATAATCCAAAAATCTGCCATAGCGCAAACTTTTAGTATATGTACCTTTTTTTTGAATGTTCAGAATTCAATATTGGTCTTTCTTTTAACTTGGCGTTGCTCTTTGAAAAGTTACAATCTTAAAAAATAGTGTTCAAGAGTAGCGAACACCACAGCGACCAGCTTCAAATGGAACTGTGTTTATTTACTTTATGTGACAACGTTTATACTTAATAAGTTAATGTAATTCTGCTTAATATGCCTGTGCAGTAATTCCGTATCAATGAAAAATTAATAAAGTAAGGTTAAATTAAATAGTGATAAATTATTAAACAGTAATATTAAAAAAGGCGTCGATCATTCGTTTTCGTTTGGATGGAATAATCCGTGAAAACGTGCTACATTTCAACGCCAAAACCTAACAGAAAAATAATTGGAGGACATTCTTCAATTGTCTTTTTATATCCAGTACATTTCATACAGTGTACATTTCTCGAGCACGATGGCTAAGGCTCATCCCAAGGCAATCTGAGAGCGAAGTAAAATTCGAAATAAGGTCACGTGCTGGGAACATGTAAATCTACTTACGGTCGTGATCCGACTACCAACAGTATTTACTAAAACTTACACCACACAAACTTTAACATCGCCTACTTAGCACAAGTGTGCTAAAATAATCTTTTCTTTACCTTTGAAGTAAACGTGTTCTGCTACAGAAAACGAGTAAAGTTTTAGACGTACATATGTACCTATGCCAAATTTTAATTGTCGCGTTCCGTGTGGTTGACTAAATTAGAGTTCCAAATTAGTTCAAAGCTCAATGGTTTCAATTTAGGAAAATGTGCTTTAGAAGGAAATAAGAAAGTTAATATTTTTCATTTTGCCTTCGTTGACTTTGTGACAATACGTAACAATATCTTTCACTAACTCACAAAAGAATCTTCTAAAATATCAGCATTTGTGCGTTTTCTTATTCCCAACTTTTAGGTATATCCCGGTCTTATTAAAAACTGTTCAAAGCTCTTAGCAGTTTATTTCTTTATTCATCAGACAATCTCTTTAAACGCCGTCCGGACTGCAACCATTAATACAGAAGTTTGCTCCCCTATCATCTTAATGAATTTACTTAGCAATCTTTTCCATAAAATGAGGAAGAGTATCGAGCTCTTCTTTACTTTGTTACTGGATGTGCTGAAGACCCGAGTTGTAATTTTGATAAGAATTTTAAATAATATAAAATTTAACAAGTGAAATATATTATTATTAGTATAATTATCACATACATATTATGTACGTATCATGGTTCTATGATCAACATACTTAACGCCGTGTACATTTGCTAAGAAACACCATTGTATTCGTGTTATAAGTTTTGTTTTGTCTGATGCTACGAATATCGAAATGAACAACAGAATTAATTAAATTAATGAAAATAAAGATGAAAGAACGTAAAGCCTAATTGAAATCTCTTGTCTTATTCTTCCAAAAAGGTATTTTCGACAATGAATCATGTAACTTGAACACGGAAATACGTCTTTATTTCTCCTCACAAGGTTATTTACCCGATAACAAATCAAACAATTAATCATTTGGGACTGTTTCGCATCGAATCGAATCCATTTTCTTAATCATCCTAACAGAAGTATTTGTGTAGTGAATGGGACGTTAAACAACATATTTGATATTATTTATGACGCAAAAATACTGACCATGAACCAACTTACGCCTTGGGCTTCTCCAAATGAATTGTAATTACTTCAGATTTATTGATACTTTAATGTATGTTATTGCTAATTATTATTATTTAAACTTTATAACTTTTAAAATCACTTCCATAAATTTTGTGTCAAGACTGAAAAAAAAGTTAGCTTTTTATAGTTAGATAACACTATCAGCTATGGATGCTAGTAAATGCACTATTCCAGCAACTCGAGAGAGGACTCTCCAGCCTGTACGCCAATGCTCCGTGGAGGATGATATTCGTAGTGCTATTCACAAGCCAGCTCTTGATGAACAAGATCCGTTTGCGTACCAACACATATATATATTCCACACGAAAGTCCCCAAATATTGTTTATTTCTTTATTTATTTTATTTAGGTCTGCCGGTGGTTACAACACTTTACATATTAGTAAGCGTAACGATCTGTCTAAATGGCTAAGTGTTTAAGGCGTACACTAATTAATATTTCTACTAACAAATAGTATGCGGTTTTCATAAGTGGTGGCCTAATCTTATAGTTTTTGTTTATCATTGTCAAAACAAGTATCGGTAAATAATGTCAAAGTATCATAGTATCAAAAATAATGATTAAATCTAAGCAGCTGAAATCCAAAAGCGTACCAGAAGTATTAATAGCTGTTAGTAGTACAATAGATCATATTATTACCTATTATCAAAACTGTAATAGCTAAGTAACTTAAACTTAATACATGTTATATTGCTTAATAACAAATGACTTCAGAAAAAGGAATTCATAAACATATTTCATAGGTTAATAGGGTCGCAAGATTACTTGTAACGAATTAAGTTGTCACTTCGACATATTAATGTAGATATCCAATATAAAAACACTATACAACATCCACGACCGGATAAATTTATTAAATTGTTATTTAGCTAAAGCACCGGCTAAACGTGCGACAGAGGAGTTGAAGAATTTTTTTGTAATATCCGATAAATGAACAGACTTGCCACACCCGCCACGTGATACTAAGTGGCATTCCGCAATCCCGACCAGGTGTGAGAAGGAGGAACACCCACGATAGATTTTAGTCTTGACGTGATGAGTTCCCCGCGTTATAAAAATAAAAGTTAAAAAACACAAATATAAAATGTTCTTAAGCCTATTACTGTGACATCTTCCATACAGCATTATTTGCAAATAATTTTACTACACTACTGTACTGTCACTGTACAGAGACAAATACTCAATACGAGTATACTTCAAAAATTTAATATACTTAATATATAACTAGTCGGGATCTTTCATATGTTTTTTGTGAAATAATTGATATATAACACACACACATTGTTTACACATAATTGGTTACACAGTAACCATTTATATACCAAAAGCAACTTACTTTAACATAGATTTCTATGCTAACTAATCTTATTTAAAATAGCCCCGCGATTTTGAACACAAGCCTTGAACCTACACGGTCAGTCTGTAAAACGCGCATTCAAACGCTATCAGGTTTTTCTTCGATAAGCTCTAAGCCCTAAATTTTCCTTCAACACCCTTTTCACCCTGGTTCTGCTTAACCACATCTGAAGGGCCAACAGTTTCTGCTTACGCATGGGATTTCTTTGGATTCACGCCTACACAGCTTTTATCACTGATGGAGTCCTAACACTGCGAGGGCGACCACAGTTTTTTCTATCTTCTACACTTGATTTTTATTGTGTTGTTTGCTGACGTGATAAACTAATCTTTAGGAATCAAAAATTTTAATATACATTCACATTTTTTAATAATTCGAAAATCTGATTTGGCGCGTAACCGCACCGAAGCACGGTGCAATGCGATAACTTCTTTAAGAGTCCACTCCATATTTAAAAAGAAAAGAAATTCGAAATAGTGCACATTTCAATTTTCATAAAACATTCGAAATTCGAATTTAATTTTTTTTTGTGGCCAGCATTAAAAATTCAAAAGTTTTTATTATGTGATAGAACCTAGACATAGAGATACGCATTTTACTAACAAAATAACTTGTCGAGCATCACTACAGAGCGAAAGCTAAGCAGACAGATATATAGTACGTTCGGGTATTATTAATATTCATAGCAAGCCATTTGTTAATACACACATGGCTGACAGCTCAATTTCACTCGCAATATAATATTGTAGTGTAGGGACTAGCGGTACGTGATTATTGTCGTGCTTTATAATAATTGCACTATACGCCTTATGTTAAGTAAGATAAATTTAAGATTTGATTTGAAAAATATTGTTACTATAACTAAGTTGTCCGTTGAGCTTTATACCGCCCACTTTTGTACCTAGCTTACCTACCATATCTTCCTCATGTCAAAAGTCAGCCTTGATACGTTTTCGATGGGATTCAGTTGCAGCGTTAGAGAGGCATTCGACATACGGGTTCAGCGCTTTAATAGACAATGATAACCATGGGCGAAGCAAGCCAATTAATTAACTTCAGATGGCCGTCTCTTGCTATTCTGTATCTAATATTTACGTAATATAAATATAAGGTAACGAATTTTCATTGTATTATCCAAAATTAAGGTTTATCAAGTCCGGATTAATTGCCAATTGTTATTCTCTAAAACCTTAAGTCTATTGTGTCGTAAATCTAGCTATTTTCCGCACTTCGCAACTGTTGTCCTAAAAATTAATTAAATTTGTTTGAAGCTCTTTATGTAATGTGTCGAATTTTTACATACTTTGGAGAAGAAAAAGATTTATTTAGTTTCCATGTAACTAAACTTTTTTTAAATCTGTTGCGTACGAACTGACATAAATATCAACTTTACTTTTCTATACTTATAAATACAAGTTTTATATAGTATTTCTTGCTGAAGATAATCAAAATCATAAATTCTCGTCTCACAAAACTTTATCTGCCTACTTGTTAGTTACATGAAACTGGTTACATGTCATGTTTAGGAAAATACATTAGATTTAAACTGTAAACTTATTATTCAAAGTATTCTGGAAAAGTTTTGCTAGAGAAACGCTATATCTAATAAATATTGTGGCCCATGTTTTATGATTGAGCTCGTTCGACATTTATGTATTATATAATCATCACAATTTATGTCTCTTCCATTGCTATATTTGTATTTTTTACCGGATTTGGAAAAGGTATTTGTTATAGATTCACCCTGGGCCATCACGGATTCACAGACTCAATTTTTTGGAGATATAAAAACAATGTTTACAATGTAAAGCAAGGATTTCAATATTAAAACACTAGAATATAATTGAAAACCTTGTGAAAAAAAACAAAACTGGTAATTTAACCAGGAAAAATCACTAGCTCCTAGTCAATTCAGCAATCACAAATCTCCCAAGGAACGATCTCAATCTATTCTAACAGCAATATTCTTGTGTTAAGGAAGAGAACATTATTTTTGGAATTTCTGATAAGTAGGTAGTTCAATAAATTACACGATTAACGAACTTATTAATATGAACATTGTTTAAATCGAAATACTTTTATTACAACGATAGAACGTTATCCTCACAACCATTACCGGAGCCACTGCAGGTTAGCTCAAGTCTCCTCCCACGGTATGAGAGATATAGGCCATTGTCGACCACTTCGACCAAATGTCGAATGGATTATTACACTTCAAACGCCTTTGGAAAAATTACGTAGAGCTCTTACATGGGCAAAATAAAGTAAGTCATAATGTTTTCCTTTCTTGAAGCAACAGATGATTATTATCTTCTAATCCACATAAAAGTTAGAGATGCTTGCAGGATTCGATTTACGACCCCTCGAAAGGGAAACGTTTAAGCCAATACACTGTCAATAAATGGAGAAGTCATTACGAATGAAATACAATTTATTGATGCTCATAAAACCCTAAAATATGCGTGATTAAACTCTCGCACATCTGTTTCTTCGTCGTCAATTCAAAATAATCTTACCGGTCAAAAAACCACGTCAACCACACGCGGCATCTTACGAATCACTGTCAATTAAGACGTTACAAAGGGAATCTCATCAAAAGCAGAATTATCGGAAAGCTCCCTCCGAGTTTTGTAGCGTGGGGATCACGTGGTGCTTTTTTAATTGCTTTTTCGGACGTAACAATCGCCGAAACTCGCGCGGACAGCGGGTGGCCGCCGGCTCCTTTAGAGCCTCTAATAATTATAATTATTCCATTAACTTCTACCTACCACTGCAATTATTCGTAAAATATTTTCTCATTCTCCGGCTCCAAGCAATTTCATTCGTTATTTTTCTGCCTCTGTAAAATGTTGTTTATAGTATTATCCCTACATTTTGGTTCAATAACATTGCTAATAAACTAAGTATTGTGCTTGTTAAATGCTAAAGACGTTAGACGAGGTGAATTCCAAGATGAAAATAATGGACAAGAGCTTCTAATTGAAATTAACTTTAACAATCATCGTACAAAGAAGGTACTTCTAAATAATCAAATCTCTACAGGTCGTTTAATACAGCTAGATCATTTAAAAAATACTGTAAGTAATAAATGGGATAAGTAAAGTTGTCAAAACATTATACAGATTACTTTATATTTACAGTTAAAACGGTTTTTTTTTTCAATTTTATATGTTGGTGTTCCTTGGGACAACTTATAATAGTTTTAATTCAAAATAATTAAAAAGGTTATTAATCATTTAAGTATTTTGTAAATAGATAATGTGCACGTCATGTTTTGATTCTACTAACTATTGCTTAAAATTAAAATTTTAAAAATTTAGGTGATGAAACAGCGAAAGGAACTCTCCTAGCACATCTTTTAAAATAACATAATATGGCAATTACAAAGTGAGTTTTAATCTGCGTGGAACTGGTTTTGACACAAATATTTCTAGGCTTTCTTGGAATATATTCATTTATACAATAATATCCTTTACCTACAAACTATGCTTTAACGCGTCGCTTAAAAGTTTCAGTAGACGTAATAACTTTGGAACCTTATTGTAAAATATAACTACCAGCTCCATAAAAGTAAGCCGAATTTTCTAAAAGCGATATGAATATGTTGAATAATTAGATATAGTAAAAAAAATATTACTGTTTCACTACCCTGTTACTTATAACGACTACACGTATATTTTTATGGAGCACAAAGAATGAAATCATAAAGGATTGTGAATAAAATCGCAAAGGAAAAACCTGTGACAAATGAAAACTACACAGGGCACGAACCACAAAGAACACTCATGGCAGAATTGGAAGACTAGTGTGGCTATGAAAATTCAAAAACTGCTACTAGCTACACTATCAAAACAAAATACAAAACTGGCCAACAAAAGACGGTGAATGAACATTTGACTAAAAGTAGTAACTAAAGCTTAAATCATTTCTAAGGTTAAGAGTCATAACAATTTTTTTGTTATCATATAACTAAGTAGGTAAATACAATTAAGTTTTCATTATGTAACTACATATTAAAGGATGTATTAGATGTGATGGTATTATGAAAGAGTTCCATTAGTTTAAAAAAAAACATTATATACAGTCATACACTACCTATCGTAATGTAGGTACTGAATGAAGTTTGTAAATTGTAATTATTTCAAATTATACTGCTCATTTTAGTGTACTAAACGGAATGAAAATATAAAATAATAACTGTATGTCTGCCATTAAAAATATATGTAGTATAAAAAAAGATATATTATGAAAGATGAATATATATATATATATATATATATATATATTGCAATGTAGTATTCTTATGTTACATTTTCTATTATCTGTGGGTGTACTCTATAAAAATCCTATGATTTAAAAATGCTGGTGAATATATTTACAATATTCAACAATATATCTATATATCCTTAGTAACTAAAAATAAGAATAGCATATTTAAAAATATTTACATAAGGCCTGATAATTTTGTTTAATATGAGTACAATACTCATCCATTCACTCGAACATTATTATTGGTATTAATCAATAATTGATATACAACTAACCGACAATTTATTGGCATATTAGTAACCCTGCAGAGTGTACACGGTTTTGAGATCGCTATCTTCGATCATTAACTAAAAGCACATCGGGTTGATAAAAAACAAATGATGCAAAACCAACTTAATTTTTCAACGACCTAAAGAACAAAGAGAAATTCGTAACGATCGCCATATGACGTCTGTTATCCCTTAACCGCCCTTTACAAGATTTATATCCGCCGCTTCTCAAACGTACTGCATCCATTGCTGGTTTGACTCGATACCATATTGGCGATATCAGAACAAAGCGAGTAATGGAAAACTCTTGCGAAGTATGGCATTGTTAGTATGCACATTACAGCGAGGATGTGCAACATTAAATATTTTATTATTTTTGTGGGACCCTGCCGCGAGCATTCAGAGGTCGAAAACATTTTTATTTTTCAATTAAGTAAAGAAATATTACGTTAAATAATCATTATAAATAAAATATACGTATTCGTATATTAAATTTTAATTACACTTGCGTAGCAATAGCAAATAATTTTTGTTTTAATATGTATTAAATGTCAACTGTCGAAATAAATTTTTCCTAATAACACTTTTATATGTATTGGGCTAAATAATTTGGAGCTAATCGGTACTGGGTGGGTGAACACTAGTGGCAACAATTCTTAAGCGCTTCTGTAGTTTTGAATGTGTTTTAAGTAGCCGATCCCGGTTGTAGTTGTTATAAAGCAAGACGTTTAACTATGATGGAGTAACTAAGCTTTTCACCAATCCACACCAGAACAGTCTAGATCACTCAAGCTCATAATCGACAAGACACTCAAACTTCGTAGCGACCAGCTCAACAAGTGGCAAAATGACTTAAATTTCACAATACTGTCAATGTTACATACCCCTGACCGATAATAATCCCAAAACTTTAAGGTTGTAGCCGCACAAAAACAATGTTTGCGGCGAGTATAATTTTTTTCCAAAACCCAAAATACCGAAAATCCACACTCGAGATCAGGTAGCGATCGAAGTATAAATTTATTTGTATTTCCGAAAAAACATCCCACACAATAGAGAACGCATACCTGACGCCGTTTATAATGAGCTACAAGAAATATGACGACATTCATTCGATGTTGTGTTTTTTTTGAAAAATGAATTAACCAATTTTAAAACGAATTGGGATATCGAGAATTCCGTACATTATTATATGTTTGTTACTAATCCAGACGACATATATATATATAAAATTCTCGTCTATCTATCTGTGCATGTGTAACGCTAAAATCGATGAACAAATTTAGGTTATTCTTGGCATACTTTTCACCTCTACGAATTAAATAGTAATTCTTGCTGTTAAACATCCCCTTTCAATAAAGTTATGTGTGTAAGAAGTAATAAGGTAACATTTTGAAGCGAATCGATGGTAGATTACTACTTGATAATACAATTAGCGATGCTTTCTGCCTGGTACTAAATGGTCAATTCAGTCCATCGACAATTGTAACCAAACTTAGATAGTACTGCAATCCTATTTCAAGCCTATCTACCATATATGACTTCGCCCAAGCGTTGAGATGACAATTTTTTATGCCACTATTCCCTATAAACTTGATTGTGACTCTTCACCAAAACATCGTACAAAGAAATTGGATGATTTAGAGTACTTACAAATAAAACCTTCTTACCAGTTATCCGCCGCATATGAGACAGTAACACGACAATAAATATGTGCCGGAGACATTAATGAATGCGGTTGTCAAACAGCACACGACACTTGACCCGAGTGATGGCAGCACCATTTTTCTGCAACGGAGCCTAGTTAAGGGAGCTAGGTTGTTACTCAAATTATCCAATCATCCGCCCGCCTGAACATCTCTCACCATGATGCAATGTCGTCCTTCTGACATATGATATATATGAAATTAATTCTAATAAAAACTGAAACCACCCAGAGCATCACGTGAAAAAGCCGCAGTAACACAGGCGTAACAAAACTATCGGTTCCAATTGAAAATGTACATACACTGTTATTACAGAACCCTAAATTTTTTAATCTTAGTATAAACATTGTTTGGTAGCAAATTACTCTATAAGTAGCATCGTATACTACATTTGTATACATGTGGTAATTTTTTACCTAAATTACCGATGCGTAAAAGAGTTTCCGCGTCGGCAAACGACTTGAAACGGATTTGGCACAATTAGTCGCTTCGAATCGGTCTTGCGTCGAAAGCAATGAACTGAAAGATGGGGCTGGTTTTTTTTATTCCTGTTATTATCAAAACTGGTTTATGAACATCCTATAGAATAAACTTAACAGCTTTTTTCAAATAACATGGTATTATATAATTCATTACATAAACATTTACATATAATTAAAAATTGTCGTGTTACAAAGATTTCGTATAGCTTTTAACGCGAAATTACACAATACTCGCAAGAATCGTTAGACAAAGTTGAATTATCATAGTCTAAAAGTTCCATAAAATTTCTTCTCTCTCTCTTCTCTCATAAAATCTCTTCGACCGCAGAATATAAACTGTGGCTCCATCCGGCGTCACTCCACTAGCTAGGCTCTGTTGTAGCACAATGTTAGCCGAGTATCGACGTCATCGCGGCGGTGCTGCCATCACTCCGATATCGTGCTGTGTTTCGTCAATACTAATGACCATCTCCGACATATATATCAGAATTATGCCTCGTTTCCCATATAAAATTTGATTCAAGGCCGGCAACGCATTTGCAGCTCCTTGAACGCCGCACGTGTCCATAGGTGACGGTGACCACTTACCACCAGGAGGATCGTATGCCTGTTTGCCCGCCTTTTACATAAAAAAAAAATATGCTCACTCTCCGTTCGCGCAATTATATTATATTATGTTATATTATATTATATTATATTATATTATATTATATTATATTATATTATATTATATTATATTATATTATATTATATTATATTATATTATATTATATTATATTATATTATATTATATTACATTACATTACATTACATTACATTACATTACATTACATTACATTACATTACATTACATTACATTACATTACATTACATTACATTACATTATATTATATTATATTATATTATATTCAGGGGACTGCACTGTTGACAACTTTCCGTCAACCAGATGTGGTTACGGGTAAGCAACCCCAGACTGCCCGAGCTACTGCATGCCACTTCCCTACTTTCCGTCCGTGGTGGCAGTATCCCACCTGTTTCCCTATCCTAGATTTCCTTCACACATTTTTTCCAACCATATTCTTCCACCTAAATCCTATTCCGCCCGTAAGGTGACGGGAAAGCACCTACAAATGCATTCCCAAGGAGGGTAGACGTCAGGCAGGCGACCGGTCGTAAATTTCAGCCAAATCTTACCACAACATGAGTATGTCGGATGATGGAATGCGAGTAAATGCTAGGGCGTACCCCCGAGGCGACGCGCAGACGCAGCACCGGGCGGATGTGAGAAATGAGCGAGGGTTGTTGCATCAAGGACGGATGCAACGTAAGAAGCGAGTCCGGGAAATGAAAGTGAGAATGGCATGCTGGAATGTAGGTACGATGACAGGAAGAGGAAGAGAGTTAGCGGATGTTTTGCAAAGGAGACGAGTGAATATTGCTTGTTTGCAAGAAACGAAGTGGAAGGGGACGAAAGCAAGGGAAATTGGGGCGGGTTACAAATTTTATTATTGTGGAAGTGACGGAAGGAACAATGGAGTGGGTATTGTACTTGACAGAGAGTTGAAAGAAAGCGTGACGAATGTAAAGAGGATAAATGATAGATTGATTGTAGTGAAACTTTTGTTTTTTGATACAGTTCTGACTGTTATTAGTGCATATGCACCACAAACAGGCTGTGATCATAGTATGAAAGAGAAGTTTTGGGACGATTTGGATGCAGTAATGATTAGTATACCGGATAACGAGGACGTTTATATCGGAGGAGATTTTAACGGCCACGTAGGTAGAATGAATGTTGGGTATGAAAGAGTGCATGGCGGGTGGGGCTATGGTACCAGAAACGTAGAGGGAGACACTCTGCTTCAAACTGCTATTGCATACGACCTTGCAATAGCAAACACCTTTTTCCAAAAGAAAGACCAACACCTGATAACGTACAACAGTGGAAACCACAATACCCAAATTGATTACTGGTTATTAAGAAGGAAAAATTTGAAGTATATCAAAAATGGCAAGGTTATACCTGGCGAACCCCTTGTCTCCCAACACAAACTTCTGATCTTAGAGATTAAACTTCTGGTCAAGTCCACCAAAACCCGAACTAAGCTACCACCCAAGATTAAATGGAGTTAATAGAGGACAGAGAGCGTACAGAAGAATTCCGAAAGGGAGTGGTAGATAAGATGATCGAAATGAGTGATATGGAAGGAATGACAGTTAACGAATGCTGGAATGTAATGTCAGAATGTATCAGAAGTGAAGGTAGAAGAGTGTTTGGAGAAACGAAAGGGAAAGGGAAAATAGACAGAGAAACTTGGTGGTGGAGTGAGGAAGTACAAAAGAGTGTAAAAGATAAGAAGAATGCGTTTAAGGAATGGAAGGACACTGAAAGCGATGATGAGGGTATGAAAGAAATGAAAAAGAATGTATACAAGAAAACAAAGAAGAACGCAAGGAAGGCTATCGCTGTTACAAGGGCAAAAGTGCAGGATAAACTGTACTCATCCGTAGAAAAACCACAGGGTCAGAAAGCATTGTACAGGATAGCCAGAGAAAGAGAGAGGAATACAAGGGTTATTGGGCATGTGAAGTGTGTGAAAGATGAAGGAGGAAAAGTTTTAACTGAGGATAAGTATATTAGAGAGCGTTGGAAGGGATATTTTTGTAAACTTCTGAATGAAGAGAATGATTGGAATGGAGTGCTAGAAAACGTGCAAGTGAATAAAGGAATGGTTAAGGAGGTGAGTGTGGAGGAAGTGAAAGCGGCAGTACAAACTATGAAGAATGGAAAGGCACCAGGCCCAGATGCTATACCAGTGGAAGTTTGGAAGTTTCTGAAAGTTGATGGATGGAAGTGGTTGACTTTATTCTTCAATAAGTTGTTGCAAGAAGAGGTGATCCCTGACGAGTGGTGCAACAGCTTGCTAGTGCCCATCTACAAGAGAAAGGGTGATATACAAGACTGCAACAACTATCGAGGAATAAAGCTCATAGCACACACGATGAAGATATGGGAGAAAGTGATAGAAAGAAGAATGAGAGATGAGAGTGAGGTGACACAAAACCAGTGCGGATTTATGCCTGGACGAGGTACGACGGACGCCATATTTGCACTTCGCCAGCTGTGCGAAAAATACAGACGTGCACATAGAAATTTACACATGGTTTTCGTTGACCTTGAAAAGGCATACGACAGGGTTCCTCGGAGTGTGTTATGGTGGGCTCTGACCGTGAAAGGTATACCAGGTAAGTATATAAGATTGGCGATAAAGCGATGTATGAAAGAGCAAACACTCGCGTCCGGTCGGAAGCCGGATTGACCGACCAGTTTGATGTAGGCGTCGGGGTGCACCAAGGATCGGCTTTAAGCCCTTACTTGTTCCTTCTGGTAATGGATGCTCTGACATCAGACATACAGGAGGAGGCACCTTGGTGCATGCTTTTTGCTGATGATATCGTACTGGTCGAAGAAGATGCACTCGAGGTCCAGAGCAGGTTGGGAAAGTGGCAAAAGAAACTGGAGGAGTTCGGTCTCAAAATCAGCAGAACCAAAACCGAACATCTGTTCTGCGATTTTGGTGGAACCTCCGGTTTCCAAAACATTGCCTTAAATGGTGTAACCTTACCAGTCTGCTCCGACTTCAGGTACCTTGGGTCATTAATACAAAACGATGGCGATATTGACCGTGACGTGAGGAATAGAATAAATGCGGGATGGATGAAATGGCGAGAGGTCTCAGGAACGATATGCGATCCACGGATGCCCCTTAAACTTAAGGGGAAAATCTATGAAACGATCGTAAGACCTGTCGTACTGTATGGTTCTGAATGTTGGGCTACAAAAGGGACGGATGAAAGGCGAGTACATGTGGTAGAGATGTGAATGTTGAGATGGATGTGCGGAGTGACGCGAATGGACAAGATTAGAAATGAGTACGTAAGAGGAAGCCTGAAAGTTGCACCTGTGACGGAGAAAATGAGGAGTAATCGATTAGCGTGGTATGGGCATGTTATGAGAAGGGACGAAAGTCATGTTACGAAAAGAGTGATGGGTATGCATGTGGATGGATATGTGAGTAGAGGCAGACCGAAGAAAAGATGGATCGACTGTGTGAAAGAGGATATGAATAAGAAAGGTGTGGATGTGAAGCTGACGTCTGACAGAGAAGAATGGAAGAAGAAAACATGTTGTGCCGACCCCACGTAAACGTGGGATAGAGGGCAGGAGGAAGAAGGACTCTCCGTTCGCGTAATATACTGAAAAAGAAATACAAAGTTTTCTCTTCACGCATTCATATATAGAGACCTAATGACCTGTGACGGTAATCTGCGTATCCATAACTAACATCTGAGAACACTGAATAATACTAATTTGCCATTCGAAAAATTTATAATCCAAAGTATTATATTTTTGCTACATTGGTATAAAATATCATTTAACGGTTATGTTCTTGGAGTTAATTATATGGGATTTAAAATGATATTTTGTCTAGTAATTTTCATCAATCTCATAAGATTATTAGTTTATTCAGTACTCTTCTTGTAAGTAGTTAATTTATTAATATAAATGTAAATGTTTGTTTGATGTAGTCCGTAATTACTTATTTCATGGTACATAAATTAATTTAATTTCTCTCTTATCTATAATTTCATCAAAGGTTAGATATTAGCAAAAAAAGACAAGTTGAAGCCGTTATTATAACGATAATATCCTGAGGCACATGAAAGATGGAGTGGCAACTTCATCACCAAATCTTTCCTATTACTAGCATTTTCTTTAAAAAAATATATAGATATATATAAATTATCTACTAATACGAGTAGATAATTAGGAAATTTCTTTTGATTATCTACAAACAAAAATTGGTTTTAGTGAAATATCTGGTATTATTTTAATTGGTATAATGTCAATCACAACCTAGCATATATCTGTAGGTACACAACGTATCACAAAACTATTTCCAAAAATAAAAGCCTGAAAATTTTGGCAGAATGAATCACTATTACGAACACATCAAATAATTATAAACTTTAAATTACCACTCTCAGACTAATAAATGATAGTGTAAGGTTTACAATTTTTAATAAGTAGATACGGTTGTGTCCTTGGCAACCTTAAAAAAATTTATTTTCAAAATTATATCAATAAGAATTGGGTTATTAAAACGAAAAAAAAATTACTAAATCATCATCTGCCACAGGCTTAACGGTATAAAGGGACCCGTCAAAACTTGCATTGCATTAAGAAATCAAAGCGGCCCAAACGAAGCTGCATTCAAGAGAGATTACGTTCCGGTCAGAAGTTAATAAAATCTGTCTTGATCGAGAATTATGACAGCCGACTCACACACTAACTGCTGAGTTTTGGTAATTGTCTTCGGTCTGAAAGGTCGTTGTATGTGTTGAGCGGAAGCGGGATCTACATAGAAGACGCCATAGTTAAGACTACAGCTGTAAGCAGCGACAGTTATTATGTCAATTCTTATTTGAGAAGATAATAAAATGTAATAGACGGCTAATATATTTGACTACTTGATATATAGTTGTTTTGACAATAACAATGTCCGGATTGCAAATGGACCTGGTTGCGATTGCCGATCGCAACAAACATTTATGAGACAACCGTATAATTGTTCTAGGGTAGTGTTTGTTAGTCACCTTTTATTTAATGATACATGTGTATTCCAAGTCCCCCGTGACACGGATGTTCCTCTCAACGTTGTGTAGACAACTACTATGTTAAAATATAAGTGTATAATATTTTAATCACCAGAAGTAATAAGTGTTATATTTCTATAACATCTGTCAACGTAACAGTATATAATCATATAACGTAACTTTACCTCAATCAGACTTTTTACATAGTATTTATTCAACAAACTTTTTCAAGTCCATAATACAAAATAATTAAAACGCACTCACTATCGCTGTTGCTCAACGCTCCGCCTCTTAACTTGAAAGAACCTTTAACACCCTTGACGCTTTTTCAGATAATCAAATCTGATTTGCGGACATTAATCACTTCAACACATTTGCAGCACAGCCGCGATTAATAAGCGAATTGCGACTCGATTGATTAATTGTTCAACGATCAAAATATTAACTAAGGCGAGCTGCATTCCTTTATTGTGTTGTGTAGGTCACTTTGGCCTGACGGATTGCAATTTGTTATTGGATTATTTGTTACAACTGTAAGATTTCTTACTTTATTACCATATGAAATTTTAATAATAACAGAATGGAATTTCTAATATCCGTTGAAAATTATTTTGAAGCTGATAAAATAAAATATGTCCGTCAGACCACGGCTGATACGTTTCGCCTTGGGTGGTAGCACAACAATACCGGCTAATTCTTACATGAAAAACGTCGCTTTAAGTGTATCAGGTCTAAGCGTAAATATAATGGCACTTACAAACAAAGTGTTTTAATGCATTTTTAGAAGTAACAACATATCTGTAATCGATTTCAATACGGACTATAATTTGAGCTGTTCTATAGATGTAAATTTTATATACCTACTCATATGATCTTATGATTCTAAGTTTATATCATCGTAGATTGTACACATTTTTGATTTGATATAGGAATTCACGAAACATGGTGAATCATAATATATTACCCGGAGTAACCGTATCATCATACAAATCAAAATATAATATTTTTTATTAAAACACTGTAGTAATTTCGTTAGGTAAACCAACATTTAAAAGGTACACTTTAATTGATTTTATTGTTGCGCTTCGACGCCGTCGATTTTCGAACGCCATACTTTCACTTGTAAAGCTTAACGAGTCCGCATCGATTATCTCATATCCATATCAATACTTCACAATCCACAATAATGCAAGAATAAGAAAGGTTAGTTTGATTCGTTTGCGCAATGTCCCAATCAGCTTTCTCGTGCCACTCAAACCGAGGCGTGAGTTTTGAGTATTGTTGTACAACACAAACGAAAATGATGGACTAGATAACATAACCAATAGGCCACAAAGAAACGAGAAGAAACGAGTCACTTGTTCGCTAAAGAAATCACAAACAAAAGATCAGTAGTGGAGATTACTGCACAAAAAGGCCAAAGTTCCGAAAATAAAATAAGCAAGTACATTTATTTATTCAATACGTCGAATAGCTTGACTTCTGTTAAAAGATTTCTTTGTCAAGCGCACGGACGTATAAAAAATATTGTGGTCGCTGATTTGTATTTGAAGAAATAAATGACTGATATTGAACACCTTGTATTGCGTTATAATATAATTTTTATTTATTTAAATAGTTGACGGGTAAGCTGACATGCCATCTGATGGTAAATTATCATCTCCGCCTGTCGATGTCCTCAACACCAAATTGATTAGCGACACGTTGACGATTAAAACAAAGTGGAATTTACTTTCTAACTGGCTCGCCGGCACTACAACTGAAAATGTTTGTTTGCAGTAAGTTTAACTTTAATTAAACGCACAACATCTATACAGCAATCAACAAATGCTAGACGAGGTACTTTGTAACGGTTCGCAAAGTTCTTTAGGTACCCTCATTTCATAATCGTAATATTTAATTGATCTTTAGATTAAAATAATATGTCGCCACTCCATGTCGGCACCGCCCTTTGTCTTGGTAAGGAGCCGGTGGAACGGGTAAAATCCCCACCACCGACAACGGATCATTCGGTCAACGGCGGTTGCCCGGTGCACATGTTGTGTCGTGATAATATTGAAAGTCTTATTTTAATTCAGGCCTATCGCCTCCCCGCTTACAGTCTTATTTTACAGGATTTTGCCACACGGCTTATAAATATATTTATTTACATTCACAACGCAATACCTACATCTGAAAACAAATCATTTTATTTAAAGTACGCTACTTAGTACAATATTCTGTTAAACAGTCACTCAAGCGTTACTTTTTATTGTGTCAGTTAGTTCAATTACTGGCTATTAATACATTGGGAATTTTTTACTTACCATACTATGAGGTAATAATGCATTAATACTTTAATCTACACCGTATAAATATTGTAACAGTTGATATTACAATGTAATAGTAGATATTACGTACAGTGATCGACAAAACACTTTACATCTATGAACTTTGCCATATAAGTTGCATAACCAAGCTACTTCTGTTGAGTTGTGTACGCAATATAATTCTTTGATTACGATCTACCTGTGTACAGCTTTATTGCATTATCTTCTAATAGCCTCAAAAGCCAGTTGTCGGCGTATCGTCGAATCTGCGATGGTATTGTTAATTTAGTATCGCTGATGGAAACTGAATCTTAATGTTCTCGGGATTGCAAATATATTAGTGTTAACGCCTTGAAATTCAAAATGGACATGTAAAATTTCGAAATGTAAGTCCGTAATAATACTATATTTTGCCCGTAAATTAAATCAATCCATTTATAGTTGTGAATAGGTACAGTACTCCAATATTTCACTACCTTTGAACGATTCCTATGGATACAACAAAATGAAACTCATAAATATAAGGATCACGTGCATATTCGTCTGACAATGATAACCTATTTACTTCAAAAGTACCGTGTATAGAGTTACGTGTAGTTATGTGACCTAATAACTGACATATCATCATTGTGATAATTACAACCCATAATTGTTACATTACTGGACTCAAGTTTCTTCTCACAATAAAATGTGTTAATGCCATAGCTCGCCACGCTGCGCGGTGGCAGACTTCACACAACCTTGAGAACATTATAGAAAACTGTCATACATACAGGTTTCCTTACCTTCACCGAAATAAACGATAGTGCATTCCTAATACGCAGACATCCTGGAGCTTCCATGAAGAAACCGTCGTACACACCATTAAGCTATCTTCGCTTGCATAACTATAAATTACTACCTCACTATTATTCAACATTTGTCCATGACTCTGAGTCATGATTGTGGTTACGATTACAACTTAACTCAATCAATACATGAAGCATCTGCAATCTAGGTCAATTGGTATCAATTGTACGCAACGACTTGCTTCTCTCATACTCATCAATCAGCTGACCGTGACTTCGAGAGTGAAGTCATTGACCAACGTCATCCTCAGCTTTAATCATCATATTCACTTGCATTATAAGTTATGTATATATTGCTTTTATGTAAATAGCAACAAAGTACACGAGCTACTTGATAGTATATGTACTGCCTGTCATTATAATAAGCAACGCTTATGCATTCTTCAACAAGAAAGCATTGACTTCGACGATAGTGAATTCAGTCAAATCTTGAGATTTCATTATGTACGCAACAGTGTGTGAAATGTAGCAACCCGTTCTAAATCTAGTTATCTGCTTATAAGAAAAAACCCGAACGCACCCATGAGACGGTGATCTTTAGTTGAAATGAATTTTTTTTACGATAATTACCAAAATAAATTTAAAGAAATCTATATGTTTCATCTTTATATAAGCGTCATATAATTATATTTCCTTCAAACAATTGAACAGGTTTTTTACGAATCACGGTGTATTGGTGACAATTTTGATGTAATATTCTATAGGTATAAAGCCAAAACGCGTTAAGTTTAATTTCCACAATTTTTGCAGATATAATAAATTAACAATACAATAAATACATAGCTACATATCTACGCGTATGACTTATTTATTTATTTCTTATGAACCAAAAATAATGATAAAAATACAGACTTAATGTTATAAGAATTCGCTGCTTACCTAACTAGAAATAAAACAACAGATAAAATTATCATTATTATAAAATAGTAAATAATATCCTATATTCCTGGTTTTAAAAGTTCAAATCATGTAGTAATGTAAATAGATTAATAAATACAACCAGTTATGACTCATGCAGGAAACGGAACCCACATCGACTGTACTAACCAACCATCTTGCATAAATAATTGATCGAACTAGAACAAGAAGACTTATAAGTTATTGATATTTATCTGGTGTCGTCTTTTGTATTCTATTTTGTAGACTGTATTTTAAAAGACATACAAACAATAAATGTATTACGACGTCCGGTCTCTCGATCAATGATCTGGATTTGTATTTTGTACTCCCTTTATTACTATATTATGTACATATTTTCACGGTGGAGGAAAATATACTGAGAAAACCTGCTTATCTTCGAAATTGTATGATGTTTTCAAAGAAGGCTGTCAGTTAGCCTGCACTTGGCTAATGTGGACAAAAAGGAGATGTTACATAAATGTATGAAGCCTGGCCGTCCCCATGTACAAACTGTAGAAAGTAGATCATATTAATCGAAAACATTCCTTATTATTCAAATTCTACATTTCAACTTGGTTTACTAACAATAAATCAATTTGTGAATAACAAGTAAACAGTTTATTTTTCTCTAAATTATGCTAAACTGTACAAAGGCGCGGCCAAAATGAAATATGTCATTTTAGCTCGTAATCAATGGAAGACGACTCGAATCTACTTAATTATCTGTTATAAATTGTAATGACTACAATTTTTTTCGTGACCTCAAATTTTTTTAATTATAATTTTTTTATTCAAATTAAAAATTGATTAAATTAATATCCAGTTGACCATAGGTACAAGATAGATAGATAGACAACAGAGATAGATTGGAAGGCAGGTACAATGTATACACACATATTCTAACCTACATATGCAAAAGTATATCCTTCAAGAATTCGCACGGGAGACACGTGGTCAAATAAGGTCAAGGTCTCCTCTATAACGACGCCCGTGTCCTGCTGTGGGCTGCTATGGAAAGAAGCTATATATATCATATCTCAAATAACAAGGAACATACTATACTGTAATATAATTTCATCTTTTGTGTCTTATACCTGCAGCTCAAAATATTCTACATCTTGGTCGTCGTAAAAAATATCCAAAATATATCAAGTAATATATCAAAGTACAAGGAGAGAAGATGAGAGATAGATTTGTAAAGGATTTAGTAAATGTTTACCAGTTTTGTTCGAAGACTTCTTGTAATTTATTTATAATTAACAGATTAATTTCGTTTTTGCTGTTAAATATTTTATTTTACACCAGATAATTTGCAAATGGCGTATTTAAAACGTAGCTATGAAATTGTATAGTTAAAAACTATGATTAGTTTTTTTCTGTGTAGGCTATAAAATTTCGTCCCATTAGGATTTGAAAATGAATACTTTCCTGTTACTCGTATATATCTACCTCTTAAATGGTGTCGTTCAGAGTTAGAAAAGAAATTGTGGCTGAACCAAAAAGGGTCATTACTTTAGCGGAACCCAGTAGAGAAATATCAAAGTTTGTGGTTTTTTTTTAATCCGCATGTAATTTTTATAGGGTCAAAGAAGAAACATAGCTAAAAAGAAATAATAACGGTTAATAAATATATTTCCTATAAAAATATTAATTAGCATACTCGTATTAGATTCAAAAATTTAAATATTGCTATTTGGATAAATAATTAATTAGTCATTTTTTTATTTATCTACATCTAAGTCAAAAGCATAGAAATCTAGTCATTTATCTAACCTTGTTGTAAAAAAAGTGAAACTTTATACGGTTTTGAAACAAAGACTAAGAACCAGACAAACACGATTTTTATGGATAGCAAGCTCATTAAACTCAATAAACCTCTCAGTATACCTGATGAAGGCTCGAGTTTCCTTGTTTTGAAACCTGAGTCGACGTATGGGTATCAGTATTGCATTGTCAACGTCACAGTTGACTGATGTGGTATCATCGTTAAATATGATCTATCATCTATGAGCGACTTGATTAAATTTCATTGAATGTTAAATAATTGTGTGAAATACTTCAATACTTTAGTGATAGAAAAAGTACTTCAATAACAGAATAAATAGGTTTATTTTTAAATTATTTAACATAAATAACGACTTAAAAGACACCTTTAAACACATATAGGATGTCGTAGATAACGAATACACAAGAAGCTGCGGTCATGGATCAAACCACATTTTCCTTGTTCAGGAGGTAAGAAGTGTATATGAAGATATCAATAAGAAATAAATGAATTTAGCATTCAGTTTTTAATTATATTAATTAAATAAAACTGATACGTTACTCATGTAGTATAAATTCTTTTAATATTACTAGTATTAGTGATTCAACGAAAACATGAGCAAATTAATATGCTGTCATATTTTTATGCGACTATTTAATAACTTCACATTTTAAGATGTGTTGTGTAAATTAATGTGAATATTTATGTAAACTTGTTATAAAGAAGAAAAATGTCGACATATAAATTCAACAAAAAATTGTTTGATAGCACCTTGTCTTTTATACAAACAGAGATTCACCACAATTTTGTAATAATATTTAAAACTTTGACTAATGCTCTACTGCGTGGGCGAAGCTTAACGAGGATGGATGCGTCGACTACACTGATGTCTACGATATAAATTTACTGGAGAGGCTATCGTGATTACAGACAGTAGATTTTGGAGTGACAGTTATTTGGAGTGTTCCGTTCTACCCATTGTTGAGTTCAAGCTAACCTTACCTCCACGTAATGCATGCTACTGAAGAACAGACGGTATGGTGTAAAATCGGGGTTTAACGCCGTTGGTACACATATACGGTGGTAGAGTTGTCTTGTCTGGCCAGCTACCATCCTCCTTCTATAATCAACAGTGAAATGTTTTAGTATTCCGATTGCATTCTGGAAAACAATAATAAGCGAATTCCTGGTTTCCTTTTTGGCCGTCAACGCATAGGTAATGCCTTTTGCCTCAATTAGGTGACCCATATGCTCGTTTGTTGACTATTGACAGAATAATAATATTATTTATGTCTATTTAATCTCAGTCTTTGTATGAAGCCACAGACTTGGAAGTAGATAGAGTTGCTACTACTTTTTTGTTCTATTCTTTTCTTTACTTTTCTGTATATGAACATATATAAGCCTTTTTTTTCTATATAAGTATATCATCTTATACGAATGTTGAAATACAAAGGTTGATTTTTGTGTCCGTTAGAACAATCCCAAAATGAAAAAGTAGACATAATTTTAGTTCCTTAAAGGTCTCGTATGGTGTCATTGCAAAACTGTCAGTTGATACAGCATATCCAGTCTATTTTTATATTATACAGATCAGTGGTGGACTAGGATTAAGATGGAGTGTGACCACAGATGACAAAACAGCTTACTTATCGTTGCATTAAAGCCATAAATTATACATTTTTTATACAGTAAAGCTGCGTAAACCAGTGGAACGTGAAACTAAATTGGCGGATACAAAACGCCTATACTTCATAATGTGACACGTGTACGGATTTTGTTAGTTTTCATTTTATTTTTTGATATCAAAACTATATGTGATGGTTTTTATAACTCCTAGATTATAGACAAAACATATTTGTCTAGCAATATAGACAAACACATTATTGAGTGTATACTTTTTACATATGAAAATAAAAAATAATATGTTAGAAGATTTTTACAAACACTTTTCAAAGGAAAAACTACGGTATTGTTTCAGTAAATCTCTATTATGATTCGCAAAAAAGGACCCGACAAGAAACTCCCCAAAGAAGATTTTCCCTCACACGAACAGAAAGCACTTACTTAGGTACTATTTATATTATTTTTATTAAATTTAATTTGACTTATTAATCAACTTTAGTTAAATAGCAAATTTTAATAGTAGCAAATTTTTGGTTGGTGTCAGGGAATTGCGACAAACTTTAATATTTAGATATTTACATAATTTTACAAGTCATATTATGATTTATTTTAGCGGTGAATGCAAATATCATTAGAATATATACGTTTGAGAATTCTGTACAATGCTCTTGAAAGTATATAAATTTCACCAAATTTTAAGTACTAGTACAATCTGTGACCTCAACTTTTCACGAGAACAATTAAATTGCATTCACCTATGTATATAGTCACATAAGTTTATCATCATCTCATTCTATCTCAGTCCCACTTCTGATTAAAATTAAGACCCATAGTTCACTACCCTAGCCAAGTGCGAATAAAAAGACTTCGCACATCGAGAATAATATGTTTAACTCAAATATATACTATGTATACCCTGTATGAATGTATACCCTGGCAACTTATTAACCAAAGCAGATTTGGAAAAAATAAGTCGGAATCAGGATTGTAAATCTGTATCATACGAGAGTCAAAAGTGACTCATTCATCAACACCAATTGATAGTACGACACAAAGAATAAGTTGCTTTTGCGAGAATAAACGTATTGTCACTAACATAAAATGTTATAATTTCCAACACTGAAGGATTAACAATATTTAATAAAAAAATATATTTTAATAATGACACTGTACGACTGACTTGGAGGAAGTCTTATTCTGTCTTTCCAAGTACAAACAGACTTCGATATACTTACATGAGGATACTCTACGAAGTAGCCAAACTGCTTATAGTCTTAAATATTTTCTTTGAAGTTTGTCCAACAGAAGCTTGTACTTTACTTAATCCAGCAGCAGGCTCCAGCGAACTGGATTTAACACCCAATCACATAATTTGTAATTTACGTATACACCACATGCAGCATTTACTTGAGTTTTTGCCCGTATTCATTTCCGTTAAACCACTCAAAGGGAGAAGAAACAAACTTATATATAATAACAATAACAGTAATAATATTTTATTGAATACTTCAAAGCCCGACAGCTTAGGTCAATCATATGTAATGAAATTATGTCACTTCAGACACGATCAACTGCATTTCTCTCTCAGCGCTCTGTATTTCTGAGACATGCGGATTTTAATTATATTTTTAGCGTTCAAAAACAGTCCTTAAGCTACCTGAGAGGTCATCAGGTGGCATATGAAATTCCAATACTTAGATTGGCGACCTTCCCGTCTACCAATACACACTTGAGCAGCATGGTAGAATACGCTCTTAACTCCTTAATCACCTTATATCATGACACCCTGCAGTAAACTGGTAATGGGTGAAGCTAATGTTGTTTTTAATTTAAGCTTAAGATAACATCCGCAGAAACAGGGAAATAAATGACGTTAACTCATTTATGTTTTTCTTATCCAAATTTCCTAGCAGTTATTAAAATAGAAAATAAAAATATCGATCAAATGTTGTGTTGTGGCAACCGTCAGTTTGAAAAACAATAATTAATAAATAAATAAAAAACGTCCCGTCAGTGTTTCAATTCATTCTAGGGGCGGAGTCGTTTTACATTCAAGGGGAGGATATCTTTCGAAATCATTAGTCGAGGAATGCCTTTGGAAAGCTACATAATTTCGGTGCCCTTCGTCTGTCCGAACCGTGGGCGGATATAGCCTTTGTCTTTAGTTATCAAATGAAATAAAAAACCAAATGTCAGTTTAAAATATTTATTTGCGCCGAACGATTCATCCACATGTAATTCCGACCGCGTTGTCCACCGGCCGTGTTGTTGTCCGCGAGTGATCTATTAACGACAACGTTTCATTATTCAAAATTATTTTTGAAGCTCGATTGTAGGCCGATAATAACGTATTCGTATCGACCAGACCTAAATGATGACAGTGGGGCGATGTAGGTTGAAATGTGTGTTGAAGGATTGTAATGACACGGCGATGTTGCTATTACCAGTACTTTCTTATGGATTTTAACACCTGATCGTAGATCTTCGATTCGAAGATTTGAAAATAATATATTATAAATTAAAATTATTTTGGATCTCTGCAAATTATCACAGACCTTGAAATCATTATAAAGCACACAATAAGTAATTCTCTGAATCACTCTTTCTAGTTCTTACGCTGCTTTTGAAAGATTCGTTTATTTGCATTTTTCGTTTGTTCACCAGTTTATTCAATCAGTATTATCAACTTTAAATTAGGTATTAAACTTAATTCACCTAAGGCTGAACTGGATTGACATTGCTAATCTGCCATAAAGCAGTTTACCCCAAGGAGTATTTTGTTTCATTAAGTTGGGACCGGCCCGGTGGCGATGGCTTTCCTCACAATTACTTTCCGTGACCATATCACCAAGATACGTTATTGACGTGGAAATAATACCTAAAAATTTTATTTACCCACTGCCCATATACAAATATACGTCATTAACGAATCCTTATTAAAAACCTCACATTTACCAAACAAAACCGACACTGAGTCAGAGATATAACAATATTTAATTTCAACGCTTAATTATTTTATGAAACCGCTCATTAAATAACCTCGACGTGCCTTCAGTTCATAGCCACAACTAAATCCCCTGTTTGTATACAACCATTACAATAATCTTAACATCATTACCTATTGCATTATGGCAGCTGTGATAATAAACTTATGCATAAAGGACTTTTAGTCCATTCTAATGTATGTATGTGTTGTTAAGGATAAGATAAACACAAAGTTAACACTCGGATCTTTATTTTTAAGGCTTTCTCTTTAATTGCCTGTACGTACTTCACAGTATTTGAGTCGCGAACGGTGGTGTCGTTAAGCTATCGTAAATGGGCTATAATGTTAACAGGGATAAGAGCACACAAAACGTACAATCAGGCAATGTATTCAGATTTTAGTCATCGTAAATTTAAGTGAAGACTTAAGTGCTTTAAGTAAAAAAAAGAACAAACAAAAAGCGACTAGTAACGTCGTACCGTAGTAAAAAGCAGAACTTGTTTAATCAAAACGCTGTGATAGCGACCAGTATTTTGCAATTTTTATGATCTGTATTAAAGTATGCTAATTATACATTCCATAATTCATTATATTACATACTCAAGATTGGAGGTAAAGGTGATTTTACAATGTCCATTACCTATCAAGCAATCTCTCTCCATCGAAAATCAATAATTTTTTTTCATCATTTTAGGTGCCTGGCATTTTTCTTGAACTTCAACCCACTGGTGATGGCTTTGGTGTTGCAAATGTCCATGAGCGGCAATCATCACTTGCCATCTAAGCACTAGCACTAGCACTTGCCACTAAGCCAGCCAATACCATATGTCAGTGTTCCGTTTACTCACAACCAAAGAGAGCTAAACTCTAATCCGTGTGTCAAATGTTCTTAGACTTTTGAAAAGTGAACTGTCTCTTTTTACGCTGAAAGAAAGAGATATTTCGGAGACATTAAAAAATATTTAAAAGAAATAAAATAAATAATTTAACGTATTCGATTTTTATGAAGCACATTTTCTAATAATAAAAATAAAAATAATAAAATTTCTACTAGATATGTATATTACTTATAAAGTATCAATGTATACATGTAATAAAATGTTAACTGATCGCTGATAACATGAAGGATATATGATAAAAACTAATATTCTTAACGCAGTAGAAACCAGTTGTTAGAATTTTTGGCTGTTTGTCTGTGCAATTATACGCGGTAATCTCATAAACGGCTCAATCGACTTCGTTATTGTTTTTAGTAATGTATTGCAGTAAGCATCACTTAATATTTAAAGTTCGTTTTTCTATTAAAACTATTTCTAAACGTAAGGCGTAGTTTTTTGAACGAAGCGAGGGCGGTTACCAGTCGTAAATAATTGTGTTACTTATTCTAACGATACTTATAGTAACTCTATTAAAATTAATGAGTGTCGTCATAGAATAATCGAGATGACGACAAAACTCCGCGGAAAAAGCATCAATTTACTGACAACATGTGTCTTTACAGACTGCACACGAGTCAGTCGCTTCGCATTAATTTCTCAACACCCTATATTTATGACGAACTGCGAACCGACTGCTTCGTAGTTTACTAGTTTTATGTCATCGACTTCGTCCACATTTGTTTTTTATGTCAACAGTTCAACAACCATTGCCGCAGACGGGACACCTCATGGTAAGCGGTCATCGCTACCGATGGACGTTCGCTAAGCTAATGTAATCACTGACATGTTGTGACAAGGTAACGGTAAGTCCGTTTTTTTAAAACAAACAAAACTTTTCAGAAACATTTCACGGCGGATACGAAAAGAAAAGTTATAGCCAGACAGGGTACGAATCTTACCATCAATTATAAGTACAGTCGTAATTAAACTGCTTGATCAGATCCCAGCAACTTCCAACAGGCAGGAGCTTAGAATTGTATGTCCAGTATCCTCATATTGCATTAAACTGCAGAGATACAGCTGTTATTTTAATCGCGTTCCAGTGATGTTGGTAAAACCTAACTGCGGCAGGTTAATTGATAAAGGATTAAACAATTATACTAATAATAATAAGTATAAAAATCGGTTCAATAATATTCGCATGATGTATGGACAAACACAAAACTCAGATTTACAGAAAAAGTTTAAAGAGTGGAATTCCAAAATATATATTTCAGTATTTTTTTTTCATGTTATTAATTTTATCCTTCAATTATTCAATAATATGGAATATAGATTCATAATTATTTTTATTACTCATTTTCCATTTTAACATATGTATGCCTCAAGTCATATTATGATCATAACATAAAGGACAATTATTGCTCATATGCTAACACTGAAGCTATAATTAGGAAGGAATATTCAAACTTTATATTACAACATATTACAAATCATTTTTCGTTCCCAAGTTTGTAGTCTAGAGATTGGTCTTCAATTTACTGAACGTCAGAGTAAATTTTTGAACTGAGTTATATATATTTTAATATCAAATAGTAGGAAACTATTAATATTAAATCTCATAGACAGCCGAAATTGTATACAATGTGAACAGTGCATTTATCTGAACAACTTGTTACGACCTAACGTCCACACCACACAAATCATATCCGTCGAGTATATTTGCCGAACGCTTCCGAGTAGTTCCGAGAGACGTTAGAATGAGCAACATTGACGTCACTAGACGTCATCATGAACTCGCAGTTACAAGTTTGATACACGCCAAGATAGTATAGAATAGACTTGATAATAGCAAGCATTTACATTTAAGCTTTTGTTATTTCGCTACTAGTCAAGCCGTATTTGTCAAGTTTAGCCGTATTGGGGCGGCTTAGAATACTCCCCCCAATCCCATGCTGGCAGAAAAGGGTGTCGTAAGAGGCAACAGAAGCCAGCCTGCTTGATGGTAGGTAAGGATTATATTATCAGTATTATTATTAAGTCATTAATATTCTTACTGGTATTATTATTATTCCGTGAAGCCTGCCTGGCTAGCTACCATCCTCCTGCTTGAGTCAGCCGCCAAACGACTCGTCGTGTTCCGGCTGGGAGCTTGAGAGCCAGCACCTTCTTTCTAACCTTCTTCTCATTTCCTGGCCGACAACGCATCAGTGATACCTTTGGTCTTGCTGATGTCCATGGGAGACGGCGACCACTTACCATCAGGTGGCTCGTTTGCTCGTTTGTCGGCTATTAACATAAAAAAGTGAAGGTATATTTCATACAAATCCATGTGTTTATTCAGCAATGTTTTGTCATCGAAGTTGAATAGATGGAGCAGCTAAATATCCAAGTGGTTCCAGGTCACGTCGCCGTAGCTACAGGTGATGTGAAGTTAACTCTGGTAGTCCCCCATATAATATATAAGGCGAGACCCAAACTTCAAAGGGACGCACCGGATAATGTTTTACACAGGAATCCTGGAATGTTAGGAATTCCAAAACAACATTAAGCAAAGTCATTACTCGAACTAAAGTTGAATCACTGATCAAAACCAATATGCGCAGAGCACTACATGGAACTGCGAATACCTTCCGACGACTTCAACTATATGTATATGCCCGTTTAGGAATATTAATTCCAGCAGTTCATAAGCAATTCCAGGGATTCAACACCTAGCGTTCCTAATAGAATCCTTCTGTAATATAATATAGGGATAGTGGAAACTACACATACTGCACTGTTAACTGTACAGTTGAAGTTAAAAAAATCTTGCAGTTTGTTTTAAGAACATTTTAATTTACGTGTCCATAGGTCTTATCAATGACATTCTTATCAATGACATTCATATCAATAACATCCTTCCTAACTTTTCATTTCATCTGAAGACGGCGTTTCTGTAAAAACTACAACTGCATCATCAAATAGCGCTATACAATAGTATCATTTACACTGTATGTCCACTAGTTACTTTCATATCTATACAAGTAAATCAAAGGCCTGTATGAAATCGGATACCACTTTCAACATCGTACTTTGTAGCACGACTAATGTCTATTTGTATTTTGACGAAGCACCTCTCTGCTTCTACTCAAATATCCAGCTTAAATAGAATGAGGTAGCTAACGAATTTAATTTACATGAATACACTATTACATTATGAGTGATAGCCGCCTCAATTCCGCCGTCTTTTTTAGCGTAAAAGTAAGTTTAATTTATCGGTTAATAGGCAGTGAGCACACTGGGACAAGTCAGAGTGGCTGTAGCGTTAGCACACACGCAAAAAGAATCATTATCCTATGGACTATTGATGTAAGATAGATTTCTCGCTATTGCTAATCAATTATAGTTGTATGGGACAGCCGGAGTTTTATGCGCGTCGACAATAATAGACTGTGTTTTTTTTTGTATTTATTTTACACACTTGTTCTTCCATTATTTCTGTTTTATACCCATAAGTACTAGTCATCTACAAGCCAAATCAATCTTTACATGCTTAAAATATACATTTCCTATATGACGTACATTTTTATTAAACGTGAGATAATGATACAATATAGAATTTGTCTAATGTGAAAACACGGAACTTACGTATATTAACAAATTAATCAAAACAATAATGTGGAGTCAATACAACATCCTTAATAATTAAATATGTGTATATATATATGTATATATATATATATGTGTGTCGGAGATGGTCATTAGTATTGACATGAAACGAAACACAGTACGATATCCGAGTGATGGCAGCACCGCCGCGATGACTTCGATACTCGGCTAACATCGTGTTACAACAGAACCTAGCTAGTGGAGTGACGCCGGATGGAGCCACAGTTTACATTCTGCGGTCGAAGAGATCGGTTCCTCCGCACTGGGAACTATTATTTGTTTCATTTGCTCGGTGTGAAGTGTTTTCTAACAATTAATAAAAAGTGTTAAACGATTATACACCCACGTTATGTTCGACAATGCTGCTAAAACTACTGGCGTTTGCCGACATATATATACATGGTTTATGATAATTGTGTAATTCTAATAATCAAATATAGTGAAGATACTGTCTAAAGTTTAGATCCGGAGACATAATAAAGGAAATAAATTGAATGAATTAATAAAATAATGTTTATTCGAATTTGGTTTTTGCAAAAACTTTTCATAGGCCCAACTATACTATCGCTTGAACAAAAGTCAACCGTGGGTGGTCCAGAAGAAGAAGTGGCAAGAATTCCTGAGGACTTTTTTTCCTACTCACAGTTACAAAAAATACTAACAACTACTTATGGCTGTATATTCAACTCATGTCCAAGTTCAAACCCATCCGACGGTGGTCGCTTACACGGCATACAACGAGAAATATATGGAAATAAATAAAAATATTATCATCCTCCTGAATCCCGAGAAGGTTCGGAGGTGACTCTTAATCCTCTGATGAAACTAAAATACATTTGGCAAAAGGAGACATGCAATACTTTTCCCATACGCGCCGATTACTTGCTGAGAACCCCGTACATAGTCAAAGTCAAATTAAAAATGTACAATTATTAATCTAGTGTATTCACTGATTAAAATTTCGAAGGTAAAAATCCCGCAGCCTAAAGACTGTCAAGATGAAAACGGTGTCCAGTTCGAATGCCGTAGAAATACGCTGCTCTAAAATTTCGAATTCAGTGTTGTGATGCCTATTTTTTATATTATTTATCGCCTATTACAAAATAAACCGGCTAGTCGTGTTTGACATTCAGCCCACGCATTCGACGTTTTAATAAATTTATAGGGCTGGGAGCCGAAGATGTTCTTTAATGTAATTTTAGCGGGGCGTGATGAGGCTTATAATCTGTTGTAAGTAATCATGATCTCCTGCCACCGCCACCGAACTGCGGCGGTCTTTATCAAAACATGGAAAATAAATTAAAATTTGATCATTAATACAAGAATGTTTCTGTACTTTCATTAATTAAGTCAGAATACCAATCTCATTAACTTAAACGTAATGATTCTGTTTTAGAAACCAATCGAGGCGATTTAAAATACAAATACTCTTTCACTTTTTAAGTAATGCGTACGTAACTTTAAATTTCCAATTTACTTTTATACTCACAAAAAATAACTGATGGTTGACAAGGTTTGGATCGGATTTCGAAACCGTTGTCTATGAAAGCAACATGACTAATAACTCATCTAAAATTCATACATAACTCTGGTATAACGCAGCAGATCCGTGTACAGTATCCCACTCAGTGCACGTAACGCAGTAATTCTCGCTTTACTTGTCCTTGCTAACCGGCAATCATTCTTGATGAACTATGGGTTAACACAATAATAAATACACCTACTCGCGACTAAAACAAGAGTCAATTTTCACCTACATTTCAAATCGGGACAAAATCCTTTGTGTACAGATCGTGCGCGTCATTCGAGTGAAACTAAAGTTTTAATTTCCGTTACCGTTACGTCTACCAATCAGGTAGACCGTTTGTCAGCTAATTACTTACATAATAAGTAATTTAAGGACAACGATAAAGTGGACACCATTGTCTAACTACTTGACTAACACCATAGAATTCGCTATTGCAATACTGACTTTTAGAACACTTTTGTCTAATTACTTCATGACATCTTAGAAGGTTTAGTGCAGTTCGCTTGTGTGTGGCAAAATGGTTCGTTAAAATCATCCAGTCTATGTGGACGAAATCTTCACAAAGACAAGGCGAAAGCATGAAATTCAAAGTTTTATGAATCACTTATCGTTATAAAGTCGATAGAACCCTTAGCGACCGTAGTCCCTCCTAACACTTAAGGGTAAAATTTGCGGTATATCCACTAACTTTTTATTTGGTTCTTGTACTTACTATAATATCTTTAGCCCAAAAACTCACCATTCCAACAGCTTCGTTAGAAACAAAACAGCTAACTTAAGGTGCATGTGGTACAATAGCACAACATTCTGTAAAATCTGTCTTCTTTCAGATCCATTTCTTTTAAATCCATGCCTTAAATACACGCTGTAATTTTTTTCATTACCATAACATGTAACATAGTATCATTTGACGCACTAATATTCTGTATTACCATTTAATCCTATAACAATTTGTCAATTAGATAAACCATAAACGCCAGATAAAACAATTCCTAACTGAAACTAGATTAAACTATTACTTTACAAACAAACTACAATAACCTAATTTACTTGCAACGTGGTGAGAAGTGTTAAAACAATTAGTAACGAATAAAATAGGAGACAAAAAAATTAAATATACAAACACTTCACAACGTTTAAGTAACAGAAAAAAAATTAACCTCTCGATCATAACTCTGGTGCGAGACCAACCGCAATGTCCGTGTGGCAAAGGTGGGAGCGTCATCGACTGAAACTAATTACAAGCCATTAACGTTTTTTAAACCACAACGCAAAAGGAGTGTTATGTTTATAGCCTTTGTATAGACAAAGGTACATAGTTTTTTTCGACTTAAGCCACTTAGTGCCAACGAATGTTCCAATGGATGGAGATACTAATACTGGCTATAAAATTATTTAAAAGGCAAAATTATACACGCAAGCGAAAGCGCTCGTATCTCGATGGCTTGTGTTGATTAAAGTACATATGTCGAGTTAAAGAACAGCGACCGTTGACTGTGGTAAGTAGATAGACGAATGTTAGTGACAAGATTTCTCGAGCGCTTCCATGCTTTGGAGGCCTCGTTATGCCGACAGTCCTGGTTATTAGTCAGTTAGCAGTTGTTAAGACATATCGGAGGTCTTCAGGTAGCATAGGCATATACGATACTTTATTGGACCAGTAAACTATCCACCAATCCGCACTGGAGCATTCAATTGTAATTTAAGTACGGACTTTAACGTAAGGTGCTAATAACTAAGGGCAATCAGAATCACTGTTATGAAAAGCCGTTTGGTTACACCATAGCACCATAGATATTTAGGCGATAGATATATCGTCAGTGCAAAAGGCAATGACAATTATAGCTCACATTTATTACTTGTTACGTACCCGTTTTATTTCTATTAGCAGTATATTCCTAATCGAAACGGTTAACAGATCGTTGGAACTCAAAATAAATGAAGCGACAGTCTCAAATGTGCTCCTTTGTTGGTCGTGTGCATTGTATGGAGAGTATTTTCGCACGCTCGCCGAGGACAAGACACGACAGTTCGTCCGGTACTTTATGCACACATAAAGCCAACAGCCGATCACGCGGACACAATCCGTGTTTAAGACTGCTGCTTAGATGAACACTCTCCTTGTGACCATGTTGAGGATACGTTGTTAGCTCGCATAAATGTCCTTTTAAAGACAAAAAAACGTGTAGTATTGGAACTTGGTGAAAAATACAGCTAAAATGGGTTAAATCGGAGTCCCAAATATTAATCATTAAGGGTTTATTAGTAAATAAAAAACACACAACTTATACCAGATTTTTCTATATTGAACAACACGTGATACTCGTAACAAGCCTTTGTTTCACACATAAAAGTCTCCTCTCCATGCGATTTAAAATTTAAAGTCTGGCTTTCTGGCCTTTCTGCACCGGGTAAGGTTAGAATTCACAGTCATCGAAACAATCAAAATCATATGATAACAAAAATCCAATCAGTCGCTTGTAAAATTTAACTTGCTTTATGTCCTTGGAATCCTCCATAATTACTTGCAAACATAATTAAATTTAAATAATACAAAGTAATACTCATACCCAATAAATATGAACCATTGCTAACGTATATTCTAGGAGCATATACTCCCGAAATACTTGGAAGCAAATATTAATAACATTTTGAACGTTTTATAGCTCATATGTTTACAGCAGCCGTAAATATTATGGCGGCGAACAAAATTAACAAATGAATGACTGTTCATTGAATGCAGCTTACAATTTTAGCCGCGGCGGCTGAAAATCCGAGACACAGATCATTTTGGATACTCATAAATCAAATTTAAAACATTTTTAATGATCAGTCGTAAAATATGTTCGAGTATATTGAAGCTATTCAAAATGGGGATTATGAAAACGTTCCTTCCTGTCACAATGTGTTCGATATTCAAACGCTAAGTTTGCTTGTACCACAGTATAACAATTTACAGTGGTCCGTCATCTTTGAGATCCGAAGATAATCGTTACTGTCCAACTTCGCTAGTAGTCAACTTCACATCAAAATAACAGTATAACAAAATTATTAATTATGATGCGGGAGGTATGCATTATTTTACAATGCCCTTACCTTCATCGCTGTTAAGCCGAGTCCGTGTCTTACCTCACACTCCCCATGCGATCGACATACCTATTCATCCACGTTGGTCAACTGTACAAAAGCTTTGTATGAATGTTCCACGTAACATTTCATCTTACTTAATTTTGTGGATCTTACAAAGTTTGTGATAGAAGCGCAATACGTCTAAGATTAAGTGTCTTAAATAAAATTTAAGATTGAATTTCAATTGAAATAGTCGCTGTCGAGCAACGCTTGATGAATTATGATTTTAATTGAAACCTACATGTTGTTTTGTACAAAACATCATGGTACGCTCTATACAAGTGTAAAATATTGTAAGATATAAACAACGAGGACATGAGCAGCAGGCGGTCCGCGGGTAGTTGGTTGTTTGTCTGTTGAGTTTAACAACACACGTAGAACAGAAATAGAATAGAATAATCATATAATTAAAATTATAATGTATTTCCAGGCATCACATTGATTAATTTGTAAGTATGAAATTTCGCCACTTTGGGTTTTAAACTCCCTGAATCCAACGACTTCTCTCTCTCTCTTCTTTATCAGTCCACCTCATCGGGACAGTGTATGAAGCTATAAATGTAATCTAATCTATTCATTGTAATCCTATAATATATTTATTAACATAGAGATCTTCATGGCGTTCTCAAAGGTTTTTGAATGCTGCTAGCATACACTTGGACAGCGTGGCGGACTAGTCTTAACCCTTTCTTATTGTGAGAGAATGCCCGAGGCAAGCCCAGAAAAGACGGATTGTAATTATGAATCAAAATTATTAATACACACACATATTAAGAAACAATAATTAAGTAATAAGTCCATAAGGATGACTCGGATTCTCATAAAGAGTATGAGATTATGTATACGTTAGAACAATACACGAATGAATAACCATCTTATTGTTATAGATATCGCTTGAATACTTTTATTCCTAATTAAAATATGAAACTATTTTGTTAATATTGTCACAACATCGTGTTTGATTCCAATATTTTATTAAGTCAATACCGGACGTGCACTCAACTTATGTAATATGTTTAATTGACTCTCAACGGGTGTG
>PDGT01000049.1:108241-211503 GCA_003671415.1 Megathymus violae | reverse complement strand
GGGGGTTTTAGTGCGGTAAAAATCCCACATAACCCGGCGTCGCTCCCACGGCACCGGGTACCTTTTGAAGGGTTCCCTCTCGTTAACAAAAAAAAACATGTAAACTTATGAAAAAGTAAGACAGATTTATTTTGATTGAGTAACCGCTCATACATATGTACATGTACGAGTATTAAATTTTCACAATCAATGAAAGTATAGACTTACAACGCTTCATTAATACCACAGCCACTTACTAACAAACGAGTCACGCTGAGGTTTAAAATAAAAAAAAAAACATTTAAAAATGTCATTAACGAGCAAACTAAGCACTTCAATTCATTAAACAACACCGACGAGACACTTACTTGCACTTTTAATTACTTTCCGATTAACTCCGTGAAGTAGCGCCTACGAAACAGCGATATAAAAGGAACTTTTCTGCTGACGGTCCGTGTAATAAACGCTCCGTGGACTGTAAAAAACGATTAGCTTGTCGGTTCCACCCGAGAATTAATATTTGTATAGAGAGGCGGTAGACGTGTATATCTAAGGGTATGCTCACATACAACCACTCTGCGGACAGATTCGACTACAAGACTTGTTTGTAAAAAAAGGTCAACAGAATAAGATATCAGTTCTGAAGTTGAAGTCTAATTGGTTATATCGATTGGGATATAATATTGTAAAACTAATTTAAAATTTAATGGCATATTTAAAATTACTTGATATACCAAAATTACGTACCTTCTCTGTCCACACGTTATATAAACATGAAAATTTACTTATTGATGTCATTCATTACTAAAAATACTTATTGTCTGCATGCCATGCGTATTGAGTTGTAATTTCATTTACTTTGCTAAATTTTTCTAACTTGTTGTAACATTCTCACGACATCGCGACATCATAAGGCACGGCCGTTAATACGAATCCAGCATGAACACGGCCTATATCGCTTTAAAAACTGTCAATTTTTTGCTCCGCACAAAGAGATGCACAATAAAAATGCCACAGTGTTCTTACAAACGAGAATTTATATCCGCCGTATGCAAATGAGTGAACCGCTAACACAACGCATTTTGCCGTAACAAGGACCCGTGTGCCACGAGAGGCCGCAACAGCCGCTAACATGTTACGCGTGGACTAAAGTTCAATGATATTTAAAGAAAAGACGCAAATAGTATTATAATAAATACAATATAAACGAATAGGTAGATATTAAAATCGAATTCTATCTATTATGTTCTTCAATATACTAATATTTTAAAATACAATCAATAGATTTTAAACATTAAAACGTACATATTAAAATCAATTAATTAAAAGTATTAAATATAAAATTTTTTAAACTAAACGGTTCTGAAAAAAATATTTACTTAATAAATATTCTAATTATGATACGTAAATTTTAGAATATTTTAAACAATATCGTATACCTATATCAATACCTAAAGTAAATAAGTCTTAAAGTAAAGTGTAGCTTCTACTCACGGATACAATTAAGTTATAAAGTGAAGATAAATGATGGATTCACACGCTCGGGCAGTAATTACTCTACTAAGTACTCAATCAACCAGTCTAGTGCGAGAATGTTATGAGAACCATTTCATTCTATAAAGAACATTTCATTTCATTCCAACATCTATACACTTTTCAAATACATATTTTTTTTATATTAAGCACTTAATATATTTAAAATTTATTGACATTTTGATTGTAATAAACTATTAATAAATTATAATATTAATACATAAAAATAGACAAACCTTCAGCCAGCTTGGTATTTAGTTACTCTGCGTTCTCTCATGCGAAAGAAAAGAAATTGTTTTCAGACCGAAGTAAAGAAGGCTACATGTGTGACATATAAATGTTTGTTCTCGGGTAGTACTTGTGTGCGATATCTGATTTATTTTTATGTCTATGCCAGTTACAGCACAGCGAATCCTAAAGTGAGGGAGTATAATGTATGAGCTTATGTGATCTCATTATTAATAATTACGAAAAAATAAATAAATTTAAATTATAAATTAAAGTAATATTTAACTACGTCATTAGTATATGTTTCTGTAATTTATTTCATTCAGAACTATCACGATTATAGTGTGAAGCAGGAAGAGAGATTATATACATAAAGCAATACGGACGCCAGCTCGCACCACTTAAATATGTTGCTTAGTCATAAGTAAACTAGATCTATTAGGTAGTATAATAATTGAGATTTATTTTATTACAGGCTTAGATTTTTTTTTTTTATACTTACCTGTTAGCTATAAATATATGCTACCAATATATGTAATATGGGCTAAATAAATATATTTATTTAAATGTATATTACATAGAATCGCACATGCGCAAGTAATGCAAAATTTTACAGATCACTTTCCCAATATCAAATATTTCACTTCAAATCTATACTATTCAATAGTATTCTAATATTATAAATGCAAAAGTAACGCTTGTCTGTCTGTTACTCATTTGCGACCATACCGCTTCGGGGCCAATTGTGAAGAAATTTAATACGAAGCAAATTTGAGAGCTTCCTATGTCCTTATAGGAAATTTTTCGAAAATATTCTTTCAATTTGTAATATTTTAATATTAAACGATAAAAACTTCAAAATAATAACAATATATTTCTGTAAATGTAATCAATAACACACACAGACAAGCTGGAGGAAAAAACTGATATTAAGTAAACTCGATAAATTTATTTTATAAGACAACAGATATGTTACAATATACTACTATTATATTTCTGCTCAGAAAATGTACTTACAATGTATTTTTCTAACTTGACGTTGGCAAGAATAACCTTGTTTAAAGGCATTTTCGCTACTGTTTATAGTTGATTCATAGCGTTTTTGCACCCGATAGATTATGAGTTACAACAACATTTATAGTTTTTTCCCCTGGTAAACATAAAACCAAGTCAAATCCAAACAAAAAATTCTCAAGCAAGTAATATAGTAACGGTTACATAGAATTTGCTATTCAATACAGATAGCAATTCAAACAAATAGACTTTTTGCTCAATCCAAAAATCCTTCTGGACATGTTTTTACTAGATCTTAAAAATTACAAATCCAACTAAAAACTGCACATTATAGTTTATATAAAAAAGTAACTGTATTTCGGTCTATTTATTGATTTATATGGAACCGCGTTTTCGTTTTTTTAGGGTAGCTACTCCCCATACGTGTATATCAACATCGTTACAACCAATATTATCCCAATGGTGGGGTTGGGTCTCCTCTCACAATGAGAAGTGTAAAGGCCACGTTTTGTCAGGCTCTCCAAGTGTGAGTTACAGAACAGAGTTTACGTTCGTTTGAGAAAGTTTGACCAGACCAATGTGTGCATTTGTGGCATGATAATGACAGATTTTAATCACCCGCATTTTGTATTTCATTCCTATTTATATACGTATATAATCTCAATAATAATATATATAATAATCTCTTGGTACCTGAGAACTCCTTACAACCTCTCCAAATTCACGAGGCGGTTTTTTTTAAGTCAACACTGAAAGTTTATTTAATTAATAATAATGCTGCTGCTACAGAAATAGGAGCGAACCTTTCAGAAGTGCAAAGAACGACTCAAAGGATGTCATTTAGAGCCTTAGCCTGTATTAATGCCAATGGCGGCCATTTCGAAAACGTTATGAATTAATTACCGTTTTTTTTTAAATAAATGATTTAAATTTACACTTGTTTTTATTGTTTCCTTACATTTAAAATTATTGTATCAAAGGGCAAGAGGTATTTTTGATTGTAAGACGCTTAAATGTTCCACTAGCCTGGTTTTAAAAGTCTACTCTTCTTATTATCGAAAATGGAGTGCATACTTCAAGAGTTTGTAGTTCAGTAAATGACTGAGAAAACTACGAACATTTTTATGAGATTTTGTAGGTAATAGCATGTAATTTAATAATAACTGATAAAATAATAATATTCATGGGGCATTTTTCCAACTTTTTAGCGAAATTATATAAAAAAGGGTAATTTTTTTCAAAAAGTTTCCGTTAATTTCTTAAAAAAAAATCCTATTTAATTTTAGGTAGAATGTATACCTCGTATAAATAAACTATGATAACAACTAGTAAATAAAAAAAACAGAATGAAAATAAATGTAAAAACAAAAAAAATATTTTGAAAATAGTGCAGCAAGTCAGGTTTCTCCACAAAAAAAAATAAAAAACTAATAAAAAAAAAAATTCGATAAGACCTGTACTTTAATAGTATTTGTTGATAGTTTTGTCCAAATAATCAAGAGACGCCGGGCGGTCACTTCGCGCTTTGACACCTGTATATAGATGAAAGCATTACAATTATAACTCAGGTGAAATTCAGGAACTTAGTTTTTATAACTAATCTAATCTAAATATGACGACCCCATGGCTCATTTGGTAGTGACCCTACCGAGCGAGCGAGGGTTCGATTCCCGACCGGGGCAGATATTTATGTGACAGATAAATGTTTGTTCTCGACTCATGGGTGCGTGTAATGTCATATTTGTGTATGTCCATGCCACCCGCAGCACAGGGAATCGTGTGCAGGGGTGTGAGTATGTAAACGTTTATTTATTTATTTGCTGGTATATCAATTACTAAGCAATACTCGCAGTACTAGGATATCAAGGAAATAAATTATTTATGATTGGAGTTCTGTTAACTCCAAGGATTTATGTTAGCGGCGATATTTTACAACCTACTAGATGTCTACACAATTTACAGCAAGCGATCAGAAGACCAGGGATAGAGAATCGAAGTCGCGTTTTATTCCTTTGTTAATGATCGTAATTACAGACTTCGAAATATCACAAAATGACAATCAGTCTATTAAAATTAGATTCCGATGCCATTTTTAGTCTTCAGAATTTTCAAGACTGAATCTATAAAAATATAATGATAAAGGTCTGCAACAGCACACCGCACAACGGTGCGGGCATCACAGAAAAACTACTGGATTGACTTCAATTATGTTCCCTAAGTTTTATTTCTTAGACGCTTGGCCCTTATATAAAAAAACATTGCTATATATATTCATTTAATATAAAATTAATTAAATTTTAATGAAAGAAACGATTTTTATAAGCATTGATATATTTTTATAAGTATTCAGTGATGTGTGCTGTTTTGATGTTTTTTTCTCTGCACATAAAATACATATGTTGTTAATATGGTAAGCAACGGAGACTAAGTCACGGATAAAAGCTACTATTTAAATAAAAACTTATAAAATTTGAGATCGTGGATCGTGTATGTATTACATAATTTGTCACGAGTAAGATGTAAAAAACACAGTTCAAATCTGTTATTTAAACGCTCCTAATGCCAAGAAGTGCAGTTAGAACCTAGAACATATCTTCACTACCATCAAGGCTGTTGATTCTATGTCAGTGATCTAACAAAATATATCAAATAACACAATGCGTACATTGATTAGCAAGACTTTAAGATAACCAAGAAAATAAGAATAAGTAAAGTGATAATAACATAAAATATATTATTATTATTATTATGACTTTCCCACAATACGCCACTGAGTAGTAAATTACTTTCTTTTTATATTTAATGTACACATCGCCGTATGTATCATCTTGGGATGTATCACAATTATATAGTCGAGGATTTACCACATATCTGTTCATAAAAGTGCCTCGAAATTACCTTCCAAATTACCGGATCCATTTACGTATTCGACCAAAGAATCTTAAATTTGTGACATACATAACAAATCGCAATAAATTTAAAAAATTGTTTTTTTAAAGTTTATGAAAAGCTTTTTAAAAGCTCGAACTTTATCAGTATTATGTAAGAGAAATAAAGGTTATATACAAAAAAATATAAAACAGCATACAAGCTTCCTATCGTCATATTTTAATTTTTTAAGTGTACAGACAACCAAAGACCTCATAATATCAGAAAGTTCGTCGGTGCAACCTATGAACAAGCAGGTGTAAACTGGGGAATGATAATCTATGGCAAGAGATACGCAATCTTACATGTAAGATAATTTTATATCTCTATTATCTGAATAATGATTTTACTACCAATAACTCCTGGTGGCGCGCTGTTCAACACCTTTCAAACAACAGAGTTTATATTGCATGTGATTATATTTTTTTTGATTGTTGTCTTAGCTTTCTTTTATCATTTAGTAATATCCCTGTTTTATAAAATTTTATGTTTATCCTTGCAACAGCGGCTTCTATGTTTACACTGTAACATTTTTTGTACAAAGTACGTTATTCGTCACCTAAGTGAATTTTATGATAATAAATATTACTCTACTTTGCGGAGAGAAAACTGTGAAAGAAAGAAAAAAAATCAAAAAAATAGTGCTCTGGCTGGTTTTTAATAAATAAATTAAATAATAAGCTATACCTAAAGCTACACACAAGACTTTTTGCCAAGCTTGTCAATTGTCTCCCACACATATCATTGGCGTACATAAGTAATATTCAATCAATGCTTGACTAAATAAATAAAACGTCCCAATGTTTTTTAATTCTCGAATTCGTTGCGGAGCTTTATTCACCTTAATTATTATGCGCAATAATAAAAAAAAACGGCATTTCTAATCTTATTTTTGGGCTGAGTAATGCTAATAATAGCCAGACTGGAGATTCAATGTAATTGTTTTTTTTTTTAATATTAATAACAGACAAACGAGCAGACGAGCCACCTGATGGTAAGTGGTCACCGTCGCCCATGGACATGAGTAACACCAAAGGCGTCACTAATGCGTTGGCGAGTCGGCCAGGAAATGAGAAGAAGGTAAGAAAGATAGAATTGCCTCTCAAGCCCCCAGCCGGAACACGACGAGTCGTTTGGCGGCTGACTCGAGCATGAGGGTGGAAGGTAGCCAGGCAGGCTTCACGGAAAGATAATAATACCATCAATAATATTAATGATTTAATAATAATACTAGTAATATAATCATTACGCTAAGCCCTACCACTAAGCAAGCTGACTTCTGTCGCCTCTTACACCCTGTTCTGCCGGCATGGGATTGGGGGAAGTATTCTAGGCCGCCTCAATACGGCCAGAAATTAATTTCATTGATAACATTTTAATTACATTACATTCTAAAAGCAATTATATACGATAATAAGTAGAACTTTTGCTCAACAAACATTCGTACTTATTATGAAGTTACAGATCAATGTTTATTTGTTTGTACCTAAAGATAATATTCACAAATCGACGATGGTAATTAAATTATTGAACTGTCAAGAATGTAACTTGCATGTTACAGATGAAGATATTTCAATCTGCTCTATGGCTAGAAAGACCAAACCAACAGTTGTCACTAACCCGCAACAGAGCCTTTTGACCTTCAATCGCTAGCTAATGGGCCTGTAAAGGTTAGATGAAAATCTGAAGGAAGCCAGACTTGTGCTATAATTGAAGGTGATACGAGATTTGGGCTGCTGATTAAGAGGCCTTTGCTGAAACGTTGTTTGATGAAATGTTAGAATTGTTCAAAAGGACATCGTAAATATTTGATAAATAAGTATTTTTAGGTATAAAATATTTATCTACTACACACTACTAAACTACTTCATCGCTTATACGACCTTCATTAATTTTTACTTAAAATTGTAAAGGGGTAAAATTAAATTAAATTTTCGAATCTCTATAAATATTTTTTTTTTATTTTTTTATGTAGAAAGACTTTATTATGGATATAAAGAACGAAATATATTTTTTGGTAATTTTTGTCTGTTTATCTGACCATGCAACACGTATTACACTAAAACCACAAAACAGACTGATCCTTAAAATTTTAGGAGCTTATTTCATAATATAGGATATTTTTTCCCCGGAAAATGTATCTATTCCTGCGAAATAATAAGAAATAAAACTTAATATGGAAATTCTATAGGTAGAGGACATTAAATAAAATTTTGACTGTCTGACTGCAGCTATTATAATAAATTACTGGTTTTTTCTAATTTTAAACGTAACTTTTACTATTTCTAAACGAAAGACGCAAGTTTACTGTCACAAAGCGAGGGCGGTTACTAGTATTCAATGACAATAAATTAAAGTTTTTGTAACTTTTGAACTAGTAAAAATAACGAAATTGATAATGAAATAGGTGACTCTATTATGTTTACAATTTAAAGCCTAGTAGCATAAAGCCTTCGCTTTAAGCTTCTACTAAAACAAACATATCCTGTATAATAATTTTTTGGTTTAAGATATCTTTATTTTCAATATATCGGATGATTATAAAGTTGTTCATATATAAACTTAAATTACTTATTTAAAGCACTAGTAACCTGGATCATAACACTTTAAAATATGTGTTTTTTAAATTTTAGTTGATCGTTGAGGATATCATTTGTTCCCTAAAGAGAAACAGCATTATAAAAAACAAAACAGAATAATCCGTCACATTCGTAAGGCATGTAATCTTGTACTTGTTAAATTCACTGAATGCAATTCAAAAATGCATTTTAGCTATAGCCGTGACGTTTTACTTGTTGTTCAATCACTAAAAGAAGCTTATTTAATGGATTTCCACCATTACTGAGCAAATAATCGCGCTGGACTTATAAGGTCGTGGACATGTTTAACCCGGATCGATATAAAATAACTTATTCCATAACTTAAACATTTTTGTCTCTTGCTTATATATAATCGGTGAAAATGGATCGGAATCGTAAGACACGATACGGCAATTAATCGATTTCTAATTTAAGCTATTTACTTGGTTATTTCATTGCAACCTTAACTGCAAACGAATTTTACACATATCTTTAAGCTAATTGTAATACCGAAGGAAGATTGAACGGTGTTTGGTTGCAGGGTATCCGCTCCGCTTCGCACTGCGCTCGCAGTCCGCGCTGCCCGCGGCGCGACGCGCAGTCACGACGTGCCCGGCTCGCTGCGCCGCCAATTTGTGCCCGCCCCGTGTTGGTTTTGTTGAAGCCAGCGTCTTCATACCTCAACTATGCTTTTTGCACTATTTGCGACGTTCGTATCTAGTGTCTTTGTAAAAAAACTAGTGACGTAATTTTATTGAATCCGTCTTATTCAATGACATTAAATAACGTTTTATTTGATTTTAGCAATAGACTATGATTTTATAAAATAATTTTTTTTACAAGTTTTTATATAACTTTCATGTAAATGTTTATTATAACACCGATGTATAGTTCATACACTGTTTTTGAATCTCTATTTTTGATAGTGTTACGAATATTAAGTATTTAATTCTCTTTATGTTTTGTTAACTTAAAAATGCATTACTGGTTAAAAATCGTGTTGCTTACATTTACATAATCAAAATAATTTACAGTGTAAGTCCTAGTCAGACAAATATAACAAAGCAAGATAATTATTTCAAAGGAACATGTCTAGAGCAATGTCCGTCTACTGTTGTGCAATTTGCACTAATATTCCGTTTCTTGCTACAATCATTATGTGTACCGACGTGGCTTTGTATCCTGAGTCAACGTAAGGTCCAAGAATTCCACTTAGTAACTTATTCGCAACAAAATCTACAACACACGACATTAAGTTATTTATTGTACTGATTTTTTTAAATTGTCCGTAATTTTTCTGCAAAATTTCTATTTAAAACTTTACCGACACACGAATGAGTAATTAGGTAATAAACATTTTGTGCATACCTCTTCATCTTCCAAATTTGTTAAACACACAACTTCACCATTGTAACTTGACCTTCGATGGATCTTCGAGAATGTAAAAGAATGGCTCGGCATGTCTACAAATGAGTCCAAATTGAGGAGATTAGCCTTTTTCCACTGACATTGTTTAAAGCCTTTAGGGCAATGTTTTGCTGTCTATCAACATGAGGTCTCTTTATATTCATTAACGAACAACATCACATTAACAATGAATTAGTTTCTTACCGATTTTTTTTTTATCTAATTCTAATCTATGTATCTAATGCTTTTAGCCTCTGTATAATTTTAAGCAGTAATTATATGTATATTTAAAATACTAATACAAATTACGTTACTTATATTTCAATACTAATTATAGTTCTATAACATGTCATTTTCGTGATTTATTTAAACTTATTTGACTTACTTAAAATTACTTAATTTTAAGAACAGGAAAGTTATTAGATATTTCTTTGGAATAATACTTAATTTATATTTTGACTTTTTTTTTATTATAAAATTTTATTTCTTGACTCAAACTTCATAAACTATAATAAGGTATTTGCTTATTTTATCAAATGTGACACGTCATTAAAGAGTTGGATCAAGCATTAAAAATTGTTGCACGTACATATTGTAGCATGTGTCTATCACGTATATACAGAGACTGCGTCAATATAAAATTACATACCAAATTCTTGGATGCTGCATTCGTAAGCACTACACAGGTACAGAGCTGGTTTTGTTAACCGCCGTGGGGTCAGATCTCGCTGGACGCCCGGTAATGACGGCCGTCAGTCCGGCCGTCACTCACCGACTCCGAAGAATGAGTTCATTTCCTTCGAACACACGAGGTACGATTTTTAATTAAGTTTTTGTTAAAAATTCATTAAAGCGCGGCGACGAGCCCGGGTGGCTGGGCCGGACCAACTCTGCATGCATAAATGACTATGTAATTAATGAGCGTAGAACGTAGGTGCTTTCCTCGTTATTATGTCGAATTTTTTAATGATTACGCAACCATTTTTAACCGTCAACTTTTAAATTAAAACTCCTCGTTAGAAATAGCTGGCTGATTAATCGAGAATAGGTAATTTTGAATGTATTAAATTTAACTCTACCTAATCATTGTAACAAAAATACGGTCGTAAAAAACGTCCGATTACAATGTACTTGATATAATACCAACAAAGTAATGTTAAGAGTATACATTTTTATTTGGGATAGTTTTATTATTAACTAGTAACCCATCCTGGTTTCTTGTCAGAAAACTTACGCCTTACTTTTAAAAATAGCAACAAGACTTGACACAGGTGTTAATCTTTTTAACGTGCAAAAATGTCATGCTTGCCTCATTTAATTATTGTTTTATGAATCTGTTTCAAAAGTGATATGTACTAATAACATTTGGTCCGTTCGTCCGGCACATATACACAAATAGATGGAAACAGTATATTATACGACTATTTTGGAATTTTGAATAGATATAGATACAGTCGGACTGTCAATAATTCCAGAGAATATTTTTTGACCTTTATATCGTTAATAACGCTTGCCTATGTTTAAATTTTCAAAAAATATACATTCTAGAGTGGACGCTATTCGTTTAATTATTATTCACATTGCATTATTATTCATAGCTGTTTATCCATGTGATAATTATTAATTAACAAATGACAAACACCATCATAATTTAAACTAAATCAGCAAATGCAATTCACCTCAAACTTATCTTCACTAATTTTCCTTTTTGGAGACGAAATGTTACAAATGTTTTTTACACTTATTGTAAGTAACATCGATTTCAAAACGTATAATTCAATAAATAACTAGTATCCACATTTACTTGGATTCCATTGCAATAAAGCTACAGTCGACAAACAGGTTTCGTATATACATACATTCATATGAAGAGATTGAGATTATTAGACTACAGAAAAACAAAATAAAACTCATCACGTGGGTAGAGACGACACATTTTTAAATCTCTACTCATTATCCTACCGCTCCTGGATGTCATCTCAACAGTCATCGTCACCCCGCATTTTATTCATGAGAAATAGTCCAATGTGTCAGCAGTTTAAAATGCGACACTCGCGTTACTGCATCCATATTAAATGCACAATCTTATACAACTCCTACCATAATTACACAAATGACGTACACTAGTGTTGTAACTAAATTATGTGATTTTTAAAGATATTTTTATTGAAATTTAATTTTAATTGACACCGTTTTCAATGAACACTTAAATAATGAATATAAAGTCACATAACAATTTTACACTATCGATAAAAAATATTGATTAATCACACGTAATTAATTAATAACTTAATGATATATAGCAATGAATTAGAGGGATTAAAATAATAATATATATGAAATCTTACAAATAAAATCAGTAACACGCAAGTAGTTTAACAGTGTCACAAAATTGAACTAAGTCAATGAATAAAGCAGTCGTTACTAAATCAACCCCTAAATTCGTCTATGTGTAAATGAGTTTACATACCGTTACAGGATTATACATTCCATAAGTCATTTGAATCAATGAATTGAAAATACATTATTGTCTAGAAATGTCCCTTAGACAGTGTAATGATTGTCTTCTAAGGTGTATAATACAAGATCATTACCAGAAATCGAAGCACTATGCATTATCATCTCATTTACAGTTAATTGGTAACGTTCGATAACTCTCGTTCTGTTACCCGTTCCGTAAAGACTGGAGCTGATGAGAATCTAACTTTGATATTTTAGATTATACAATAGACATGAATAATGTTAACTTTATATATGTACTTACTTGTCTTGCGTTGAACTTCAGATCGCTTTGAATTTTACTGATTAAAATTTCATTTCATTTCAATGAACTTACTTATAAACGCAAAATTTGTTTATTCTTTAACGACAAAGTTATTATTACTTATAAAATATTGAGTTTTGAAACTAAACCTATTTTGGTTTACTTTGATGTCATTTGAGTTCTAATTAAATAATAAAGTTCTAAGCCTTGCACATCTATCATCATCACATTAGTATATAATGATATAAAAAGTGTACAAGATGCAGCTGTACCAATATTTAATGTAGAAATTTCAAATGTAGGATAATATCTAGCCATTAGTAAACCGCTAAATAACGTCTTAACTCGAGAGTACACAATTGCGGCTATAACGGACTGACGTTGCTAATAACGTAAGAACAGAATATTCCGCTCGGCTATTTCGAAACGATTGTCCGACATAATAATATATATTTAGCCGCTAACGATCAAACTACAGCTGCGACAATGCGTCTGCGCAAAACACGAGCGCTGTCGTCGGGCGGCGCCGAAACCATTTGTATATATTTATCTTCAAAGTGAGCCAGGGTTCTAACACATCGCGCTTTAAATCGAATTGAGCGTCGCAGATTCGTCTATTTGTGACCAAATGGCATAAGACAGTTTTTAAATGGCTGTTTAGCGTCCGTCTTGAAATATATTTCATTGTACTATGTCAACATATTTATTTCCTCTAACAACAGCAGCTGACTATTAATCGCCATATATTATGCTTGCTAGCTGTCATCGCTATGGTGATTCAATTTTATTTCTGACATACTCCACACCCAAATGTAAAGTGCTAATGAGATACAAAATTCGATGTTTTAAAAATACTTCGTTTCGCAAAATATTAAATTTCTAACAATAAATTTATGAACTACGTCAGTCAAAGAAAAGACTTCAACGTTACGCTGTGCGCAACTTTTGTAAGAGACGAGAAAAACTACATAGGATAACGAAATTACATCATGCAAAACTAGAACCTATGGAAAGGGGATACAACCTACTTTTGCTTGTATATTTGACTTTTATAGATTTTCATTTGAAAACTACACTTTGTAAGTTTGAGCAGATTAGGAAAGGAAATTATATTAAATTTTAAGCTAGGTCTTTTCATCGCTGAAAAGGATTTGTTTGGCAGAATATTTCTCTATACTCTCTCTCTCTCTCTAAAACTCTAAAAGTTTTCGCTCGCTAAAATACGTCGTTTTCGTCTTTCAATACTAAGTTATTCAATATTAAATTATGTAACCAACGCAAAATACTTTTAGAAAATCGGTACATGACTATTAAATTAGTACATAGGTCTTATTAAGGATAATACGATACATTTAAAAACTTACATTTTCAATTTATAACAATAAATAACTAATTGTAGAACTCACAATTTATTTCACTGTGACGTTGACAATTAATTGAATCAAGAAGGTCAACAAACAACTCTCCGAGTTACAACGTATTGTAAATTACAAATGTTCATAGACGTCAATTTTGTTGACAGCTGACGAAGACGTTAAACTTTAATTTGAGTTTTACTTAATTAAGTAAAATAAAGTTTTACTTAATTAAGTTCTCATGTATCGTAAATAAGAATTTTATTACTGGTAATGAACATCAAAGTAAATAAAGCAATTGATTTTTATACTTTGTTTTAAAATATATAAATTTATAGTATACATTTACACAAATACATTATGTATATATATTTGATGGCTATGTCAATAGTAATGTAAGTACAGTACAGCACAGTATGTAGTAAGTATGTGAGCACGTTGAATATGCCCCTCTGCCTATCCAGTCGCAGGCCTGCTGGAAAATTTGTCTTTAGAAATAAATCTTTTCTAAATTGTATTTTAATTTTATATGTTTATTTTAGTATTTCAGTGAAGTAATTTGACGACCCCATAGCCCAGTTGGTAGTGAGCCTGCTTGCCGAGCGAGGGGTCCCAGGTTCGATTCCCGGCCGGGGCAGACATTTATGTGACAGATAAATATTTATTCTTTGGTTTTTGTGATGTCATATATGTGTATATCCACGCCACCCGTAACACAGGGAATCCTAATGCGAGGGTGTGAGTGTGTAAACGTTTATTTATTTATTTATTAATACTTAATAAGCCTACTGCATATCATGGGTCTCTTCTTATTATTGAGGAGGCTTACTGCGTAAGCTGCTGGCTGCTCCAGTGCGAATTGATGGAGGGATTAATGGCCAATTCATACGCCCAACATTCTTAAGTCGCCTGAAGGTATTGACATAGCTGTCTTCTATTTGATGATAATTGACTTCTAACCGCACCCCTCGAAGGACTGATGGGTTCAGAAATTTGTCCACTAACAGTCACCCATCCCACTTTTGACCGAGCCGGCAGTTGCTTCACTCGGCCGATTGGTAACCTCGACACAAACCAACGAGCTATGAGAGCTTGTACATAGACGATAAAATAAGGATACAACAACATAGCATTTGATAAAAATGAAGATATCTACTTTACAGATATGAAATCTGTTGGTACTCATTTAACGTGAAAAACACTGGCGGCCGTGCATGTCAGCCATCAGAGAATCGTACAATTATTTCATCCCACACAAAAGTGGAATGATACTGAACATGTGATAGCCATTAGGTTATAATTGCAACAGCTATATATAGGCTGCGTTCGTACCTTGCCCATATAACTGCAATTGAGGTGAGGGTAATATAAATGATATTTATAATCTGTTACAACATAGTTTTTTTTACTGATCTTGTAGCCGAGTAAATTATTTCCCTGGCTACCAAGCTCTACTTCCAACTAGGACTCTCTGGTACGATAATCCTTAAATGATAAGTAATCATACATCAACTTTTATTTTCTAAGATATAGAATAGGATTAGAGTTTTTCAAAGCATGATACGAGTATATAAAATACATGTATATATATCACCCACGCACCTAAAATATTAGTTCACTCAACGCGATTTTATATGCAGTTAGTCTAATGAAACAACCAGCCGTACTTTGAAGAGAACTAATATATTTATGATGTCATTTCGATGCGCAGTGAAATTTCGACATTACTATCTAACTTTACAAGTCGTAAGTTTGGCATCTTAAATACCTATAACTAAATATTTCAAATTCCAAATTCTAGTCGTAATTAAGTGTTTCTATTCGAAGCTATTATTTCACACATGTAATATGATACGTTCTCGAGTTACGTTGCGTTTTACGTCGTTTGAAAAATTTATTATTTTAATGACATATATAATTTATTTTAAAAACATAAATAAAAATGTTTTTTACAGAAATCGAGGAATATGATTAGACCAGTACGTTTTGTAATAATTATAAGTTATTTTGCTTTATTAAATGATTTGGTTTCATTTATACAACTAATAATAAAAAAAATATGTAAATAAACGCAGTGACTTTTTAATTCAATTTATACTGACAATCTGTATTCCACCAGTCTACACTAATACGAATTGGTGGAGAGGTTATTTGCCGACTAAACTGTCGGAAGTGCTAATGTTGGCCTAAGATTGCTAATGTTGACATGGCTTAACGATTGATATCTAACGATAACAATCGGAATCGACTACTTAAAATGTCCACGGAAAAGCGAAATCACTCAAGAAACTTGCCACTAACCACCCAGCTACCGACCGCACCTGAAATTGCTCGACCCGGTCTATCACCGAATGACACAATCTAACGGTACATGAGCGCGTCAAATACATTACAATAAAACTAAAATATTGTACACTGTTAAATAAATAATCGAATAATACCACAAAACATTTCTAGAAAAATCGAATAATAAAGTCACAATAGCTGGTGTTAGGCTCTCTTAAGGGAATCTTATAAAAGGGGAAATAAACATACATTTAGGACAGCGTATATTTCAGTAGCAAATGGCTGTCTCCGGTCTCAATAAGTATTGGCGGTAGAGGATAAATATTTTAGGAGGGCGGTGTGAATGGATGCCTGCTCGTTTTATTTTCCCCGGAGGTTGACCAACTTTATTACCGCGATATTGCATCCGAAACCCTTTTTGTAAGCTCGCCACACAATCAAACAACACGGAGTGTCACGTGGGTGTCACTAAACAGTTATTTTGTTATGGCACGGGTTCCTTTTCAATGAATATCAAGTCATTTTAAAAACAGAAATATATTTTGTTACATGATACTAAAAATTCGTAATGTTTATTCACATTGAATGGTGAATTTGAAGTTGTATTTTTATGATACGTTATGGAAAATTATTAGTGTATTTTGACCGTGCAAAAAAAATTGCGTTCGCCGATTAACCTATTACCATAAGTTAGTTTTTATTGGCTAGTTATATCGAGGTGAACAGACTGAAAAGGTATTCTCATCGATATATATTTTTGCTTATCTTTAGATAAACATTGCCACCTAGCCAGCAATTTATATTAATAACTTCTAGTAAAGTAAACAACGAAAGCACAATTTTTTTTTTATTTTATTTATCCCCTTGTTGTATGTATACATCTTGTTAGTTTTCAAGTATCAAGATCATATGAAGTTCGAAAATACATTACAAAAACCATTATGTAACAAAATAACAATATCGCCTATTTGGTTAGGTGTTAAATGTAACACTTTCGCTGATTCAGATGTACAACCGTCTGACCATCTCGACAAATAATCAAAAAACAATACCTACCTTTTTTATTCAATTTCGTCGTTAATTAAGTTGTGTGAAGTAAGTTGTTTCAAGTACTTCTGTATACTTGGTGGATTTTATTGCGTATTACATTTGTGTGAAAACACATATAAAATGTTAATTTATTTAAAATCGTACACTAATCTCAAATCTTTATTTTACTGATAATAATAGGAGGGCATAATTCAATCACTTTACATGTTTATGCAACACGAGACTAACATGATATTACATGAAGCTAAAAAAAATGGTGTCGTGGCGAAATTTAAACAATATTTTATCAGGTATTTAAACAGAAATTTATTAATACTATCAGTTACTGAGACTTTGCTTATTTTTTTGCACTAAATCAAGTATAATTAGAAATTATACATTTGCATACTAAAACTAGCTAGAAATATCTTTTGAACGATATAATATATTTTCAGATCAAAAAAACAGAATATTAAATCAATCAGAATCTCCATTAAGAATCAACCTCAAACTTACAACTAAGAAATTTATGTCAAAATATACATACATGAAAAAAATAAATTATATTTTAATGATTTAAGTAATAAAATAAAGGATAAATTAGTTAGTACATATACGAAAGATTCGAAAGTGATATCTATAATTATCGATTTACCTTAGTAACCTTTAATTGTGGCAACGAATGTCCAATTGGTCCAACGTGATCTTCGCTACATTTGTGACTACAACTACTGTTCTATACAAAACAAGCCCAACTTGATTGCCCCAAAAATTAATACACCATCAATTTTCTGTCGAAAATGAGGCCTCCCAGTCGGCATCTCAGAACACGAACAGACATAACAACTCTTGTAATAGAAAACCAAGCGGCCACCATTGAACTCAACCCATGCTTTAATTCCAATAACGAAAAATGTACACATCGCCGTGTTTCTAAAACGCATTTTTCGTCGAACTAAAGGCTTGATATTTACTCTATTTATGAGCAGCACAAAACCTTATGTTTGCCTCGGCGTTGCACTTCAGATCCTGTGTAAACTCGTCCTAACAAATTGAATGTAGTCCCAAATAAAACGACAAAACAAATCCAATCTTAACCCGATTCGCGTAAAGCTTGTATTGAACTGTCGGGATTTGCAAGTAGTAAAGTTACAAAAAGCATTATACTTTATGTCCGTAGTAGCATTTAGAAGCCTAGAGCGGTTCTGCGGTAACTCTATAAAGGCTTTAAGAAAAGACAACATCGCCTCTAGGTTGCGAGATGAATTATGCCAAAACATCAACACCTATAATTACATATGTCGATTTAAGTAAGATCCAACAAGTAACGTGTTTATGGAGCAACACTTATCTCGGTGAAAACCATTTTTAATAAATTTAAAACAGTTACGTCGCGACGAGTTTTTACATTCATGTGAAGATTCAATACAGGTAATATAAAAATTATAACAAAAATACATGTGATACAATTTTATAAGATAAATAAAAATTTATGCAGGGTTTTTATTTACAATACATTTGTTTTACTTTTTTTTACAAATAGGTAGATAGGAGATTTTGTTGTAACTCAATCCAGAATTTTGGTCTCCTCTCATCATAAGGTTCCATCGTTAAAACGTTTAATTACAAACAGTTACTCAGTTACTTTGCCGTCATTCACCACCAGCTTGACTAATAAATCAAGTATAACAAAATTTAATTAGGGGAAACCGAAGTGAGAGGCTTACATTCAATCGTCAAATAATTTTTTAGCTGACCAACAAAAAGACATCCCATCTAAATAAATTGTTACCGTCACTCTTGAACGTCCGTTTCATCAAAGCCGTCACCGAGGCGTTGCCAAGCGTACGTCTCCCCACGTATTAATTCTCGAAGACTGCAACCGAAACAACGTAAAACATGTTTTGCCTCGTCATTCGATTATCTTCACATTTGTCTTCGGTTATTTTAAAAAAAGTTTACAGTCGCGCACAAATTTACCTGTCTTCCTTAACTGATTACAAATTTCGTCTGAGTCTTCCCTAGTCCAACCTAATGCTAAGATTTATTCGCACTACCTTCCGCTACGTGGCAGTAAACTTTGTAGATTTACTTTAAGTAAAATGCAGTAAATTAAGTAGAATTCAGTATTAAGAACTGAGAAATTCTCACAACGTTGTTATTTTTCGGTCAATATTTTCGGAACAATATGAGCAATTTTTTCAAGTGCCAATAAAACAAAACCCTAACTTGTTTGAACATGACAAAAAATCATAAACTCTTAACAATAACAATTAAAATACTCTGACATAAATCGTTGCGTAAATACCATAAACACATTATTTTTAGTACTTTTCAGCCGGCACCGCAGTGATAATAAGGCAATATACATTATTTCATTGACAAAACCTTCAAATTCGCAATCAACATGTAAGTCTTTGTATATAAAGTTAATATATTATGAAGCATACAAGATATATTACTCATAAATAATTTCAAATTTACAAATTGTTATAATAAGTGAATATTTTAATATAATTTTTTTTTAAGTTTTATATTTTACTAATTTGAAACATAAATTGAGGTTACTATAAAATAAAAATTTAAGCTTATTTTTATTAAAGTAATATGTCCTTACAGAACCAATAGCTCTACAGAAAAACAATTGAAACATTTTCTTTGTGTGCAATAATCGTCGTATACAAATAGACGAATCTCAAGCTGCACATATGTGTATACTTGTAATAACAAAAGATCACTTGTCCATTATTAAGACGCGCAAATATTCTTGTAAATCGCTCACAAACGCGACCGAACTCACGCATAAAAATTAGTTAGCAACAAACAGGGGCCCTTGCGTTTAGACATTGGGTTCCTTGTAAACAATAACGAGTTCGCAAATAGCGGTAGATCTTTAACGAATACTTGAGCTCTACGTCTTTGTTAGGAACCCGTTCGATTTCGCAATGAAGGATGACTCAGTGACCCATTGGGAAAACGCCGTGGCTCTCAAATTGTTTGACTGATTATTCGTTTTGTAAGACTATAATCTTCAACCCCGGTTGCTATGTTATCTTTAGATAGCAGTCATTAAATCATGTTTGAGGGATTGAGCCAGTTCAAGGAATTTTACACTTGGTTCAACACCAAACCCCTCTAAGAATTAGTACTGGTGGAGTACAATTTGAAAATATAAATTAAATTAACTTTTAGACTTGTTTTAAATCAACACCGATTTGTTCTATGCTACAACATTTTTAATTTCAGTTGTCGGTTAATTATAATATTATAATTTTTTTTTTTATATGTGTATGAATGAAATAATAATCAAGTTTCTCTCAAAACATCTTTGATAGAGCTAACACTTAGATACATTTCTAAGATAAATTCATAACTTTTAAATATCTGCATAGTTTGTACTCCCGAAGTATTCGTCTAAAATATATTTACATCGGCATATAAATTAACTTATGATTTTGATACGGCAACGAAATGTGTGCTAGGCAAGATTGGGAATCACTATAGAAACCTAATAGGATCGCGGCTGTGATGTAGCGACTACCTCCTTAGGTATGAGTTGTTTGTAACTATAGTTAGCAGTAGTAGTACTCTTCATTATTTACCTGTACCAATAAAGAGACTGTAACGAGGCTAAATCTGTAAGTAAATATTTCATTTTAAATTTGAATGCGTTTAGGTTTTGTAGATGTAGACGCGAAAACATTTAGGAATTTTTGTATTTCTCTGCACGTATAACATGAAAACGACTGAATAGATAGTTATCTGATGACACATTAACACAAAAAACATGCAGTTATAATACATACGTATAGTAATACCTTTATTTATTTGGTATAAGAAATTGATGTATGTGAGAATACTTACGCCATTTAGATACGTAAATAATAAACCATTTTTTTAATTTTTACTTTTAATAAATTACGGGTATGCATCATCTATTATATATATTATGCCTAGAATATTCCCCCAATCCCATTCTGGCAAAACAGGGTGTCGTAAGAGGCGACAGAAGCCAGCCTATATATTATTATTGGTATTTTTATCTTTCCGTGAAGCCTGCCTGGCTAGCTACCACCCTCCTACTGGATTCAGCCGCCAAACGACCCCCCGTGTTCCGGCTGGGGACTTGAGAGCCAGTACTTTCTTTCTTTCTTTTTCCTTCTTGGCCGACAACACATTAGTAATGTCTGTGATGTTACTAATGTCCATGGGCGACGGTGACCATTTATCATCAGGTGGCTCATCTGGTCGTTTCTCGGCTATTTGCATGAAAAAAAATTAATATGAATGCAGTATATAAGCCCTCCGTTGCTTGTTGTGCACCCTGATAAACAACAGACGAAACAACGGCACCCACGCCCTACTGCTGGAGATCGCAACACTCTGTTGGAACAGGTTGTTATACCAAATACACTGGCTCGTACTAGTTGCATTCATATGTGGTGATAGAGTTTCCTACCTACCTGTAATACTAAACGAATCCCTTGACCAATTTACCTAATCACGCAGCGGTGATGTCTTTAATGTTATAAATGTACGTAGACGGCCCTGAATAGTTACCATCAGAGGGCCAGTTTGCACATTCATCGGCATAAGAATATGGATTTAAAATAGGATTGAAACTACTTTTAATTCCGAGTTATTGATTGAGACTTTGAATAAACTTTGTAAAGTATTGTTTTCCCATTTTTTTTTTAATCCAAGAAACACCATATAATTTAAGTACATGTACACTTTATTGAGTGAAATTCCTATTTTCATACCACATCCCAGAAATCCCTTCAATCCCAAATTGCGAACAAACGATAGATATATGCAGCCACGCTCCAATTTACGAGCGAGCCTCTCAAAGCATTCTTAGTTCACGGGAACGAATAATATAACCACATCTGTTTATAAAACATGGACAACATAAACTTGCTTCAAAAGTTCGTCTAAAATTTTTTTTATCTCATCTCAATAGATAGTTCCTCCACCTATATATGTACATATACCAATATACAGTACGTTTATATTGTCCAGTTAAAAAAAATGTGATTATTATTATTTATTACCCGTTTAAATAGCACAGTATTAATTGTATTTATACTTAAATTACGGGCATTGTTAGTAAAATTGAATAAGCTATATTAAACAAGCAGTGATAGTTTGAATTAAACATTCAGTTCAAATTGTGCACGCACCCTGAATTTTTTTAATTATTACTTTGGTGCGAAAATTTGTATACCTTCAGAAATCTCCATAATGTTCTTAAAGATGGGTAAGGTATGAAAATTGGGTGTCCATTGTCCTGCACATTGTGAAAGTGAACTCGAACCAAAAATACAAATATGAGACAGCTACGTGTTGTAAAATTTATTAATTTAGTAATTAATTAATCACAAAACAATCTCCCGAAATGCAATTATCTTGGTAAACCTGGTGACGTGTGGCATTTTTGTTGAGCACAATAATCTTACAAGTTTCTAAACATGATCATTCCATTTAAATCCGTCCTTCCGAGCTGGATTCAGTTAATATTTTACGATGCCATCATTCTTTACAAGAGATGAAGTGGAGATTAATATAAAATTGGAGATAACTTTAAAAAGTAGTTATGCTATTTCTGTTTGAGAATACAGCGAGGATCGAGATAGCAAGTTTTAAATCTATTCTCCGATTTATGTTGTTCATTTTATTTTATATATGTTATTGTATTTTGTACACAATAAAATTACAGTAAACAAGTTTTATTAAAGTTTGTGCAAAGGCGCTACTTATTTCTTCCAGCCATTTGCGTTTTCCAGGATAAACTACTACGATTTTCCAGGATAAACTACTATCTAATACCACTCCTAAGTTTCTCCCTGTATCAGTGTAAGTCATAGAAATACCATCGTAGCATACAATAGTGAACAAGGTAATTATGGCGGATTTAATTGACCACTTTGACCTTTTTTAATTATAAATTCGTTAAATTCCTTTTATTTATTGCATAGAATTAAATTAAGTTTAAGACGCTAGTGTAGGACTGATGAGGAGATTTAAGAAAATCTGACCAAAACAGCAAGTCAAACAATTAATATATAATATTTTAAAACACATGAAATTCTTTAAATTATCTGCATTATTTATTTATTATTTAATGTAAATTTATCTCTAAATTGAGTGAGTTACATGCACATTAATACATATAAGACTTGTATTATAAGTATCATTAACACAATAACAATTATATTAATTGCAGTTAATTCACGACAATTAGCAATAAATGGGCGTATAAAATGGAATTTGACTTATTAGTCTCTAAATCAAAGAAAAAATTATTCGAACTTAAACTTAGATTTAATAAAGAATTCGTAAGATATTTATGTATGTATTATGTACAATACTTATAAATATCTTACGTTTACTTAGAAATACTTATAAATAGTGGCTTAATATAATTTACCTAATAAAAATAACTAATAATATACACCAGGCCAGTGAATGTGGATATTTGTCAAACGTTTCAGGTTATGTTTCTGATACCAAGGTGTGTCTCTGCCCTACCCCCCACGCTCGATATCTGATAGAACCACGCAAGGTTTTAGTGAGTAACTACCCCAGAGAATAGGCCGTCTATTTTAATCCCACTTCTGCCACTCATTCTTCTTGGAATGTTAAAGTAACTTTTATTAATTTCCCCTAGGGCAAGACGGCTAACGTTTGGAAGACTAAATTAAAAATAAAAATTTAAACATATTTTTATAACTTTGAAGCTATAAAACAACCCCCGGCAAGGGGTGATTGTGACGGTAAACAAGAATTTTTAACTATATCAAAGCATGCAACGTTTAAAAATTTCGTCGTTCGCGTAACGAAGTGTATACTCAGAATTCAAAAGGCACCGCCGATAAACGCATTAGGCGGATCGGATCATACCCTTCAGGGAACACAATACTGCGACCCATCGCGTAAATCCCCTTATCGAGAGCCTTATAAAATCTTCTGTCACAAATTGTAAGTGTAAAAACGTATAAACCCGTATCATGCCATTTGATATTCAGAATTAAATTATTAGCAAAGATCAGAATCAGATGGCTACTTAACATTTTTGAAGGTGCTTAAAATATTATGTTAGTATACGTGTAGTATTATTAAAATATATTAAGATTTAAACTAAATAAAAAAAACATTATTGATTATTTTAATTAAATTAATATTTAATTAAATATTATCAATGTTAATATTATTATTATTTGAAAATATTTGAAAATACGCAAACTAATTTAACGCAATGTTATATCGGCCAAATGTTTTTCAGCAGGTTTTTTAACTTGAGCGCAGCCCGTAGTAAGGTCCGATCGACACGATTTTGAAATTGTGATGATCATTATGCGTCAATCTCCCTTAAGGGGGACTTACTGCCGACTCCAGCATGCAGTACTAATTTTTCACATCAAACACAAAACATCATAAAGAAATATGTGCAACTGAGAACTTCTTTACAACGTTCTCACAGATGTGTAAATGTTGCCAGTCTGTACTTAGCCACCGTTGCGGCCTACTATCATAACCACTCTCATTGTAACCGAGGACCCAAGTCCACTAGCTGGACAATTAGCAGTTATATTGAAATCTTAAGCTTCGTCTACAACAATACTATTAATTACCATAATGGTGTGGTTACTGGTGATATTGAGACCTTGAGCTTCGTCTACAACAATACTATTAATTACCATAATGGTGTGGTTACTGGTGATATTGAGACCTTGAGCTTCGTCTACAACAATATTATTAATTACCATAATGGTGTGGTTACTGGTTATATTGAGGCCTTGAGCTTCGTCCACGACAATACTATTAATTACCATAATGGTGTGGTTACTGGTGATATTGAGACCTTGAGCTTCGTCTACAACAATACTATTAATTACCATAATAGTGTGGTTACTGGTGATATTGAGACCTTGAGCTTCGTCTACAACAATACTATTAATTACCATAATGGTGTGGTTACTGGTGATATTGAGACCTTGAGCTTCGTCTACAACAATATTATTAATTACCATAATGGTGCGGTTACTGGTTATATTGAGGCCTTGAGCTTCGTCCACGACAATACTATTAATTACCATAATGGTGTGGTTACTGGTGATATTGAGACCTTGAGCGTCGTCTACAACAATACTATTAATTACCATAATGGTGTGGTTTCTGGTTATATTGAGACCTTGAGCTTCGTCTACAACAATACTATTAATTACCATAATGGTGTGGTTACTGGTTATATTGAGACCTTGAGCTTCGTCCACGACAATACTATTAATTACCATAATGGTGTGGTTACTGGTAATATTGAGACCTTGAGCTTCGTCCACGACAATACTATTAATGACCATAATGGTGTGGTTACTGGTGATATTGAGACCTTGAGCTTCGTCTACAACAATACTATTAATTACCATAATGGTGTGGTTACTGGTGATATTGAGACCTTGAGCTTCGTCTACAACAATACTATTAATTACCACAATGGTGTGGTTACTGGTGATATTGAAACCTTGAGCTTCGTCTACAACAATACTATTAATTACCATAATGGTGTGGTTACTGGTGATATTGAGACCTTGAGCTTCGTCTACAACAATACTATTAATTACCATAACGATGTGGTTACTGGTGATATTGAGACCTTGAGCTTCGTCTACAACAATACTATTAATTACCATAATGGTGTGGTTACTGGTGATATTGAGACCTTTAGCTTCATCTACAACAATACTATTAATTACCATAATGGTGTGGTTACTGGTGATATTGAGACCTTGAGCTTCGTCTACAACAATACTATTAATTACCATAATGGTGTGGTTACTGGTGATATTGAGACCTTGAGCTTCGTCCACGACAATACTATTAATTACCATAATGGTGTGGTTACTAGTTATATTGAGACCTTGAGCTTCGTCCACGACAATACTATTAATTACCATAATGGTGTGGTTACTGGTTATATTGAGACCTTGAGCTTCGTCCACGATAATACTATCAATTACCATAATGGTGTGGTTACTGGTGATATTGAGACCTTGAGCTTCGTCCACGACAATACTATTAATTACCATAATGGTGTGGTTACTGGTTGTATTGAGACCTTGAACTTCATCCACGACAATACTATTAATTACCATAATGGTGTGGTTACTGGTGATATTGAGACCTTGAGCTTCGTCTACAACAATACTATTAATTACCATAATGGTGTGGTTACTGGTGATATTGAGACCTTGAGCTTCGTCTACAACAATACTATTAATTACCATAATGATGTGGTTACTGGTGATATTGAGACCTTGAGCTTCGTCTACAACAATACTATTGATTACCATAATCGTGTGGTTACTGGTGATATTGAGACCTTGAGCTTCGTCCACGACAATACTATTAATTGCCGAGATGGTGTGCTTACATGTGCTCAATGTGGATTTATGGTTAAACAGGAATCATTAAAGCGCACTCCAAACAGCTGATCATTTAAAATTTTAAACTTAAGACGTTACTATAGATAAATTATCTACTATCTAATTATCTTTGAAGAATCATTGTATATAAAGGTAAATTTCAGAATGCCGGTTCACAGTCGACCCTGTCTGACGAACTAGTTGTCCAGATTTTGATCCCTAGTTGAGGCAAAAAAAAATCCATCGATATTTCGTTCATGCGCCTTCATCGTTTAATATATATAATGTTTATATGTGTCTAAGTCATTCACACAGGTTTAAGATTCCCAGTTTAGGTCATTGCTTATTATACAAATACAAATACAAATATTCTTTATTTGTACACCAAACAAAATTACACATAGTGATTTAAAGTTACACCAGGTATACAAAGGGCGACCTTATCGCTAGGGTAGCGATCTCTTCCAGGCAGCCTTTCTGTAGAGGACAAAATTCTTATAGTTCGTACAATGGGGGAGGCGGTGTACAATAATTTGTAAAGGAAAATTGTATCGTTGAAAACTTAACAGTGATAACAGAAATTAGGTGATAACAAAACAATATTAATTAAAAAGGAAAGGTTTTATAAAGCAAGATACAATTCTTTAACCTGCTTTTTAAAACCCGCAAGTGACTGAGCACGACGTATTTTGAAGGGAAGAGACTTCCAAAGACGGACAGCTACAGTGGTAAAAGATCTAGAATAAAAGGAGGAAAAATTAACAGGCATTAGGAGAGAAAGGTTGTTAGAGGAGCGAAGAGAGTGATCATGGGTCTGAAAGGTAAATTTAAAACGTTCCTTAAGATAACATGGTGCATTAGGATGAAACAGGACGCAGTACAAAGCAGAAAGTATATGTGTATTCCGGCGAAGACGAATTGGGAGCCACTTGAGTTTGTTGCGATATTCGGAGATATGATGATATTTTCGGAGGCCAAATATAAATCTTATGCACATATTTTGGAGACGCTCAAGTTTATTTAGTTGCTCCTCAGATAGATCTAGATAGCATATATCGGCATAGTCGAGGATAGGAAGAAGTAAGGAATGAGCGAGTGCCACTTTGGTAGCAGTGGGCAGAAAGTTTTTAAGTCTACGGAGCGAACCCATGGCCGCGAACAGTTTCTTACTAACAGATTCAATCTGCGGGCCCGAAGACAATGTTCGATCTATAACCAAACCTAAATTTCTAACCGTATCACTGTAAGGGATTGTGACCCCGTCAAAAATTACTGGTGGTAAATTTACCCAATCCACCCTTGCTAAAAGTCTTGAACTACCTATTATAATAACTTGTGTTTTAGAGGGATTTACGCTAAGGCCGTGGGATACGCTCCAGTCCGATATACAATTTAGATCCCTATTTATATTGTCTACAGCTTTAGGTAAATCTAAAAGCGTCGCTTGTTGGTAAATCTGAAGATCGTCAGCATATAGATGGTAGAGAGAAACAAGATTGAAACTAATGGAGTTAATAAAAATCTAAAACAGCAGGGGAGACAACACGCCACCTTGCGGTACGCCAGCACATATTTGTGACCAGTTGGAATAGATTCCATTAACGTGAATGCGATGCCGGCGTCCCTGCAAGTAACTGCGAAACCAGTCGATTGCAGTCGGAGATATGTTGAGACAACGCAATGTGCCTAATAGAATATCGAAATCAACAGATGTGAAGGCATTGCTGAAGTCCAACAGAGCCAACACCGTCAGTTTTCGACACTCCATTCCAGAACGAATATCGTCTGTGATTTTTAGCAGTGCAGAAGTCGTACTATGACCAGGACGGAAGCCGGATTGGAAAGAATTTATTTATTTATTATTTAATATTTTATTTATTACTTAACAAATTTATTTCTTTTTTTAACATTAGAATCAATGTTAACACTAAGTTTATATATTATGTTATGTTTTTTTAATAACATTCACGATTTTATTCACGATGACATGTACATGGACAGAAAAAGTGTTAATATCATTGTGATAAATTAAATATCTCTAATAGCCATTTGGAAACACAAATAGCTTTACCACAGTATAATAACTAATTTATAAAGTAAACACGATCCTTGACCAAGTTAGTGAGTTAGTTCCAAGTGACGCACACATGACCCAAACATCGACAGATGGCTGACGGTAGCCGCGCAGACCGTTGACCGTAAAAAACAAGGGGCGAAAACTGATTAATAACGAAGATAACTTCGCAAAAACTGTATATTATTATTTATTTAGCATTAATTTACTTTGCAACAATCCGCAAGCACAATGTACGATGGTATATACTATACATGCATAGAATCTCTCTCCCTCCCACGAAGAGAAACATGCATTTATGATAAACAAAAGTATATACCAATATATATACTGTCACCAACACGTGTTTCGCTCCAAAACGGAGCATCCTCAGAGTGAGTAGACTCTATGAGTGTTAGCCGCAAACGTAAATGTATTTGTACGTTTATTCTAAAAATAAATTCATATGGCCTGCGCGTCTGTTTGTATTGTTAACTACAAATATTTGACCTAAGTAGTTGAATTATATTACGAATGGACATCAACAAGGATATCACTGCAACGAAATATTTGTTGCATTTCAGCTCCGTTGATAATTTCAATAACAAACGAAGTATTCCAACTCAGACTTAAGTTATAGTAACGCACAACATTCGCCGTAACAAAGCACGGTTTCAGAGTTTTACCAACCGTGGTATAAATACCGATTTATACTTGTAGTTGTGGCATATTGTCTTTAGACTAGTTGGACTTCAGGCGCTATTGGTACTTCGAATCACCAAAACAGACCTATAATGTCTATTAAGTTGGTTTTGGCTTCAGCGGTGTACGTTAAAGCCAATTACCGGAAATTTCCAAATTTTCCGGAAATATTTCTTGACTTTCTTAAAATTCTTCTTAATTATATCTAATTACTTATAACATTTTCCTTATTAAGAACAATATTTACTCACGTTATAATTTTAATTACAAGAAGTAGGAAGGACAAAATTTGCGACAATTACGGCTTCTTAGTATCTGTGACACCGGACAACTCACTCTCTTAGCATCAAAGTATAACTGTCCATTAGTAACGAATTACGCTCAAATCAGTCATGTAGTTATAGGATGTTAAAAATCAGTTAAATGTTATTTAATAATCCGTATTAGTCAAAACTACTTCGATATAAATTATCTATCCAAATTATTTAATGTTTACTTTAATACAAATATACGGTGGACAGTATTTGTTTCATTTTCCATAATTCAATCGTGAGTCGTTTAAATAACATTATCTAAAGGTCGTAAATATCGGCCATTATCGAGGGCCCTTCAAAATTCCATGCGGCGTTTTTGAACGACGAAAGAGAATGACGCCTCGACTCTATCCACGAAGAAAAATATTGAGACAACAGGCCTGTAGAGAGCCCTCTTCGGCGACATAATGGCCTTTCATTGAATTCCTCTTAGTTTCTTTTGTTTATATCCCATAATGTTTCGATTGGAGCATGATGGAGGGCAGCCGTGATTACTTTAATAACAATGTCGACGAGCACAAAGGACGAACTCTAAAATTATGTGCGGGGTCGCCGTGGCGTACTATGGTTCTCATGCCCCTCACGTACCGTACATGCTGTATGTATGCTGTATGACACGGCTACCTGTGACATTTGACGAAACTTTTAACCCATTCTCCACCTTCCGTTATAGAGATAAGTGAGATTATCGCCCGAATGATTTTAACCCGTAGCATGATATATATCACCAACGACGAAACGCTTAGGCATGCCGAACTTACATTTAACTATTAAATGAGACGGTTAAATATTATCAAAATTTGAAATAATGACCCTTTCATAAAAACTCTTTTTACGATCTGATGTTACTAAGATATAAAATTTTACTGTTCCCAGGATAATCGTTAATGAGTTCACTTATTACAAATACATGAATGGAATTAATTCGAAGTAATTACTAAATTCTTTAGTATCAACTAGTGCATAAAAGTTTTGGCCGTTTACTGGTTTTAACAAATTAAAAATTCCAAACGCAATCGTAAATCATTAAATTTTATAAAGTAAAATACCAAAATAGTAAAATAAATTCATAAATATTTCAAATATCCCAATAAATTTATTGTAGAAGATTTATAATTAATTTTTACTGCTACAAACTGAAGTCGTTGACTTAGATCATTCTAAAGAATATTACTCATAATTTTCTGTTGTTAATTATTTAAAATATACGATATCGTGATTCTAGCAGCAGATAAGTAATCATCGCTTAAATGACCTACTGTGCATACAATTGCATAACGCCAGTCAGACCTCGATTATTGCCTTTTGTGATACATCGATCATGGCTGACGTGCGATCATTAATATCAATGAGGTGCGAACAAATAAATACCGAGATCCACTGGATAAATAACCAATACATTACATCCAGGCACAATAAAAATAAGAACTTCTTACATTGAGTATTCTTCCCTGCATATTGATCACACTTAAAGATATCTTCGTAGTGATGACCAAGATTTTCACGATTATAGTTCTTGAAAGAGCTATTTTTACAGATCTAATCGTTAACTTTATTTATTGATACAGCTATTAAAGCGACAAAGGTTCCACAACCAAGAATGGATATATTTTGGATCAATAATTAAGCCGACATATATTTTTTCATATTCCTCTCATTAATCCTGAGTTCATATGTGTGTCATAAGCGATGATATGTATAATCATGCTTAGTGTTAATTCTGCGACGGGTGGACAAAATTCTCTGCGCAAACTTTCACTTCATTTAATTTTGAGCGCAAAATATAAACGCAGGCATATGTACATACACAATTTAAAAAAAGTTCTGTCACGTATATGTTAAAACCCTCATACTAAAATTAAAATATAGGACACAATTTTATAGACTAACAATAGGAATTATGAAACGGTTTCTCCGCTTTTTTCTTGTCCGGCAACTCGTCGTTGACACCGCTAGGCCTGCAGTAATCATTTACGATCAGGTCATCAGTCTCCTCGTTTACCGGTTATGAAATAAATAATTTTAAGAGATAAAATAACATTATAAAATGAACTACATACATGTGAAATCAAAAACATAACGCGTATTTTATTAAGAGTTCATAAAATTATATTTTACCTACTATTTTTTAAATGCAGCAAAAATCTTCTGTATTGCCTAGGTTACAGAATAAGAACATAGCATTGTCGCAATGTGCCCAAAATATACGAGACAGCGGCAACCTAAGAACGCGTCAGGTATTCAAGAGCCGTGTGGCATTAGGCATGGAAGGCGCATCTCGTAGGAAACAAAACACATTTCTTTACTTATAATACACAATAAAGGCGTCGGCGATGGCCGGCTTCGGACGCGATATGTATGCAACGCGGTAAAGGGACAAGCTGTTTGATATGGTTATTACGTCTTTTGTAAAAAGAATAAAGAAGCCGAGAGAACTAGGACCGTTGTGGCGTTGTGAGATTTGTCTTCGTGATACGCTGAAATTTACAAAGATCCCTCGTAAGGTATAAATGGGTCCCGCTACAGAAATGGTAATAGCTCCTCAGGACCTGTTTGTCGCTTTACAAAAATTAATTTGCTGTGACTTCGGGACATGGAACAAGACACTTGTATAGTACGTAGGTGTCGCAATGATTCTTTGGTGTTTTGTTATTTTTTAAAGATTGTATATTTGAAAAAATATCAATAAATAATGTATGGTTTTTATTAGTACTTATAGAAAAATAGATCAATAATTTCAGTGGCTATTGCATGATATACATCAGAATGGATCTCTATTACGATAAGTAACCAGTAACTCAAAATTAAGGCAAATAGAAATTAATCTATATAGCGTGCTATTTTTCAAACGATCAGGAATAAACCATATGTATATATGAATATTGATATCATCTTTGTGTTTAATTTATAGTATTATTTAGGTACACACTAAATTTATCTCGCTGTACCACATTTCTACTTTTTGTTACTACTGGATGAAATTTCTGATTAGGAATAGGAAGTGCCCTTGTACAAAATTTTAATAGAAATGTAATTTTCTGTAATATTATTTGAAATGTTATTATACTTTAATTAAAGTTTCCACAAAATGTCATCATAACACAGATTTGCGACTTCAAGCCCATAAAAGTGATTTGTAGTATGCAGCCTGGTCGATGCAAATATCCTTATGTTTTTTTGCGAATTATCGCTCTTCGTATTTTAATTGATAATAAATTATAAGCAGCACTAATCAAAAACCTCATCAATATGAAACGCGTTATTTTTATGAAATAAAAAATCCCAAGGAATAACCACTTAAATAGCGAAACATATCTTGCACAAAATCCAACGTAAAATGGCGCAACAATTTGAAACAAAAAGAAACTTTAATTTTGCAAGCCGCATAGAAGCAAACACCTTAACAAGAAATACTAGTTCAAAGATTTACCGAGTTATAACACTTGCTTGAAACTGCAATCATTCATGTAATGAGTTGTAGAATGCATACATAATCACCTCAATACACCGTAGCGGTGTGATTCTCCTCCACCGCCTCACACGTTGTAACGACTTCTAATGATTTCTGTTATAACACATTCTATGATGTATAGGTAAAGATATATTCATGGAAAACTTATACACTGGATACATCTTTATCGCAACGCGACTAACAAATAATCGATTCAACAGTCATGTCTCTTATTATCTCTTCTTTGGACTTGGAGATCACTGAGCTTCATAATGCTTATCTTCTACATGATGCAAGGCAGTAAGTTTTACCTAACTCGATAATTATCAGTCGTAAAATATTCATAACATTTTTCAGTTGCAGTGTTGTAGAACCAGTAATGGAAGTATGTCCTACTTGGCCGGCAAGTATTTTGTTTGACAGATTTCATAGACACATGGTAAAGATGTACAGTGTCTTCTTTTATAATGGCTACATATACTGGTATTATTAGACGTTTACAATCCTAATAATAACAAGGCGGCAAATGTTAAAAGCAGAGTTCGATTCCAAAAGTATGCACACGCTGGGCGCAATATAAAGAATTTGAATTGTACAGTCGAACACTGGCCCGCTATCGGTGATTTCGACGCGATAATCGCGGAAAGAGAACGTCTCAACGTTTCTTTTTCCGTTTGGATTTTTCTCAATCACGTGGGCAATAAATAATCAGACGTCACAGTTTCTGTCTCTGTTTTTGAAGTGTTTGTCCTGTTTAGCGAGCTATTTTAGCTTGTGGCGTTTCTACCCCATTTATAGTGCATTATTTTACGGAAACACCATTTTGGTAGCAGGTGCCACGACGCTAAGTTCGAGAGTGGCAACATTTACTCTTTCAAGACGGTTAACACTACCCCGCGCCACAGGCGCTAAGTCAATCCGATTCGGCCTTAATTTCAACCGTAATAATCTGTAGATGTGAGATGGGTTACTACAGATAACATTACGATACCGTGATTCTGTAAATAACGAATCATAATAAACTCAATTCCATCTTACGCGTGTCGTCTATTATTTACTGGTGTGAGGCCACCATTCAAAAAGTCCTACAAGCTGTTGGGCCATTTATAACTTATTCGTCGCTAACACGAACTACTCATACAATTATGTACTAAACATTTTGGTTTTCAATGTTTGTAAAAAAACTAGAAGGTACTACTACTACTACTACTAATGTATCTTTTATTACATATGTACTTGTAATAGCATCGATATAAAATAAAATTAAAAGAATTATGAGAGATATCTCGTGTTTGATATAATATTTTAAAGTTACTAGTTGCCGTGGGAAAACTTCACTGGATGAATAAAACCATGATTTCGGCAAGTCAAACATTGTAAAGTTGTAGCTTAGAAATAATATGGTTACTATCAAATACACAAACGATGTCATATTAAAACCCTGAATCCAGAACGGCTTTGCACGAGTAAGTGATTGTTATGAATATTCTGATATACATAGATTTTTTGCAACTTAATCGAGAATTATTATAACAGTTCAAAGAAATTAAACAAAACATGAATATTTTATGATTATCGTGTCCAAATAAATAAAAGACGTATTTCAGATTAAACAATAAAGATCATCATTGGTTAAACACGGCAGCAGATGCAGATGCACAGAAATGCAGTCCGTTTAAAATTAAAAAGCGATTGAAATCGAAAAACTTAATAAGTATACAAGAATTCAAATAAACACAACTTCCTTCGTACCCGTAGGGTATGTTGGTCTTGCCTCAGTTCAGTTCAACAGACCTATCAAAATATCTGGCAGATAAGAAATTAACTAAACTGTTAATATTTTGCAACTTGAACTTCAAGTTACACCGAAAACTTACTCTTGGCCTAGATGAAATACTGTATAAACCTAACACACTACCAAAGCAACGTGTGTTAAATTCCACGACAAACAAAAAACATCAAATACGTTTATTATCTTGGGAAAGAGTAACTAATATTGAATATTAAACAGTTTGTCAACTATAAATCAATAAGCCGCCTGTTATGTTAGCTGACATTAAATTCCTCTTCATATACAAACAAAGCTTTCGTATGAACGTATTAAAGCGTCTGAAACCTCTTAGTACTGTCCTGGGTCATATTTTCTAACCAACCATGATATTTACCAACATACTAAAAAGCATAGGGGAATAAACAAAGGGCCATAGAAATATTGTAGTAGGAACAACAAAACGTGTAGGATCAAAGGCATTGTGACATAGGGCTCTATCACCTTAAACCCGTTCCAAAACGAGCGATATCGAATGTGATCTAATCTTCACATCTGAGCTTGTTCTATAGATATCGGTGTATTTACGAAGAAAGACCGTGTATCGGGCACCTTGCACTCTCTGGTCAATTCGCAATGAATCTTTTCAGCCGCGTGAGGCCATCGCTCCTTATCAGATAGATCTAAAGGCGCATTCTTGATCGCAGAAGACACAGCAGTCGGGCCTTAAGATTAAAATAGTACGGCGCGATACGACAGCGAAATCTATTGTTTCGCTATTTAATTCTAAAACAGCGAGGATTTAGTGTGAATAGTTCTGACTTCAATGGGCCGTTGAGATATATAGATCTACATATTAAAGGTGCATTTATACCTATAATTTATACATGTATAATTTTCAATGATATTTTTTTTCGTCAAGGCTTATCATCGTATTTTTTAATGTTGATATGACAAACAAACCAAAACATTTTTGTTTCTATAATGTTATTAGATTTAAATCGTGGTTTTTTTGTAAAACAAGCGGGTAACAACGTTATTAAGAATCTCTTTCTAAGAAAACTTTCAATAAATAAACAACTTTTTCTATCGTATTTGCAAATAACCGTTTTGTAACGTCATAAATATTTTGACTAAACTATCTGCAAGTATTATAGAAATTTACTTCAAAGACTGCAAATTGTCGCCAATAAAGTTAACGGTATATTTTCGACTGTTATGGGCCATAAATATTAAAACGGGGTTCGCAAAAGAGTTGCAGAATGTAAAGAAAACAATGGGTCAGGTACAAAAGGGTGCGGCGCACAATCCCAATTTGTGTAAACCCACCATTACATCGAATAGGGACAGAATGCTAGCTGTTCTAGGGCACTTGGATGGTTTATTACGCCAAAATCCTCTTTTCGGGGAATAGAAAGTATTCACCAAATTAGCAACGAAATTGCAGTAACGGTAAAACTATTATCCATCAAAACAATGACCAAATTAGCTTCGACGTAAACAAGACGAATGGTAAAGAGTTAGTTATCGACAATAACAAAAAAATTACATAGAAGCGTAGCGAATTCGCAAGACAATAATTGCCGGTCGTAGTACTTTGTCAAATGAAACGTGGCAAAACATCACATCGCAAATCCCAAACGTCCATTAATCACGCTGAAGCTGCTTTTTGATAGTCAGTGGCAAAAACACGCCGTACTCTTGAACTTTATAATTAATTTGCTGCGTAATGACGTACACGGTAATTGGTCGCGTTATTTGATAATTGCCATCAAAGCGAACGACAAGGCGGCTTGATAATCACACACCTCAGTCCACGCCGAGTTTTATGATAACATTTATTGCTGGCTTCGGTCGTGAATATGGAGTGAGTACCTACGTGGTTTTAAGGGCAAACGGTTTTTTATTATTAATTTGCCAAGTTTTAAGCGTCTGCATTATATAATTAATGAAATGCGTAAATTAAACCTAATTTAAGTCCAGTTGGTTATATGGTTTTAAAATTATTGAGCTGATCTTATGATCTACTGTATTCTTTAAATATTTTATTTTATGCGAGCATTTCTTACCATCGTCGTCTTTATTATAAGTATACTCAGTTCTGTTGTCATAGTCATATTACAAAATTGAGACATAACATATGGGATAGATATCAGTATATCAAATAGGCTCCTAATAAAGCTCTTACTTAATCGTCCGCCGAAGTCGAGCTAATATGAATAACAATCAGGTATGTTCCATATAAACACTAAGTTTTACGCATGACAACGAAATTTACTGTTCAAAGATCGCTAAAGCCTCACAAAGAGGTGCAATGTCGTGCCTTTACGCACACGCTTCGAGCGGTTTGAGTGACAGGCAAATAAAAGTATACAAGAGGACGGACGCCGACGCTATTGGAAATACTCCGCGGATAATTCTCACACTTTCCCTAATCAAACTGAGACAAGACAAAGCGGCAGCCCTTTTCTCCATAATAGACTAACAGAGATAGCAGCAACATTTATTTAATAATCGACAATAGTCGGATAAGCAGACATAATATCAATTTAATACAAATATTTTCATTTAAATGTAGAAAATTATATTTCACTGTAAAATATTTTAAAAATATTTTTTCATTTCAGAGAATTATTAGCCTAATGACCATGACCGACGGTCGCTTGCCTGCTTAATGCATAAAAATCAGGTCGCTAAATTTGATGCGGTTGAGAAGTTAGATTATGGAAATAGTTATCACTTTACATTTTATGTAACACAGAGTCAATGTTCGTAAGAATTTCTGAAATCATTTTAGTATTTATTTGTCGCTAGTAGACGCTAGCTGGTATCTAGCAATGTTTATAAAATAATTATTAAATTTAATCAAATTTCACAACGCAATCGACCATTCATAATCCAAAGTCACTAAAATTATGTTTAAAACAAATACGAATGGCAACATCCACGTCATTATAAACACCAACAGATATGAAGCGTACAAATGATTTGCTCGCAATGCGTTCGATTTCAAAACAATCCCTTATCCGACCGTGAGTTCCCAGGTGTAGCTTTGAGCTTTTCTATAGCGGGCAGCGGGGAGAGGGCAGACCACCGGCGCTGTGCCCGCGACGCTCGTCCGCCACATAATTACTGTGTACACACACACGCACCCATCGATAAAACATTAAATTAAACTTTATCTACCTTGTAAATTTCATGGACGTTGATTGAGTTTTCGACGTATGGATTCGAGCATCGTTGTTAAGATGTGCCCCGGTAGCGATATTCTAATCGGACATGGTTGTATTTTTCGAATGATTTACTGCATTATTATTAAGTTATTTTGTAACTTTTATAAATTATTCGGAATTGTATTTACAAATTCGTTTTTTAATTGTTCCAATCCAGATTATCAAAGCATTTTATTAATTTTGGCATTAATCGTCAACACATATTTACTCAAAAATGTACAACTGTTAAAATACGAGGCGTTCTACGTTTTGCGTTACTTCGTTCGGGTAACTCAAATTCTTGTCGTTCCAAACAAAAATGGCTTCTACATTTGCTCAATGAAATATCAGATTGTCGTGAGAACGTCGGACGGGCGTATGATGCGCGGGCGCATCGTGTACGACCGGTCACGCCAGCGCCGCAACAAGTGTAGCTACGGAGTATTCCTTGTGCCAAGAATTTAGTCTCGAGATATTGTTCTCAGTTGTTTTTACCAGGCTAAGGCTATTTGGATAACCTTTTGGACATAAATTCAATTAAAATCGTTCTTTGAACCATACTTCCTTCATTGTTATGATATCAATTTGAAACTTCAACTAATAGTATTCAATTAAAAAAATACCGACAAAGGAAACATGCGTAATAGTGCTACTGTTCTTTATTAAGAAGGAACTCGTTATTATTTCTATAAACAAACAAATCGCATATCATTGTGTATCTGAATACGGTTAAACCGTACATATACTGCGTATATTCCATTGTCTGGTTACATTTTCAAATAAGTACTGATCAAAAGCATCACAAAGTCCTTTCCTACCTTATCTGGTAAACGCGATTTCTTACCCTAGAATGAAACAAAATTAGTGAAATACAAAGCAACTGAACTTGGAACGAAACTTGAAACTATTGTGTCGAATAATCGAACTCATAAGCTCACGAACCGACCTAACCACAGAAGCGAAGTCGTCATTGTTTCAGCGCCCGACTAGACAACTCTTATTACCAAGTTAAGCCACAGTTTCACTGATATGCTGTAATATTTACGATGACATTCGGATAAGGAACCGCTAAGCAGACCTTTGAGTAGGTAATAATTACAGTGGAATTGATAGACGCGATAGTAATCTGTGAGTCATAATAGAGATTTCAATTCAGAACCAATAGATGAATTACGAAACATGATCTCATAATTGCCGTCAAGCTAACGGGCGGTTTAAACCAACAAAGCAATGGGAAGACGGAAGATTGTAATTCAACGAGCCATCCGCGGAGGGACGAAGCAATTGCTCGTCTAAATCATTGGACGTAATCGCAACAGTGATTTTAAGCAGAGGTCACGAAGCAATGCCATTGGCAAATATTTATGGACGCAAAAAGCCTCGGTCCGCCCGAATGGCGTTTATTAAGAGGAGCAGTAAATTTTTTGTGGATTAGCGAACATTTTCTTTGATTGTTATTGTATTGATATCGAGTTCGATATTTTATATCATTGGTGCCCCCCCAATCAAACTTTGGGAAAAGAAATATGTATTATCTACAAAATCTGTCCCTAAGCACTTTTAAAAGATAATACCGATGATGTTTAAAAATAAATGGTGTCGCTCCACGGTCTGGATCACGTCGCTTCTACAAATGACTGCGTATCCTTATCAGGTAGCGGCGATGCCTGCTGTGAAATATTTTTATGACGTTTAGAGACGGCTTCCGTGTCTTTCATGGTGTCCGGGCGGATCCAGTTACATTTTCTTATAACGAGGACGTCTATAACGCATCCTATGAAAGCATTACGTCAACAAGTACGTATCTTGATGTCCGTTTCATAAATACGGTAACTGTTTACTCACGTCTGTTCCATAAATATTTGTTTTAAACCGTAAGTATGAAATATAGGCGTAAGTTAGGATAAACTTTCCAATCATAAATTCTGCTACGGTTTTTATTTTTAATTGAACCTCACTATTAATAAGCCGTACACTGGCACATGCGTACGCGGCCGCGTTTCTTGTTTAGTTATAGTCGATTGTAATCGCTTTCATATATTTTGTCTATAAAGTCAGTATTTGAGCGGACGCACCGGGGCCGTAATAAATCGACGTTCATTACAAAAATCACCGTAAAATACCTGGGCGATTCGACATCGATGTGCGCGCGCGACGGACGGACGAGCGAGCGAGCCGGGGCCGGGGGTCGCCCGGTCGGATGTGTGCGTGTGACGCGCTAGGCTCGCAGCCGTGAACAGGTAGTGTTGTGTATAAACAAATAACAAAATCGACTTGTCTTATGGAGCGCCTCAAGGTCGGCTCGGGTCCGCCGAACCGCCACCGAGCCGGGCCCGCGCCCGTCTGTCCAGAGACCGCTCTCTTATACTTTTTTCAAAAGCCCTTATTTAATGCGATGGCCGAGTATTTGGGCGCACGTTTGTATAAGCAATCAATTTTATTCATTTAGACGAAACGAGTTCCCTTGTACAAATAAATGAGTAAATGTAAAATATTGTACGGAACGGGAGAGCCTCTTCAGTGAGAGCGTTGTTATGGTTCGAGATGTTTTGCTTTTTTACTAGTGAAATACTACGTCGAAGTAGGCGTTTCATGAGGGAACCATGATTCTGAGATAGTTACGAGTTATTTTTCTAACAACATAAAACTCTCAAATTTGTAAAGCACCATGCTTCTAGCTACATAACTTGTACAAAATGTTGTTGTTAATAATGCCATTGAGACGTTTACTGTGATTCAGCCAAGTTATACAATCTAAAACAAAAGAAAAATAAGGAATGTCCACGCCTTCCGACGGAGTACAATGCGACAATTATAAAAAGTGCGTGTAATCGATAGAGCAGGCATTCGATCGTTCGAACCGTGATGAATCGGGGCGGAAGTACCGATGTTCCCGCGCCTCAGTTACAAGCCCGTAAACCACGACAACGGCTGTGACAAATCGAACCGACCGATGTCACTACAACAATGCTTTCACACTAATCTCTCTCGGCCAATTAATACCTAAAAATCTTAAATAGATTATGTCTATTTAAATAGATATCTCTGTAATTTTTTTTGGATTGTTGTCAACCATTAACTTGCCTTATGTAGAAATAAAATCATAAGCAAAGTAGTAAGTAAATTTTGACACTTACGAGAAAAAAATGATAAATATTTGGAATATTACTATTTGTGTATCGACACTTTGCGATGGATATCATCACTCAGCGGTTCGAGTAATACCAGCACCAATCTGAAATAAGCATAGCAAGGTAAGTGGGGTATACTAACCAAGTAGGGTAACTATCCTATATTATTCATTTGCTACTTTTTCCGCTCGAATATCTTATTACTCATGTAACCATAATAAATTTATGAATGAACTATATACAAAACTTTATATCAAGGCGCATGGTTACAGTTCGTTATATTAACAAACCACCGCAGTTGAACAAAGCGAGTCCGCGAGCTATCTGAATACGATATCTATGCCTTTTCTTGTATAAAACTGCACTTAGTTTTACATACAAACAGATTTAGTGATCTCTTAAAGTATATAATATGACTTCATACAGACGGCGGAACACATTGACGCAAATCTAAACTGCTGCGAACACAATAGATTCTGCACTCGACGAAGGCGTACTATGTAACCTTTAAAATCATAAAAATAAGACTGAAAATGTATTGACATCTGTGTCTTTACGAGATGCAATGAGTACAGTAATGGGCGACAAAGAGATAGTGTTACATGCACACTGCAGTTCCATACTGATAAAGCGAGCGCCTTTTCCCATACGTTATGTGATGTAATAAAATTTTCTAGGAAGCGCTTTGAGTATCAGTGAACATAAGCTTCTTATCTTAGTGTGTGTTATGGATAAAGAACATGAAATAACAGAAGATAAAACGATCTTTGACGATTTTGTTATTAATGTCAACTAAAAGCAACGGAACTACGTAAGTTAAAGTTCAATACAATTTTTTTTTATTCAACTCTAGTAAATTAATAAAAGTCAACAGTATAATATCACAGTCCAAAGACCTTTTTTTATTAAACCAGCGAAGTAAGAATGCGTCTGCAATGGACTTTAGGGTTATAAAACAGCTGCACAGTTCCACTGAACCGGGTTAATTGCTACTTGCTTAGAAATATGAACACTTCAGTATGACGTGTTTCAAAGTTTTTATTTGAAGTCCACAAACGCACACTAATGATGTTTGATTTATGATCATCATCACTACCATTATAGCAAGATTACTAAGTCGGATTTCTTTCTTCTCCATGGCCTACGGGTTCAGTATGGCAATGTTTTCAGGGCGCTGTTGGCGCTGCCCGGGTTATGCAGCGCGCCTGATATGTTCACCGGGCTTGAAGTTGATTACTTCCACACTATTATCTTCTAGTTTCGGGCATGCGGCGGGCACGAGACAGCACCAACAGACTCCTAACAACGGAAGCGTGTACACGGTCCAATGATAAGACACTGAAATGTATGTATGCCAAATTCATTTTACAGACACCATAATTTAATATTAAAAAGCTATTAAGTTATATTCGGTCAATTGTTAATTTATTTCTTTATTTTGTGATGTACATCATCAATAAGAGATTAGGTACTTACTTAATATGGATCAAGTTATGCCTATTTCTTCTTTCATGATTGTGTGTTTCACTTTACAGCTTGTATATTTAAATTTCTGCGAATAAATACTAAATTAGTGAAAATACATCGACAGACTACGGTGAGTGCACCTATTTCTTTACATTTTTCCCTAAAAGACTCAGGTGATTTAATTTGACAATTGATAAACTTTACACTCAATTCAAGCAGCAAGTTAGCAATTCAGCAGGTTTCAAATGAAAGGTAATTTCTAATACTTATGGGTCAATTGCAGGATTTAAGCACAAGCCCTCCTGCAAAAGACTATCTAATCACGAGGTAACTGCAGTTCTTTAATGAGCATAATATTTCGTGATGAAACACGCGTAAACAAAAAGACAAAAAGTTTGTTGAAACTCCACAAGTTCGATGTCAATTAATTACATTCCTTCTTTCATTATTCGCGTGAATCTAAGAAAATTTTTAAATATGGGCTACTAGAGATTTACCATTCTATTAAGGTGAAGGATCAGGGTACGGTCAAAGTGTAATTTATGTCACAATGCAAAAAAATCTTCATTCTAGCACACATCACAAATTCTCGTTTATGTTATTAGATGACAACAACCAAAGATAATATAATAACATTCAAATATGTTTATTTTAAAATTATGCCTCATACTATGACACAAATAGATACACTACCACTAAATACTTTGAAAATGACAGGTACTGACGATTTTTGTATTCAACGGATATTTCAGCCCAATTACATGGATTATAATTATGGCGAGAATAGTTCATGGTGTACAACGATCCAAGTATATAGATACATATGTACCTATCGACCCACGAAAATCGTGAATACCATTTATGTTGGTAAAAAAACTTTTTATATCCTTGCAACCTCTGAACACTCGTAACAATTGTCATTAAAACAGGCCAAACATGTGGATACAAAAGTTGAAATCAGGAATTATCTCACAAGTCAAAAGTTTAATGGAGGTACGGGGTCTATACAGATAATTTTTACGGTCAATTCGGCAAGTAAAAGCCACGACATCAGGGCTTAATCCGTAAGGGTATAAATAAGGTTTAGCCTTTTACTACCTTTTATTCTATTTTTAGGATGCTTCTCCCCATTTCGAACAGCTATCATTAACTTAGTTAAATGGATCAAATTTCAGTGTACACAGGAGAGGTCAGAAATAGGCAGACATGCAAATTATGTTATTAAGAAAATATTTTACATGATATTAAAAAATGTAACGATAGCGTTGACGCCAGTGACGTTTAACAAAGATAATTTCTATCTCAGTCCTCAATAGCAATATATATTTAATACTAGCAAACTACCCTCGCGTCGCATCAGGAAAACTGCGCCTTACATTATTTTTAATTAATACCTTTTTAATTTATTGCTATGAAATAAAGTATGAAGTATGAAGTGACGCTTAACGCAATACATTAGTGAAAACCAGAACGAAATCGCTTAAGCCGTTTCTGAGATTAGCGGGACCAAACGCACAGACAAACAGACAAAAATTCTAACAACTATTGTTTTGGGTTCTATTGCGGTAATAAAGGCCCATAGTAATGTTTTCTCTCGTGTATCGTTCATGTATAAAAAACGATCAGTTAGAATTTTATTATTAATATAGATGATTGTAATTATTTACACATACCTATGTGAGTTGTAGTGAACAGTCAATAGGGTAATGTAAATATATAGTGATCATATCCAACTTTGACTGGCGTGGAATACAAATCCGTAACGTACATACATTTATCCAGAAGTTATTTCCATATTCACATAGATAGGTATTCCTATGAAATATACTGATGACCTATATTTCGTGATTATTTTTTTAATTTTTGTGTTCAGCCATTTCGGGGATACAGAGGAGGGAAATAGTTGATTTTCTTAGAATTTTTTACAACAAGTAAACAATATTTTTACGGTGGAATCTACAAGAAGGGTGGCAGCTAGTCAAGCGGGTCAAGAACCCTATCACCATGAATAAATACTGTCATCTTAAATGATTTCTCCGGTGGGTACACACACAACATTCAAACACAAATAATTATCATAGAAATATGAAGTCTTAATGTTTAAAGTATGCATGATTTCCTCAATCATATTCAGTAGAAGATTGACGGGAACCAAAAACAAATAACATAGTCGCCCCGTGTTATTACATCTTGTTAAAAAATTATTTATCCCCAAGAATTCTTCATTACGAGCCCATCCTGCCATTATACAAAAAAAATCTTGTTACATATAACAAGACGGTAGCAACGCATTAGAACATGTCAGTATACGTAAATCGATCCTTGACACGCAACACGTGTTTTTATACTCCACGAGACTTCCGAGAAAAAGGAAATACATGATCGTTAGAATTTTAAAAATAATAGCAATGCTGTTGAGTGATGTAATATAGTATATTAAAATACAATAGAATTTTTCTGACTTTAAGCCGTTAACAATCTATTGACGAGCAAGTTACTCTCGGACGGACTCGCCTCGTTATTAAAGATGCTTTGAGCTTTTCCTGTCATGCAGGCCCAGTGCGGTTTACTGGAGAGGGTAGTAGCTAGCGGAAATGTCGAAGGTCTTATGCTAAAATAGTCTAACCATAACAACAGGAATCAGGGACAGAGTCAACTTAACTTGTCGTTCAAATCACTTTGGCAAATAAGCAAGCAAAGCAAAAGTAAAAAAAATACTATAATATAATAATAATAAAAATACAATATTCAATAAGAGTCAATTATTACTTACTTATAAAAGAATAATTTTATTAAATAATAATGATACAATTAACATTTGCACCTTAATGTATTTTAAAATACTCTATATGCATGCAGCATGTTCACACAGAATTTTATTGAATCAAGAGAAATCAAGAACCGTTATAACTGAGGCGTTCGATCATCGGTAGTGGCTCGAGAATTCTAGGTTCGTATTTTACATGTATTTAAGATATTCGAAATCACGTGGGTATTTAAAAGTTCTGTCAAATGCTTCGATGAATATCTTGAAGAAACCAACACACCTGAGAATGCTCCATAGTGCCTTTTTTCAAAGATATGTGAAGCGTGAACCATGGCTTTTAGCCCTGTTACTATGAACGGAGACTCGAGCCTAACAGTGAGACAATTTCGGGTTCTATAAAACCAAGTTCTGAGAAAAAACACTCTTGAGCCACTTCGTTAATATCGGTTCTAGTCTGGAATTACCCAAAACCGAAATATGTACTGGCTATTACACAAATAATAGTCCAACAGAGCAAAAAGAAGAATTCACAGTAAGTATTCGCCTTTCACCAGAATTAGGTATCACTCATAATTCGTGAGAATAACCTCCTTTCGTAAAGCACGAATCGTGCTGCAGCTCAAAAGTAAACGCAATCAAATCTTGAATAGAGTTAAGTAATAGTGATCATCAATCTAAATTCTGACATCGCTATTAATATCAAGCTTGCTTTATTGTAATCATGTTTATAAAGTATATGACGTAATTATAATTTTAGTAGAACAATTCATCTTATATATTGTACTACAAGATTTCTATACTAATGAATCAAACTAAAATAGAATAAAAGACAAGATAATGTACAAAAAACGATTTATATTAGTTCATTTGAAAACAAGGTGAAATAATATTTAATTTTAGACAGCATTCCTGTCACTCAAAAACAAAAACAAAATCAGCTTTAAGCAGCAATTCAAACAAAAACAAAATCAGCTTTAAGCACCTTACCTCAAACCTAAATTAACATTCGAATATTGGTGGTAACCTGGCTTCAAAAAACTCATACTAAAGAATTTTTCCACCCAACGCATCAGAAAAGGCTCTGAGATTAGTATGAACTAAAATTCTTTATCTCCGTAATGCAACGTCCTATCAATTCGTTGTGGCTCTCATAATGTACACAATTTCCCACAAGACACAGCATACTAAAGCCATAAATATAAGGTCACTACAAGGTTATTCCAAACCTTGAGCAAAAATATTATCACATAATGACCGAAAATAAAATAATGAATGGAAGTTTTAAATTAATACCGCAATGATAACTGTACCGCTTTTTTTTGTTAACAACATCCGTTTCAATTTACCTCGAAAAGTAAATAAAAACTGCGACCCGAGACTAAACAGCCGTGGGAAGACAAAGTAACCGCTCAAAATGTATGACACTCATCAGAGCATCAATGAAATCGATACTGCCTTATTTTTGACACATAAATCTCGCACGAGAAAAAGATTCTCGGCAAAAAGCGAACGTCAATTACAGTGCGGGTCGGGTATCGCTGACTCAATCGCAATCGAACAAGGGACATGGTAAGCTTATGAGAACACAATTACAATCCATTATATTCGCCAGAGACCTTTTACGGGGTTGTGCTAACAAACTAACCGAGGTACGGGACAGAAACGCCGCAGACGAAGGAGTGTGTCGTTGAGCTGTATTACGTCCACAATACCTTATTGTTTGTCACTCACGAGGACTTCACGGCGACAAATGGCCTATACTATCCCGGGGCAGAACGTAACACAATGACGGGAATGAAATTAAAATTGTTCGAGACCATTTTAGTTATTATGTAACAAGCTCGTATCTCTTGCTTCTGTTTTATGAGCCACTGTGGCGTGGCATCCCATAGAATTCCTTTTCAATAGTCGGTACTTATTTGTATGAACCTGCGGGTCGTCCAAGGATTGTTTAGTAAATGCAATCAATTCAAGCGATGCAATAAATTATTCCTCATTTAACAGGTTTGTGTAGTTGGTTAGCTAGAAACGGTGATCAATAACACTTTCTTATTTCTTTAATACTTACATTGAGTTAGTAGGTGTTTGTTACTTAATACGTTACGTTAGCTTAATTTTAAGAAATTTTATTTACGTCCTCTGCTAAATAAACAAATTTGTTATCGATGATAGTGGGCTCGGATTATCGTGGTTTTCTGAATCACTGAAATTTTACGGAACTCATGCCTCGTGAGCAATGTTTATTCATTTATTATATCAGTTAAATAACTAGAGTTAGATCTTATGTTGTTGGATTTATCTGAAAGCTCATAATTACTCAACACGCTATGAAGAGAGCTAGGTATACCGCTACCGGATAACATTCGCAATGAAAATTTGTAGACGAACAAACGTTACCGACATAGCTCACAGAAGTAGTAATGGGCAAGGTAAATGTTTCATAGAACGGATAACCGACGGAAAGAAAAGTCCTCGATACGTGCACGCCATGGCAAAAAAGTACTGTTCAGCTCTGACCAGGTGGACCAAAAACCTGAAAAATCCTCGAGCAACCGTTGGATTCAGAGGGCTGAATCTAACACCCAGATACTAGAAGCCTTTGTCCAGCAGTGTTGATAAACGGCTGAAAGATAAATAGTAGCTTAAGCCAATATAAGTGGTCTACAGTCATATTAGCCCGATTTCTGCTGTATTGGGGCGGCCTAGAATATGCTATGCTGGCAGAACAGGATGTCGTAAGAGGCGACAGAAGCCAGCTTGCTTGGTGGTAAAGCTTCGCGTGAAGATTATATTATCAGTATTATTATTAAGCCATGAATATTATTATTGTTATTATTATCTTTCCATGAAGCCTGCCTGGCTAGCTACTACCCTCCTGCTTGAGTCAGCCGCCATACGTCTCGTCATTTTCCGGCTGGGGGCTTGAGAGCCAGTACTTTCTCTACCTTATCTTCTTCTCATTTCCTGGCCGACAACGCATCAGTGATACCTTTGGTCTTGCTGATGTCCATGGCCGACGGTGACCATTTACCATCAGGTCGCTCGCCTGGTCGTTTGTCGGCTATTACCATAAAAATATTGGATTTGTAGTAGTCATACACACAGACAAAAACATGAAAACATAAAGTTCATTTTACGTAACTACGAGTAAACTTCCGATGTATCGACAATAATTGAAATGATTTTAAGCTTGAAAACATATCTTTCACAGTATTTATGTGTTTGGAACTGGAAGGTTACGTCTTTGAGATATTTAAACATTATAAATTTAAATCTTGCTGCCAACTCCAACTGAATGACAACACAATTACTGGGTACAAAGAAAAACAAAACAAATAAAATGGAAAGTTAGTACCAAATTTTGTTTCATTACACCTCATCTTTATAATGATATATCTTATTACGAGCTCGTGAAGATTAGCCCTTTTAATCACATCCATGATACTCATGACACAGTAACAGATACACAGATATATCAGAAAATCATTGAAATAGATACATTTCGCAAAGTACTAATAAATCAATTTAGTGCAAGAAAAATTTAAACGGAATTGTCTAGTTATGAATCGCTATTATCAAAAGCATGGAAAAATTTAAGGGCGGACATTGAACGCCACGGTCCCAGCAAAAAAGTGGAATGGTTAGATTTAATTCAAAACAAGAGTTCGCTACACATGCCTTCATCAAAAAAATTATAAAACATCACAGTAAAAAAGTCACCAATCTAAATTATTTGCAAACTATAACACTAATGTGACTAATTAATTATTATTCCATAACAAACTAATGACAACCGACATTACCAGTTCGGAACTGTAGAATCCCATAGCGATGCATTCACTCGTGATGTTTATTAATGATCAATAAACACAGTGGGAAGCTAACACGTTCTAATATACTCGCATAGGAAATCCCTAATTAATAAGTATTAAATTTTTATAGAAGTAATTTAATTTTCAAGAATATTATTCGGTTACAACTCCTAACATGGCAATGGTTATTCTAACATGTGGTCCAGAGCAAGTTGATATCTAACCTGCTGTCAAAATTTTATATAATTAAGTTAATAAGCTGCCCTCCACGCCCGTCCATTGTTATTCAGCCTAAAATATATCTACTGCTTAGTATTATGGATACAGATGTAGAGACGTGGAATAATTTTGCATTTCGAATTTCAAGTTTATTACTACTTACTTTCATATGATAAATAATAAAAAGCTCTAAGACCCTCTAAACGCCCAAAAACCGGATGATAAAAAAATTATTCTATTCCAATCGTATTAAAGTATATTTCTAAGTAACGCAATAGAAACGCTTCTAATATTGTTGGATTAGTCGCCGCGAACGAAGAGTTATCCGTAATAGCGGTGGACCACATTCGAATACTCTCTTTGTGCTTCCAAAACTAGTGCGTCAAGTGAACCGTGAATGTAAAAGTGTATCGAATTCCAAAACTATATCGATAACAAGATAACAATCGCTGCTTCGCCCACGTTCGTTGTATAATTGTTCCGTATAAGGTTGTTACACACTACGCTTATAAAACTCTCAAACTTTTGTCCAGCTTAGAGGCTAACCCATGAACACTTGTAACACGGAAGGCTTTGTAGCGACCCTACATTTGTACTATATTATTTATAAATAACATGACCGTCATTCATTATTTTTTCTTACGCTTTTCGTAAAATATGTAAAATATTTTCATCATATTTGGAGTCTTCTTTACCATTTATTACCTCATTGACACGCACTCTTTCAATTTCACCGACGCGTTGCCAGCTAGCCGAGAGGTGATTCATCATACATTTATTGGTTTATCGATTATGACAATCTTTTTGCGACGTAAAGGAGCAGGCCATAGAAGGAAGAAGGAAAATTATGAAAAAATCCAGATATACAGGTTTCTAACGATAATTTCCCGTACCGCAACAAATTATAATTTATTTCTAATATAAATAGAACTTAGAATAATTATATATGAAAGAAAGAAAGCAACATTTATTTCATCATAAAGACTAATTAATGTACAAAACGAAATACATGACGAAATAGGATCGTATTCACCGTATGCCATGGTACAACCAAGAACCGCGGCTGCTGGTTTTCAGCGCAAATCTTGTATTTTCGCGTACTCCAATAAATTATGCTAACGCCAACAATTGCCGTATTTTATAGATATCAAATATTTAATAATAACATTAATAAATAGTTTATATTTATGTTTATATATATACTTAATGATATTTGCATGATATGATTAACTTAAAACAAGACCGTTTTGTTTTTCTGTATGTGACGTTTTATTATTGCATATTACTGATAAATTTATTTGCTTCTCTACTTATTTTATACTCCAAATACAAAAACGGTATGTGATAACATCTTCAATTTTCCTTAAAAAAGTAAGATTCAACATTATTGCAATAAAGAGTTGAATGATCACAAATAATGAACATTATCTCAGTAGCATGAGAATTGACAATTTTGAAGGATTTTCTTCTTACATTATTAAATAGTAATTATTCAATAATAATACTTTATTTCACATCAAGCAAAAGAACAAACGACTCGCCGCTGTGAGGTGTTTTGTTTCATGTAATTATTTGTTTTATTGGGCCGAGCATTTCTCTGACGGACAGATACCATTGGTATGAAAGCGGATTTGTAAACAATCCGAGTAATTCAACCTGACAAACGCTGATATCCGTTATGATTAAGAATAAAATATAATACTCGAGTAACTATTATTACGATATGAACCAGTTTTTGTTATTGTTATTGTTATTTATAGAATAAAATATAACTAGAAGCGGAGTGTCTGTACAATTTAATTTCATTAGCAAGGACGACATTAGAAAACATCAAATTGTATAGGGATTACGTAGGTATATGAAAAATCGAGGACTTATATTACTTATACATTGTGAAGTGTTCAAAATTGCTACCATTTTATAAATGGACGCCACGGGTACCTTTTAAAGTCGTTCGTATATTCACAAAAACCACGTGTTTTCATATATTACATACAAGACAATTTTTTACAGGAAACTGAAAACATACCTTGATAAATTTTGAGTATGGCACTTAATCTAATGCGGGTTCGATTCGTAATTGACCGGCATTTTTAATTATATCACGTTTAATTAACAGACCATTAATATAATCAATTAATATTGATACATACGAAACTACAAGTTAACATACATATTTTGACTATATTGTTACATAGCTAAAATAAACATCTTTTTTAAATAAAGGACCTCAATGAACTCTTTAATTTAATTTTCACTGTAACGCGTTTCTCGATATATAATATAAGTATCTTTGTTAAGAATCGGCAAATACAAATTGATCAGTCGAAAAAGACATTCAGGGTAGCCCTTGTCCGTCGACCAATACGCAATAAAATTTGCAGACACGACCGCAAATGAGTGCGTACGGAATTGCGTCCAATTTTCCTCACACAATCACGGGATTAGGTAAAATTTATATGTCTGGCTTTTCAAATTAGACTCCTTTGCGGACTACCGGCCGTCGCGCCACGTCGTACGTTGAGACGTTACAGATTTGTATTCTTGTGATTAGCAAATATTTAAAAATCTCTTCAAACATTTTCTGTCAATATTTACTACCTCAGTGTTTAATTTGTAGTGTGTTTGAAAATTGTTGGTACTTTTATGTACCAAAGTAATAGAAAAATTGTGCCATTCACTGAAAGCTATTGTTGTTGTTCGTACACATAAAAATCGTAAAACACTATTTTAAAATATCAATCTTTTTTAATCAAAATATAACTTACATACTTCATTCAAGCAGGGATGTTATGGAGCTCCGTAACCGAAACCAAAACTATCGGATATTCGATATAAAAATATATCCGAAACCGTAACCGTATCCGATAAAAAAAACTTTCGGATAATTTCGGGTAGGAGCAGATTCTAAATCAAACATGTTATTAAAGGTTTTCGCCCGCCGAGCCTATACACTAGCCGCGTCGTTCTCATGTAAGACAGTTTTTATTATTTCATTTCTAGGGGAATTATTTTTTTGTGATTATAATATCCCATAATAGCACGAAATATAGTCAATCTTTAATAATACATTATATTATTTTTCCAAGTTGCAAATCATCTAATATCCATATACGAAATTATCCGAAACAATCGAATAATCCGAAATAATTCCATATCCGTATCCATATCCGTAACCGGTAAAATATTATTCGTATATCCGTATCCATGACACCCCTAATATCAAGTAGAGTGCTAAGTGAAACCCTACCTATCCAAAAGAAAAACGACTAAACTATTTCAGATCTTTACTCGTATCTCTCCGGATGTGAACGACGTCCCTAATAAATTCCAAGTGGGACTTAGCAGCCTTTCTATTTGTCGCCTAACCCGAGTCTGGGCAACAATGGGGCTCAAACCTTCCAGAGCTTGTCGTTAACGTCGGAAATTTTATTACAAGAAATTATTACGATTTCGAATAAAAGTAACGTTATGTTTAACTTAAGCTGATATATAATCTCTCGCTGAGACGCCGCGAGAATGTCCGTGTTCTGTTTTTATTGTCGCCGTAAAATTATATCTTGTAGTTATAAAAACAAAGCGAATTATTTTTCAAATGATATGTAGCTGATCTAATTCCCGTCTGTTTGACATGCATCTTTCAAAGGACTGAGGCATTGTTTTAAATAATAATAATAATTAAATTTTGATTTGGTGTATACAGACTTTATCGTACCTACATAAATATAAATTTTTTAATATTAGTTCTAACTCTTTTTTTCTCGTGATTCCAATTTCTTTTTCATGTCCGTGGAATACCTAAGTATTTCGTGACTAATTGCGTTTTGTTAAGGCTTGAATTTAGCAAAAAATTTTTAGATTCAAATTGAATTATTTTTATAAAACCCATCATTTCAATATCATGATATTTGTGTAACTTTTACATATAATATATAGTTGGTAGTATCAGGCGTTACTTTGCGGAAATTCATTGTTTTTAAATTTGTATTCATTCACTTTGCAACAATCCGCAAGCACAATGTATGATGGCATATACTTCTATAAATGCATAGATACATAGAACCTCTCTCCCTCCCACAAAGAAAAACATGCAATTGTGATAAATAAAAGTATATACTAACACACATACCGTCACCAACACGTGTTTCGCCCCGAAACAGAGCATCATCAGGGTGAGTGGACTCTACGAGTGTTAACCGCAAAGTCAAAAAGCCCTACCACCAATCAAATATATATTGATATGGTTTGATGGTTAATGATTTAATAAAAACTAAATTCCTCATAACACTTTACTTGATGGTTGACTTTAAGACCTGTAATATTCACTTGAAAGTTCTTGGGCGGTCACGGACAGACATTGTTTACGTTATTTTAATTATATATGTATATTCGATAACAAAATAACATAGATCTCGACTAGGTACCTACGGGAGATATAACATATATTAAAAGGCTGATAAGCTCTCCCTGAACCATGTAATTATTGGACATACTATTTACTAAAACGATGAATATATACGAAGAAAAGGCTCACAAAAAACTACCCTATATCTTGGTCTTAGAGTTCAATTTACAAATTCCGGTTATAATACATCACGTCAACTGTTCTAGCACGAAGCTCGCGACGCCACTATGAGTAGGTCTATAATTAAGAAATAAGTTAAGATAGGATTTTTTAGTCAACTTTTTACAGAGCACGATGTCGGCCAGCGCAATTAGCCCGCCTGTAAATTGAATGTTTGCTTTTAGTAATTAGCAATTAAGTTGAGTTTTTATAGCAACTTGCACGACGCTATTATTCGTGCTATTGGTTGGTGGGTAACTCATAATCGCATGGCAAAGCTCACTGGTAAATTAAACTTTCATAGCTTTATGAGCTGTCTTCTCGAACAGTTCCTTTTGATTCATATCTTTAACATACTATTTAAAGCCTTTAATTTTGTTATAATAAACTGACATGCAAATCATCATTACATCGACTATTGTCCCAGTTCCAGCTGGACTCAGGTCTGTCTCACAACACTTTGGGATTTAGGCCATTGTTCGCCACGCTGACCAAGTACAGGTAGGTAGATTTCAAATACCCTTGAAAATATTAATATAATCTATACTAATAATAAAATTCTAACTGATCGCTTTCTGTGCATGAACGATGAATGAGAAAAAACATTATTACGGGCTTTTATTAACTCAATAGAACCCAAAACAATAGTTGTTAGAATTTTTGTCTGTTTGTCTATGCGTTTGTTTCCGCTAATCTCAGAAACGGCTTAACCGAGTTCGTTCTGACTTTCACTAATGTATTGCATTAAGCGTCACTTGATACTTAAAGTTTATTTCATTGCAATCTGTCCATAAATAAAAAGATATAAATTAATTTAAATTTGATAGAACGTAATTTACGGTATAAATTAACAGGTACGATTATTTTCCATTTTCTACACATTGGCTTCACCCCTTTAGTTGCCTGCTGCACGGCACAAGCCTCTCCTCGTAATTGAAGAGGTCTCGAGTCAACTTCATGCCGCTCCAGTGTCAATTGATGTATATGTTTAAACTGTCTGACGGGGCATTTCGATACGCTCGTTACCTGCCTGGCCAGCTACCATCTGTAACACCATCCAAAAATCATTTTAAAGTGTTTCAGTTGCAGAATAAAAAGACCAGGTGTTACTGTTCGATTCCTTGCTTCCGTTTTAGCCGACAGCTCCTGATGCCTTTGGTATTGCGGATTTTCACTGATGCTGACGGCATACCACCAGGCTCGTCTGTTCGATTGTCAGCTATTGACAAAAAGTGTTTACATGGTTTTGAAACATAAACAAATCTAATGTTGCCAGTTTGGTTGATATAAACATAAAAATCATATCAAACATTGATAGATCATTTAACAATAACATGTCATGTCTTGTCATGTGACAAGGAACGGTTTTATCAAATATCTTAAATTGAATGATGTTTATGTCAAGTGTTCATGTACACATACATAATACAATATGTAAAATAGTAGATTACTGTAAAGGATGTAAAAATTGTAAAGAATAATAATATTTACAAAACAAAATACAATGAAATTTACTGTTCGTTTCTTCTATCTCGATAAGAAAATAAATATCGTTGCTATTATAATTTATATTAAACTAAGGGAGCGCCGAATACGAATCTAAACCACCGATAGGCAAGGCCAACATTAAACAAATGAATTACAACTGGACATGTTACTCACAAGCTTCAGTGTTATCAATGATAATCACACACATTGTCCCACATATGGCATTGAGCTTGAAACCAATTAGTAATTTCACGAGGCGGTTGCAACCACGCATAAATTCAATTAGTGCAAGCAATGGACGAACACGATATAACTTCAGAGAACAATTAATCAACAATTTGATAACATATTTTTTTTTTTAATAAAACACTGTATTTATTTTAATAATATGAGTCGGATAAAACGAAAGAGCAGAAGGACCACATGATGGTAAGTGATCATTACTATCCATGTTCAGGCGTGTTATCGATTCATTACAAACTAAAAACGATACAGTGACCGCGATTGTTAAATAGCTTTAGACTATTAAAATCGAATAACTTAAAAAAACACTTCACAGTCGATTTTTAGGAGGATAGTAATTAGCCAGGCAAGCAAAGAAATTAAGGCACATGCTGAAATATAGTACAAAAGAAGCGACCTAACGGCGTTGTCTCATCCGTTGCCAACAGGGTGCACTCCGAGCAAGCTGGAACTCGACTATAGAAGGAATGCGTTATATTCAAAATTTGTATTACGTTTGTTGCAATTAAAAATATATAAATGTAGACATACGTCCATCCTGAAAAAAGAAGAAAATACCGCTAAATCATTGTCCCAATAAACTTCATGAATGCAGTCTAACTATCTTTTAAGAATAATCAATTTCGCAGGCTGGTAGTAGTTTTAATTCAATTAAAGCGTAGAGCGACTCGCAACGGTAGGGCATTGTCCAGACATAACATAATGATGTAATTGATTGATTGTCAAATGACGCAGCGAATTTTTCCTCTAGCTTATTTGCAGTCGTACTTCGAAAGGTTATGGTTTGTTTCACTATAATTGAGCGCGCTTCCCAATTATTTTATTTAACTCAATGCTCTTCAACTTCAATGCCATATTTTAGAACGTCATTGTTATTAAATTTAGAAAAACAACATTACATTTCAGACAAAAATACTCATTACCTATTTAATTAAGTACATGGAACAGGAATAAAATATATATTTTATGAAGATTTTCCTCGAGTCGCTGCTTGCGTTGCACTGGAGTACTTGTGACCAAATCATCAATTACGATCAGGTGAAATTATGGTTAAGGAACGTATAATAAGTAGAGGAGAAGGATTTTTTTGTAATGTTCTGTAAGCGTGCGGAATTGACAATATATATAGCCACCAAACGAGCGAACAATCTGCTTTATGATAATAAGTCATTGTTACTCATGGACGACCGTAACAACAAGGAAATCCACAGTGGGTTGCTTCTGGCCTAAGATAAAAAGATATTAATAACATTTTACATTTCACTTTAAGAAGGAGAATAAGCTAGCTAGGCTGGTGAAAAATCCAATACCGTCATGAAAAAAACAACCGAAATAAAACTGAGTACGTAATATAGAACCGAGAGACCTCCAACAGGAGCTCTTCATTAATAATTCATAACTTCAGTATGTACTACTTAAAGATCTAGTATCATTATCCCAAAAATAAAGCTCATTCTAGACAAATTAATCCACCTTCTCGTCACTTAACATAATGATTTTAATATAATTTGTCTACCGTGCCTACTCAATTTGCATACGGACAGTTCCATCCTTCATTAATTAAAGGTTAATCAGACAGATATGCCAACAATTTCGCCGAACAATTAACATCAGTTACACACGACTCTGAAATAGATATGGTGTTAAACTGAAACAGTTACGATTATATATCGAGAAAGTAAGGAAGCAATAGTTAATTACGTTTACTTTAAAATTATACGCGTACTGAATTTATTCAGAAGAGCTCATTGAAAACTATGTTTCTTTAAAACAGAGCAATTGATATTTTAAACGACCCTAACGTCCGGCTGGTAATGACCGGGACTGCAGGACGAAGTGACTGAATATCTATTCCTTGCAGTAGCAGCATTATTCTAAATGCCTATGTGTCAGCGTTTCAATATCATACTTTTTCATAGACAAGACTTAGTAAAGGTCGTGAAGTATATCGTAATTATAAGTCGATAAAGATGACATAAGTATAACAAAGCCACTGTAGGTTGAGTGAATAAAAAAAAAGAAATCTGAACGTTTAGATAGGAATTATATTCAGAATTAAATTACAACAACAATCACGAACAACCTAGCTATTAAAGTTCATAGTTCTAACGTAGTCATATTCACGCATATTGTCAAAAACAGCGTCAAACAACATTCGAAAAAATAACTGTGCACCCACTCGATGTCTGAAAGTAATGAATACCTTAATAGCTAGCGCATGTGTTTGTGTAAAACTTTACCCGTAACCTTTGACGATGATGATACTAGTTCAGACGATTGTAACCCCACAAATGTGCTCACGAATCATAAAGTGACAAGTTTAAGCTCATGCAGTGAGAAGCAGGAAGCGATTATTCCACGGTTTTCTGTCCGAGCACGTAGTTTAAAATCCATTAAAGTGTGGTGTCACACAGCAATTTTCCAGTAGCTGACTTCGCCCACACACAGATACGTTTCAAGTTAAACAGCTAATAACTATTATCTAAAATAGTTGAGCGCAGTGCGTCAGTGAAAATTATGATTAATATCTGTTTAGGTAACGGTACAGTTAAAACGGGCGATGTTTCGGTTGTGTCAATTGTTCGCTCGCAAAAGGCTCGCACGCTCGTTCTTTGAGCCTCGTCAAACGCTCAGTCTCGATTGCGATCTGAGTAAATCACTGAACACTTTTTTATTGACTGTTGAAGCGATAGTAATACCGATACCACAAAATATTTGTAATCACGATCGCGTTCCATCAGTCGACTTATTTAAGATGGAAGGAAGATAAGCGATAGAACGACATGATATTACGATGAAAAACAAACAATGACTAAATAATTTTGTCGTTTTTAACGCATATACTGGTTAATTTTTTTCTTCTATGTTCCTTCGCTTTCTTTGCATGGACTGTTTGCAACAAAAAGAGTATCTATATACGTACGTCACCAACGGAGCCACCATACTTACTCATAGTATACCGAACCAAAAGAGCGAGGTGGTTCATTTCTCGCATTAAATTATATAATATATGTCATAGAATATATTTAAAATGAATTTATAATTGCTACATGACAGAAACAACTGCGTCATGTGGGCTAAAAAATCTAACTGAAAATCAAGTTAAATTACAGTTTGAACAAGACAAGAATCCATTCGAAACTGAACGTCTACAAGGGGCCTTAAAAGTATTTAACCGCAATGGTCTTACACGCTCTTTCATTGTAGTTATCATCTAGTGAAATGAGCAAGGGGTTAAAATTAACAGATCAGTATCGCTCTTGGCGCAGTGATTAATAACTGCCATCGACGTCCGCTTTCCTACTTTCACGGATCCTTTCAATATCACAACCCGTCACGGACCACTGCTGGGCTCGGCCGGTCTCTACTACTCTACTAAGAGGGATTTAAGATGTAATCCACCACGTGGCCGAGTGCAAATTGTCAGATTTTACACATCTTTATCATTAATAAAAACTATCATTGCTTTAACCGAAGCAAGTAATAATTATTTTCTATTAATAATATAACGTTAAAAAATTTGAGGTGCGAAGGTTCAAACTTAGATCCCCTGCGAAATTGATTTTCCGTAAAAGATATCCTTGTAACATAATATATCAAAAGTTAGCTTCACTTACCTGTTTACCGTTTTTATTTTAAAAGATAATAAATAAAATAAACATTAAATTGCCACTCTTTTACAAATCAATAGATAAATGTTTTACTAGTTAATGTAATTTGTATGCACTGCCTGAAGGCCAATATGCAAAAGATCTTTATTATTTACCGAAATAAATGATATATTATTATTATTGAAATGGTAATACGCCGATACGAGTATATAATAATATTATGTACTTCAATTACAGTCATCAACATCATCTCAGCCGGACAACGCCCACTGCTGGGCATAGGCCTCCCCCAAGGATCTTCACGACGATCGGTCCTGCGCTGCCCTCAGCCAGTGGCTACCCCCGACTTTCACCAGATCGTCGGTCCATCTCTTAATACAAAAAAAAATCTCCAATTACAGTAATAAATATAATTAATATTGTTTTTATCCTCATAAATTCTACAATCTGTAACATAAATTTGTCGATCATATAAAAATATTTATTAATTTTATGTAAAATATATAAATATAAATCCATAATACTCAGTAAATAATTAAAACGATTAAAAAACCAAAAGGGCTGACCTGACAGAATTCATTTTTTATCACTCCCCTGGTGGGATTCGAACCCACATACCTCGGTTTTAGAAACCGGACCTTCCCAAGTTAGGCCACAGGGGTAGCTTAAAATATGTTGAAAAGTTCGCAATACATATCCTCATTTTCAACATTTTAAACATGATTTTACATATACATATATTGTAATTTATTAATAAAGAAAATGAAAATTACGCTTGGCAAAAATATTAAATATGATATTTTGAATTTTATAACAGGGATCTTTCTGCAATGGTTTAAGCAGATCAGTCAGTTGACCAGTCAGTTCATCGAGAAGGGATCCATCCGACCAAATATTTCATTGAACAGAACTGACAACCGAACGTCACATTTTTTATTTAAGATTTTTATACAAAAATACTATCCAAAATTCATTTTAAAACGAACACGCCGAAAAGAAATTCAACCAAATCGGAGTAACTCCTTTCATGTGATAATCTTTGATAAATGCAGTACATGCAGTTATTTATATCATATAACGTTTGTGACTACAATTACCGAGTATTATTTAATTAACATTGTGATCAATTTATGTATGTATGTATTCAAATAAAAAGTGGTAGTGTATAGGAAATTCCTTTTAACTTATTTTGCCTATGTATCTTATACGTATAATTTTGTTTTGTAGGAAAACTAAATTTAAATTCGCGATAAGCTGCAACCTAGAATATAGACGATTGATATCATTGATGGATTGCAGATAAACTGTACCGAGATAATTTTATCTATTGAAAGTGAGACACGTTGAATAATGCTTCTGTGAATTTTTTTAAAGTAACCAAATCGATTTCGTTTCATATTTATTATATAGATATCTATAATTCACATAAAAATTTTAATTTTAAGTAGCGGTACATAAATTAAATATATAATAAATTTCCAGGCGATACGTAAATCGAACTTGCTATATCTTGTTTATTTTTCTCGAATGACATAGATGGCAGCATTGATCGAAGAACATTAAAGTAAATTAAAGATTAGGCATGCATTATACTAGTTGCATGTCGTACTGCTAATAAAGTGCCGTGATACTGTCCTGAATGTGCATTAATTTGGAAGTATCTTTAATAGTAGGTACTATTGTACATGTTTTGCTGCTGCGTTCTGCTTTGTTTAAATTGTTGCTTGTTGCTTTTCGCATATACATCGTTTCCAAAATATAATTACTGAATGGAATAAGTCAAGCTAACAAGTGTGTAAAAATACTAAGCCGTTTTAGTGACAACAACTATCATAAAATGTAGGTGACCCAACAGGCCATTAGACAGTGTCCCTGCCTGTTGAAGGTTCCCAGGGTCGATTCCTGGTCGGGATATTTACGTAATTCATATGTATAAGTTTTAGCTGCTTATAACGTGTAACTTGTGTTCGTGTCACCTGCAATATAGATGCTGTGATCCTCACCTTTCAATCACGCAGATAGTGAGTAAATATGAAGATATTGTTTAATTTTTATTCATAACTAATGCTCATTTATAAGTTAACAATTAATCGAGTGTCGCAAATGAGAATTTCTCTTCAAGCAACTACTCCTAACTCTACACGAAGATTGCCTGAAGTTTTACTTATCAGTAAAAACTGTTATTCGTCTCGAGCAACCGCTCTGGGAACACGATCACGGCCCGAAGCTCCCGTCAGTCCCGCATTTAATAACAGTTGCGGGTAGATTATCTACAGCGGCTAGCAACACATCCGCCTAGAGCGACCGTCCCAGAGCTCGCAAGCACAGATCTCTTGTACACTAACTGTATTAAATGCCTACGTATACATAGCATACGAAAAAGTCTATGTATACTGCAGGGGAACTTCAGTTTTTTTATATTAATTTAACGGGAAAATGAAACTCGTCAGATACAGGTACGTTAGAGGTGAGGTGTCAGTCGAGAATGAAAAGGTACCCAAATATTCTAAACAACTGATTCTCCACTGCACACAAGATTGTAACTGAAAAACGTAAAAATATTTACGGGTTGATTTGAGAAGGAGGATGGTAACATCGCTCATGGATACTATCGGTTTTAAATAATTACCTACGCGACCTGTATCAGGAGGTAGCTGAAACCATTACCTTGTCCGTTTTGCCCACATATTTCACTGAGAGCAAGCAGGTGATTGAAATTAAAAAAAAAACGTTGGAAAGGTCATTAGAGAGAAAGATTTTTTTTTATTTCAATTTCAAAAATAATCGTTTCAACAGCCTTAAGAAACCTTTTTATCAATAAAATAAAAATGAAATGTACATAGAATAACCACGTAGAAGATGAATTATTACGTGTTAGAATGGTTATATTACACATTGAAGTATAAAATAAATGTTTTCAAGCATCATGACGCGATCTTTTTAAGTACTGGTTAATATGGCCAACATTCACGTTGAATGGAATTGATTGAAAGTATTGTATCGGTGCTGTGACCAATTCACTGAGCGATGGTTGCGAACATACATTTGAATGTCGAAAATATTTATAGATAACTAACTACACATAACTTTATATGAATTACCACCATCGTAAGTCACTAGACGGTATGTGATCAACAGCTGTCACTGCCAATACCTGATACCATCGGTGACATTGGCAATGCGGTGCCAGCCGGGAAGGATTGAAGTAACTATATATTTTTAATTTATTTTATTGAATAATTTGTGAACACTAAATATTTGAAACAGTTAAATTAAATAAGAAATTTTTTACAAAGGCACTGCTTATTTCTATGAGAAATATCTTCCAGCAGACCTAGGAATGATAGTTGATGGGAGAAAACCAAATTTACGTGCACAATGCATATTACAATAATATTTGTTGACTAAATAAAATAATATAAAACAAACAAAACAATAAAGTAAGAAAAAAAATTACGTTTGAGAGAAATAATATACCCTTACTCCCTTCTTGAAACATGAAATTGACTATTTCACACTTCATAAACAAAAAAGCTTCTTACTTGAATAGCAAACCCTTCTTGCAAACCTATGCAATTATCATCGTAGATCAAGTTATAGATGTGGAGTAGGCATGACAATTCGAATATACATATATAAAAAACCGGATAAAAAAACGATAAGATGTTAATAACTTAAAAACTTCGGCTATAAGGTTATAAAATGCTACCGTTGGCATCATGTGCTCATAGATACCACCGGCAAACCGAATACCGGTATTGGGTACTATCTAAAAGCGAAATATGTTACAAAAAAATTTGATATTTGTATATTTACTGTTTAATACGTTAGTAATACAAGTAGTATGTAGCTAGTCCTCTGCACAGATACATAGTCGTGTAGTAGCGTTGTCCACCATCATTATGCAATTGAAACTTAGTGAATTATTACGCACGATAATAATCTCCATAAATAAATAAATGGAGCTCGCGCACTGGGCGGTGAGATCGCTCGCCCCTTAGTATCTTACTTCTAGAGGACTTTTACATCACTTTATTGAATTTTTCTTTCAACACGACAGTATTTCAAGTTTATACGAGTACGCTGTATTTCATACCTTTACATACTAAGATACCGACGGTACCTGTATATGTAGAGGTACGGTTTCTTTTCTATTAATTAATATGTTACTATAAATATACACACACGTTCACATGAATCCACACATATTACGCTTAATTACCTGTGGGATTTAGACATACTTCCATGAGATAATCATAGCCAAGACCATAGAATCAATATTTATCTGTCACTTAAATGTCAGCCCATAGCGGAAATTGAACGTGAATCATTCGTTCGGGTAAAAAAGTTAAACAAACTATATGAATTTAAGGTCTTCATGCATTGCGTCCAGAGATATGCTAATACAAAGAGATGGAGTGGAAAAAATTATAATTAAGATAAAAATTAATTTGTCTCGAAGAAAATTACAATAGAAGACATTTATTGATGAACGCAATTACTAGTATACTATAAGAGCCATACTTACATGACTATAATTTTAGAAAACTACCCTATACATATAAGCACGCCGCAGTCTATTTTGGCGTTTTTAACTGTACTTACAGGAAAGAGACACTGACAGAAAGCTCTTTTTACTGACAATTCTCTTTCTGCTGTGAGACAATTTCAATCATTATTTTCTACTTATCAGCAAGAGGATTCCCGATACCTTTTTGTTGGACAATGCGTAAGTGATTCCTTTGTTGTCCACTTACCATTAGATGATCAGTTATGTACATAAAAATGTCATCTCTTCATACACATATATCTATGGGGCGTCCATACGACCACTTGATATAATTGAAACAATCACTGGCTCTCGTCAATATTCTTGTAAGTAGTCCAATTTTATTAATCAGATCACTAAATGATCAGTTCTGACGGCATCAATCATGGATGATTGTTGTGAAATAAGTAACGTGTGGCTAACATAGACTATACCAGCTGTGTAGTGACTCAGTTGGACTCAAAAATTCATTACGTAAGTAACGTCGTACATGGACTTGGCCATGGTAGTTTATTATTATCTTAATAAAAAATAATTAAATTAATAAACATTCAAAAACTCACACATCTATGTTAACCACGACCGTAGGACAAACATTTATTTGCGACATAAACGTCCACCCTGGCTAGTCGAACCCGGACCCCTTCACTTGACAGGTAGAGTCTATAACAACTGAGCTATGGAGTAGTCAAAAATAAACAAATTCCGAATTAAATTAGTTAAGTACGAAATTGAATATCGGTTAGCAATATCAGATGGCCCGTTCGTTGATGTAATTACTGACATATTAAATTAAATATTTTATTATTTTTGTTCCAAATTTGACTTATGAGTTTGTTTTTATTTTCTTTTTTTTTTATGTTAAAAGCCGACAAACGAGCAGACGAGCCACCTGATGGTAAGTGGTAAGTGGTCACCGTCGCCCATGGACATCAGCAATACCAAAGGTATCACTGACGCGTTGTCGGCCAGGAAATGAGAAGAAGGTAAGAAAGAATGTATTGGCTCTCAAGCCTCCAGCCAGAACACGGCGAGTCGTTCGGCGGCTGACTCAAGCAGGAGGGTGGTAGCTAGTCAAGCAGGCTTCACGGAAAGATAATAATACCAGTAATAAAATTAATGACGTAATAATAATATGATAATATAATCCTTACGCGAAGCTCTACCATCAAGCAGGCTGGCTTCTGTCGCCTCTTAGGACACCCTTTTCTACCAGCACGGGATTGGGGGGAATATTCTAGACCGACCCAATACGGCCAAAACGGTTGTTACATCAAACCTTAAAATGCAAGGTGGCTTGATACTCCACGTTCACAACACAATTAATTTATGAGAGTAAAATTATATTCACACATGAAACTGACGTCATACATATTTCGGTATACACAATAATGAGTGCTTCCGATGAGAATGTACACTCAGCATTAATATAGATAATATATATTACCTCGTGCTCCAGTCCCGAGTTGAACAAGATGGTTTTCTCGCGTCTTCCACGAACGCACAATGATCAAAGACATTCCTCGTTTAAGCGTCAATTAGGTATTCACTCACCGAAGAATATTTAGCTATAAATAAAATCGAGCCAACTAAATTTATGAACAACAACGCTATATACATAACGCATTTTTTTTTTAAACATAAAGAAAACAAGTTACATTTCTTTCAGCGACATATCAATTAAACTCGGCTCCTAAATATATCAAACATTTCACACCAACGAAACAACATTATTTGCCGCAACATTTCTTGCTGTTAACTTTTTAATTTCCCCGAGGCACTAATGGTCTACTACCTACGTCCGCGACCGTCGCCACAGCTGCTATAGCCGGTAATTGCTTGTATTTCAACCTGTTTATTGCATTCATTTTAAACAAATATGTACATTTCCCGATCGCACCCATCACTTCGTGTAACTTGATTCCGTGCAATAACAACAGGTCGTCATATTACATCTTCAGTAATGGTTTTCATGCGTAAATACTAGAGATATGCGTACGAATTAAAACATCAATGTACAATATGAGCGGTATTGTCTATGTAAAAAAAGAACTTTACTTCCAACACATATCCGGCAAATCGTTACGTTCGAGCTCGAACACACTCGATAAAAACATTACAGGACGCTCTCAATAAATACACATTAATGTCTCGGAGCATTCTGGTTTACATTCCGTGCGGTTTCCAACGAGTTTTATAAAAGCTGCGTTCGGCCGCACACGCAATTACAAGCGCCTCCTTGTGGTACAATCAATATTTACGATACAAATACACGTCAGACTACTACATTACTGCGTCGATTCCACTACGCGAGAGTAACTCGTTTCTGGAGCCAGCGATCAATGCATAATTTCAATTTTTTTACACGATACAAGTGTAACAATTTAAAATAAACTTAGGCGCACACGGTCCGGCCCGCAATGTTCGTGTCGGAACATAAATAACCCACCATGCACACCATGCAATCTTGCAAGTTAATGATATTGCGATGCATTATCATTTCAGTCATTTGAAATCATTCGGTTCGTTTTTCAAAGCAATTATAAAATAAACATATCGCTTGGGTGCCTTTTGGCATGTTACGATTTCCTGATGGGTCGTTTTTAAAATAAGAACGAAGTACATAAAATTTAAAACTCTGTAAGTGATACACTATTACGTAATTAAAAGTCAAAGATTGACGTAGAATGATACTCATAAAGAGATTGCCGGTAACATAAAATAAGTGTGCAAATGTTATGGTGCGGAAAACAATGCACGATCGAAACAATCGAATACCAATTCAATGCAATGTTAGAGTGAAAGCACATGACTGAAACAAGAAAAAGCTTGAGAGCCAACCAGTTATTACACTAATCGCTGCGATATAATTCCCGAGTCAACTTAAACACAGGTTCCTTGCGGATCGAAATGCAAACATGGCGGCCGCTTTGAGTTCGCAGGGTTGCCAGATGGTTCAAAATCTGCATCGGTTACCTTACATTTAAAAGGTTTTGGCGCAAAGTTGTATCACATTTCAGAATCACATTGAGTTATCTAAAATTTTTTTTGTAACGTAAATTTTTAAATAATAATAATAATAAAAAAGAGAATTTCTATGAAATTAAAAAATATGTATATTGTAACAATTTAAATAAAATATTCAAATTCTAAGATATCCTTCTGGCAACCCAAACCTAAAGCGCGGGAACAGTCGCGTGCGGCCTCTCTAAGACGAATTTGCAAATTGTTCTTTAACGAGCCTATTGTTTATATGATATACGAGACAACCAGAAAGTCAATGGTTAGATTATTATCTTTTTAGACTATTTAAATGGCTGAAAGCCGCATGTATTGAGGAGCATGGAAACAAAATGTATTGCTTATTCTGCTTACTTGAAATGCATAACTAGCCTGTGTAATGTTTCCAACAAGAATAATATGCCTACAATTTATTCTGAACAGTACAATACAGTTCAAAAAGCTTGTGCGCCCAAGAAACCACAATTGTGCTACTTCTAGAAGCAAAAGAATTACAAGCTATTGTAGAATTAATGTTTATTTGATTCTTCGTGACTAAAACTATAAGTTACTACTTTAGGTTATTAAACCTATCAAAATTTCATAGCACAGCATGCTTCAGTTTCATCGAAATACATTTGTTAGTTCTAAATTACTTCTTTTGCCTTAATCAATCAAATCTTATCAAAAATAACCAATGAATCAATCGAAAGATCAAATAGCACTAAAATTGTAGTATTTAAAATTAATTACACCAATTAGACTGTGCAACTGTTTGCTACTGCTAATGTAAAATGAATATTGTACTTGCAAAATGTGTTCACTTAAAATATATGTGACAAGTTCTCTATTTCAACACATATGCAAACTTCACTGTGCAAGTGTTAAAATAAAAAGTATTTTAGTACAAGCTTACTGCTGAGTTACTTATATCTAACAATGTGCGGGCGCAACGGCTCTGATACAAAACGATCAACAACAGTTTATGTCCTCATAAACGTTTCACATGTTATTTATCACGATATTTGCGATCCTAGTGGGTGACCTATTTGGTTTATGACTACGTTGAAGACTATTACAGACGAACTAGTACCATGAATGATTCTTTGCCTGCTCTAAGTCAATTGTTAGCTCACAGTAAGTATGGTAAGAAGCCATCTACATTTATTTAATTTTAATAGCTTTTACAAGTCCTCTTCGGAAGAGTTAATATTTCTGATTTTTTTTCTATCATAATATCTTTTAATATAAGTAATACAGTTATCATAAATAAATACTTTCAGCAAGAACCGCATCAAAATCTATTCATTACTATAAGATAACTAAGTACAAAACAGGATTGGGAGATCAAGTTATGCTGGGCAGATTTTATTATATCAACCGGGCCACCTGATGAGAGGTGTTCCCCGCCGCGGCCCAAGGACGTCTGTAATGTCAAAGGCGTCACCGACGCGTTGTCAGTTTTTAAGAAACATTATTATAAGTTACATATCCTGTACCTCTAAGGCTGTGCAGAAATTGGATTACAAGACCAATATTCGGGGATAATATGTTACATCTCTTTAAGGTTAAACATCATTTTAAAAAGCTAATATAACTTCGTTATAAGTGTAATTTACAAAAAATATTAACGAACTTGAAAAGTTAATGATTTAAAATTCCATTTGAATCTCTAAAAGCAACTTGTGACACTGGCCAAAACACGAACAGATGGGATAGACAATAGGGGGTATATCACCGACGCATCGCCGGCCAAGAAGAAACTTATAATAATAAAAAATAGACAATACAGCAAAATTCAAAGCCTTAACACTACTTCAACGTAACACCACCAAAACGGTTATATATAATATGGTTAATACACCCATTGATATGAAAATCCGCCTATGTAACCGTAAAATAAATATTTGTTAAAAATATTAGAATTTATCAGTCACAGCATCTTATTATTAAATAAGAAAGTAATGGTTAATTAATAAGCTGTAGGCAGCATCATGCTGTTTTTAATTTTATAATCTTCAGTGGTTTACATCGGTTCATCGGGCTTTCTATTTACGACCGAGAGCTGAATTTTAAGCAAGACGTCTCAACATATTTTCCGCATAGACAGTAAAGATGACTTTTATAGACACCTCGATTACCAAATATTTATTGGCTTAAACCAATTTACAATATAAATTTAAATACATTATGGACTTAAGTGAAGTTAACGCCGACACTTAAATTCCAAATCCTGTTTAACGAGCTGCTTATTTTGTTCATGCTAGCCGTGCGACAAGTATTTTTATTTTCAATTTTACCGTACAATGTGATTTGGATCATATCCTAGTATTTTTTAATAATTATCTATTTTATTATGTATACTTTCTATACTATGATCTAAGTTTGATTATGGTTTAGTTATCATTGCTTATACAATTTTTTACATATATCCAACAGCAAGCCCTTAAAGCATAAAACAAGTTTTCCGTGCTTACGCCACATTGCTACAACGTCATTGTTGAGCCTTCTCCACCAGTTATCCGCTGTCTTCCCCATGTCAGTCCAATAAGTCGTAATTATAAATTCACGCTAACTAAAAACACATAAAGTTATTTCCCTTAGCCAATTATAAATAGCCAATTTAAGCCAATTAGAATTCCAATTTTATTAATTCGCCAATCCACTGCGGTCTGATAAAGATAAACGTTCCAATTTATCAAGCATCGTCGTGCGGACCTCCTAGCGTTAAGATGGTCAAGATTAGGTAATTAAAGTTAGGTTCTTTTAAGGTAGCTATTAATGTCTTATATGTATGTATGTATGTAGCTCGGAAAGCATGAGGAACAATTATCCGCGAACCCCCCACAAGGCACGCCTCGCGATCGCCTGCGCACTATATTTTAAATTTATCACCTGCATATTAAATGTCATCCCACATATAAATTACTATCTGTAATAAGTCAGGGGATTGGCACGATCACCGCGCTGCGTTGCTTTTGTTCGTGTAATTGAAATTATCAATTTGCAATTACCATCTTTGGAGCCGCCGACGGTTGAGATGTATTGTATTTATTACAATAGCTTAAGCGTGACTCACATTTACGCGGCTGCGTATTGAAAGTGTGAATATAAAGCCTATTGAGATAAGTCCGTAGTTTGTTCGAATCTGTAAATCCGTTTCATGTTAGTACACATGTGGCCTAAGTAAGCGATGAGCGAATTTATTATCCATACGAGTTTGCAGCAAAAGATCCAAACCTGATTTAACAAATTTTTTATCCATTATCCTAACTGGGTTACTAATTCTAAGTCTTAGTTGGTCAACTCAAGTAACCAATGGACTTGGTTAGAACGAATGCTGGCCCCATTTACCGCTACTCAACTGATCCGCCTTTGGATTAATAAATTCTGCTTTCCACGGCACATTAATTAATGCAAATTTGTGTTCCGGGATATGAATAAGTGTAACAATAATATCGACACTCGAAAACATAATCATTCACCCAAATTATAAGAATGATATTTAATAAGCGTTCATCACAACCCACAAGTTTAAAGCTGATAGGTTCAACTCTACCTTGAAAAAACTTTTTAGATACTCACGTTAAAACCATTGACTGATTTCTAGAATACTAGACAGAGGCAGAAGAAACAAACGACCATACAGACCTACTTGCTATTAATAATACCTCCCAAAGTTTCGTGACCAAACCCAACCTATGGACAACGTTTTTCGAATAATTTTTGTGAACGTATAAATTACTTTCATAATAATCACACAGATATATAAAAAGATAGATAGATTTAATGCTTGCATACCACAAAGGCGATAGAACATACACACAAAGTACACAGTGTGTAAAAAATAAAATTAATTGTAACCAAAAATCTACTTGTACATAATCTTGATGATTTATTTTTGTAGTCCTCCTAGCCCTTGCCCTAGGACTCCTAGAAGATTATCAGTGAACTACATGAGAAAGTAGGAAGTTGCCCGACCTTATCAGCCGAGTCATCGCTCTTCCCTTTCATTTCAACATGAGGGTCGGCAGCTCCGCACGATGGCAGGATAAATAGTTCCAGTGTGGAATTGATACTATATTACGTAATAATGTATTATAACATAAGGTTTTAAAAGATTTTATACTTATTCCAGTTAATAGATCTATAAACTAAATCTAAAACATGAAATATTACTTCCTTTCCCTTAATGAGAAATTATGACCACTAATTCAGTAGTATTTTTATTTAAGTGTTTCGTATACTGTATCTGACTTGATGTCTTTATACTATGAAATTGAGTAAGACTAACAAGAAGGTAATGTTTTTATATATTTTAAAAAACTTAAAAAAGGCATAACTTTTTTAAATAACACAAAATTGCAAAATTAATATTGCACATTATAGGTCAAATAAAAATATTGCATAAATGTTTTGATAAAAACACACCTGATCAAGAAATTTTATTCACCTGTTTACCTGATGTTTACCCTTCCTATTACCTTTTTCCGAGCTACAGGGGATTGCTGAACTGAAAAAAGATACTGTTAGAAATCAACCACGGATCGTATCAAGACGATTAGATCATATATCATAAACATTATTTCCAGGTGTCCTTGTTGAATATAAGAGACGTGAACAAAAAAACACTGATAAATTAAACGACAGACATAGTCAAAAACAATAGTTTCGTAACTATTCGCAAACCAAAAAGCTTCCACCAAGTACAGCGCCCTCTTGTGTCAACTTGCGATACAATAACGTCAGCTAAAAGCGCTGAAACTGAAGGGTTCTACACTCACGTGGTTCGTTCACACAACAGAGCCACTTGCTTTTCCACTATAGCAAAACTGTAACATCGTATATGACATGAGTCAAAGCGTTAAACAGAATAGAATTATAGATTGAAATTTGAATTTAAAATTATGTTTGTTATACCTACTTTAAAAATGATTCAGTGTAAATAAGTTTTATCTTTGCTTTCCTTTATAAATTATGTTAAATTTGAATAACATTTCTAATCTCTATTTAAATTTTAATAGTGACGACCTTGTTACCTAAATGCAATAAGTGTTTACCAAACGGTCCCATATTTAATTCCTGTCCAGTGTATATTAATATGAACGAAAATTATTCCTCACTTGTTCATATGGATTAGTAAATGCAAATGTTTAGGAAATCCCGCTCTCGTAGCGCAGAAATGTAATACTAAAGTGTGCAGGAAATACAATCCGTTGATGCACTTCGCAAGCGTAAAAGTGAGAGCAGGGTAAAATTGCAAGCAAGGCGAGTATCATATTTAATACGGACTTGTTTGTAAACCAGGGAAAGTTTATTTTATATGCACATTTATCAGGGGTAGTGAAACTTCGAAAATATGGGAACGCTTACAGACATACCACAACAATAAGATATCTAGCAAACGGTTATCCGTTACATAAATATCTGCGCTCCGGGATCGTACTCGGGACTCTTCGTTTAACAGACTAAGGTGCTAATTGAGGCATCTATAGAGTGGTCTGTTTTTGTTCTGTATTATTCCATATTGTTATAAGAACAGTCATAGAACATGTAATCCATATGATTTTAACTGGCCAAAACAGCGAGTATCCACTCCGATGTACAAATACTCAAAATCGATCACAAATGTCAATTTTCTCCTTAAACCTTAAAGTCTCTTATCCTATAGAACAAACAGGGTTCAGACAGTTTCCCGGTCACTAACGCGTCCCCACCTATTCTCTAATGATACTCTTGTTGTTCATCATTACAACTCATATAGTCCCACTGCAGGGCTCGTGTCTCTCACAATGAAGGGGTTCAGGTCACAGATCGCCACGCCGACCAAGTGAGAGTTGGCAGACTTCACACACCTTTGAGAACATTATGTAGAACTTTCAGGTGTGCAGGTTTCCTCACGATGTTTTCCTTCACCGAAGCAAATGATACATAATACACACATAATTTGGAAAATTACACGTGCGCAGGATTCGAACTCGCGTCTGCCATGCGGCAGACCTACTTTCAAATCACTAGGCTATCACTGTTGCTGTTGTTACTGTCCTGGAGATACACACTCTATTCGATTGGTTCGATTCTAATCTGATCAACTCTAATCAATTAAAGATATCTGTTCAGTTACCAGGTATTATCATCAAATAAAGACCACCTGACATTATAAATATCAACTACACACCCTTCTTGCCGAAACAAAGTTTACTTCAAAGCTAGATTAGCATATTAGCCGGTAATGATCCCATTCCATCCAAAACTGCTAACACCTCCCTCTATTCGTATAAAGGTATACACTCACTAGTGTCATATGGCTGTTTAAACAGGTTATTATTAATAAGAGTTAAAAGTGATGTTTATAAATATAACATAGTCAGTCAGGTTTCAGATTACCATGAAAGTTAATGTCTTTAAATTGCCCAATTAATATGCGTCGTATCCGATACATCGATATATTATGCAAATTCACATAGAACACGACGTCCGCGAGAACGTCGCATGAGTACCGGCTCCCGTAGCAGTGATTTGTTTAGGCCCCGTACAGGTGGGTATCACAAGATATCGTGTTACGTATATTGTGAATCGCGATCAAACTTTTCCGGTCGGAACTTGGTAGCACGCCCATCTACAGCCTTTTGTGCAATCCATTAATTGGCCTTTCCATTCAATATATCTTAATACAAGCGAAAAAACTAAAAAAAACGCACCCGAATATTGTATCCCAGTACGCATACATCCGTTTGTACGCATTGTACGATCTGTGTACAAATCGTAATGCGATATTTTCGTAAACGATTTGTAAGTAAACAGATGGGCGGCACAGGAAACTTAACTTGTTGCTTCTGGTTGATCATTTGGCGAACTCACGTGTGCTTTGCGAGTATCGTATGTCTTCTCCGTATCTATTTATGTATGAATTTCGCAGGTGCTACTGGCTCAATCGTTTATAAGGGCCAGACGTACGATTCTAGCAGTACATGCATTATCTCCAATTCTACGAAGTGCAGACATAATAACGTGTTTTTTTTAAACGTTTCAGTAATTTTTGCTTGTCTTTTCTTCTTCCGTATAAATCTGAAATAGTCAAAAGTTTTGCGGAAATAATATGTCAATTGAAGATTTCATAAAAATTATCTATCATTTGATCACCATATAATCTGTCCACGATATAGACCGTAAAAGTAGATTACAGATATAGCCCATGCAAGAAAGTGCAGGGTTTGTTCACTTCATATTACAAAATCGAATTATAGAGGAATCTCCGGTTTACAGGTTCTTCTCAATTAGCGAAACTAACTAATAGATAATTTCAAATTCGTAAACAACCCTAATTTTGTATCAGTGACAGAATATATCAGTGATATATATCACAAGAGAACTGTATCTAAAGTAATCATTGTCGTCTGTGCCCGATGTACCTACCGGTTTTGTAAACATAGCCGAAGCTACGTTTGCATTCGTATAATAATGTACGTTTATAGCTTATGCATAATATCATATGCATAGAAAGTATCAAGTTTCTTTTGTCTATGTCGTTGTTTATGTTACTTTCCGAAATAAAACCGGTCAAATCTGTGGCTAAGTTTTGTAAATGTATCCAAGAATATTTGTAGTTACATTGTAGAAATATAGGGATTAAGAATTTTCGCAATAGAACAGGAAAACAATGTCTTATTGTCTATATTATCTGGGAATATATATCCCGTCTTTTTTTAATTTTGTGCATTTGGAAATACTTAAAAAAAAACATTTTCTCATCTCAAGTGATATGTTTTCCTTCCAAATCAAAATTCTTTTGTAAACGTCCGCTAATACTACACTGAACTTTCCATGTATAGTGCACTAAATTACAACTTTTGAAGAACATTTAGAGAAAATCAGGTGAAAAAGATTAACGACCGGAGAGACATGTGAGTGATACTTTAAGAATTTCTTATAATACGTTCCTATAATACGTCACAAGGAACCTTAAAACATAAAATATAGCAAAAGCATAGTCATTTTAATGTTTTACAATTCAACATTAAAAGTAACATTTTACGATCGAATATCGGAAACAAGATTAGGAAAGCAAGAACAAAATTAAGCTCACTCCCCTCGGTATTTTATGTCAACTCAAAAAACAATTTGTAAGTCAGTAAAAGGGAGTGAAGTATCGCCTATTTATTTAACGGGACAAATCCCTACTGTCTGGAACACGACACACAGGTAAGGGAATATTTCGGAGGCAATACGATCGTGACGGAAGGACGCGGGCAGGGATTATTATTTCTGTAACATCTGCGTGTGTAATTCTAACTAGATACAAATAGATAACCGCGGATGGTTTTTATGCGATTGTGTTTTTTAATCTATTGTTCGGAGACCGAATGCGCTTTTTATTTATTAGGGTCTGGCGAAAGGAACGCGGGGTACACAGCACACCGCATAATAACATGTGAACGATCGCTGGCACTTGTGACCACTTGTTATTAATTGAATTTTTTATTACTGCGACAAGTGTAACATGTTTGTATCAAAACAGTTCATATTGTTACATTTACAATACACGTAAATTTTGTGACTATCAGTAACAGCAACACAGTGTAAAGCTTACATATTCGGAAGTCACATAAGTTAAGATGACCTACACTAAAATTTACTGATAATGTAAATAAAGAACGTCTGACCCAATTTAATAATATTAAAATCCAATGCTATACTGCAAAGTCCAATCCACTCGGTTAAAAAGTACTTTGTCATTCAGAACAACACTTAATCAGATTTGAAAGCAATAGTACGCCCCCGAACTCCCAATAAGTTACCGCTAATTACGTAATTCAAGGGCCGTGACCGAAATAAAAAATCTAGAATAACTCGCAGGAGCATTGTGGCGGCGAAACGTAAAGGGAATGAGTCCGCAAGGGAGAGAGCTGTCGGACTACGGACTTATAAAACTATGGAGCCCCCACTGCATATTGATAACACTATTTTTCATGTTAATATTGATAACCGAGATGGAGCGTTTATGTCAAATGGTCACCAACTCTCATGGATATCTGTAACGTCAAAGCCATAACCGACTCATTGACAGCCAAAATAGATTTGGGAAATCCGTTTTTATATTGATTCTTTGATTCTGCAACTAAAATACGTTACAAATATTTAGTTGTTTCTAGAAGGACGACTGTTTTGGCCGGTACAGAATCCTATCACAATACACGAATACCGTCTGGATTAAATTAAATATTCAATAGAAGGGACCTGACGCTATGGGTTGCTCCGTTGCTCAGTATTATTGTATATCACAAACATGGGAGGTTGACTTAACCTCAAAGATGGATGGAGCCCAAACAATACCTCCCACACTACAATTATAAAATTTAATTAGGTAACACTAAAAGTAATTGCGTAAATATTTATGTAGTAACTTAAGATTTGCGTTAAAAATGGTATCCAACCTGAGAGTGCTGAGAGGAAGGATAAAATAACTGATATAATAATGTTCCGAATAATTTGTAATTTCCTACCACGATTTCTGATATTCTTAAAATTATTATTTGAAATACAATTATACATATAAATAATGATATATTTCTTTCTCTACTCCATACCACCGCTGCGATTGCTCTTCGGGGCCAATTTTAACGAACTAGACATTGTGTGCGAGTGCACTGCTCCCGGGTCTTGCGCTCGCGCTTTAATCACCATATTCAATTCTATCTACTTAATATTTTTTTTGACAACCACAACCCTACTGTGCACATATGTGTAATTTTTGGCTTAAATTTACCATGCTTTAACAAAACGACGCATGAGCCAAATGTGCTTATTACGATACTTTAAATAATTGTAGAGGACGTGTGCGTTAAAAAACTAATAAAATCAATTATTAAATAAATATGTTTATTATAAGACAACCTTTGTTTATCTAAAAAAAGTCTATAACTTTAACTGTGGCGGGTACTTAAGGTTTTTATGTTTTATACCGATATTTCGACCCAATTGAAGTTTAAATCAGCTGTCTAGAACACAGAATCACCAACATCCTAATTTTCCGAGAATACTATATAACCTACCGTACTTGAAAAGTATTTTTTCTTGTAGTTCGTAGATTTTCTTGGCTTACAACGTGTTCGTAACTCCACTGATGTTATGATATATCATGGCGTTAAAGACCACATATCAGAATATGGGCTACATGGGTTCGGCTCGGTTGCCGTCTATTAAGATAAAAAATTAATAACACGAAAAAACTATTAATAACTGTAGATGAGCCGTAACAATACCTTTGACCGACTAAACAACTGGCCGACCAACAAGTCAGCAAAACCGATGATTGCGTTAGATGGAATAAGGGTGTCACTGGCAATGTTCGTTTGACTTGTTTAGAGTATTTACATCATTGACACAAAATCGAAATTTTTATTCCAAAAAATAGTAGCTTACGTAATATCTTTATTTTGTATTCTAACACTTGTTGTCACAGTCTCTATTCTTTTTTCAAATAAATTATGGGCTACCAAAGGATGAATTTCTAGTCCTGGAATAACAAACTGTTAGGCTGATTGTAAAATATTTTTAATAATAATTTATTATCAATAAATATCATAATTTCATTTCAATAATCATATTTCAAGCATAAAAGATATGACATGAATAAATGAAAAGACCAGTTGATTCTTTTTGCCGATTAATCGCCGACTATATTTGCTGACTTGGATCGATTAGTCGACTTTAGCGACGAATCGGTTCATCTCTATTCATAATGTTAGAACTCATAACTGGAACCCTACTCGTAGTCGATCTCTGGTATACTGCATATGGAACGGTCGAGTACAAAGTTCAAGCAGTGTTAATGATTGAAATGATAGGTATCAAAATAGAATGAGCAGATATTTCAGTATTAGTAGTCCAACCTGAACGGAACTGCTATTTAACGACAGTAATAGAGATCGAAGGCTTAATGTAAAATGTTTGTCACTAACGCTCATCCACCCAAATTGCATCTACACCTAAACTTGATAAACTCAGTCGATAAGAGGACCGACATAAGTATATATCTATAAGTGCTCACCGCCATCCCTGCACGACTATATAGAATCACAGACGGATCGCCGACCAAGATGGTAGCTAGGAACTCGCTAATAACACGCTGTCAATTAATTTATTATTTTTATTTTGCAATCTTACTTTTGTTAATGTTTTAGATAATTAACTATAATTTTACATGCCAGTTGTCATTTCAATAATTTCTTACCGCCACGTTTCCTTTTCCCATCAACCATGTCATTTGATTATAACGAAACCATGTAGTTAGACGTACATAATAAAAGCTGAATAGAAAGTATTATTTGAAGAATAATATGTATTAATATCCAATTACATCGCTGCTGTTTAATAGTTGTAGTGTTTCAATGTCCATATGAAATTTTAAAGTGTCCCAAGGTAGCTGAAATTCCGAAATTTCTTAAAAAATACCTAGTGTGGCTTTAGAGCCAGTACTTTCGTTCTTACCTTCTTCTCATTTCCTGGCCGACAACGCAACAGAGATACTATTGGTCTTGCTGATGTCCATGGGTTACGGTGACCACTTACCATCAGGTGTGTCGTCTGCTCGTTGTCGGCTACTAATATTAAAAAAAGTATTGCCTAAGATGTTTTTCATTTATTGTAACATCATACGTAATATTACAGCCACTATAAAGAGCGATATCATATTAATTGAAAAATCATAAAAGAACAACTACATCTCCTTAACATAATATATTAAAATTTTGTAGTTTCTTCTATAGAATATTTCACTCGATTTAACGAAAACTCAATTTTTTAGTCTTATCAATTTCTAACTTAAAGGGTTCTCTTGAATTTTGCTACATTTAATTTTCTGTATAGTTAATCTCTTACCAATTAGTAATCTTTTACTGCTTAGGTACTAATATCGCTTATAATATCAGCTGGAAGCTGCATGAGAACAAGAGGTATAAACAACATATTTGCTACGACCGTATAATTTAAATGACACCGCACTGGAATTCCCAGTGATGCTAGTGGTGAGGATACCGAGAGATTACACAACAACCTAAACCCGAGAACGGAGTTATATTTAACACACAAATAAACTGTCCCGGAACTGTTTGGAACCCGGAACGCACTTTAAGAAGAGTCAGTACCAATAGAAAAATAGGGACGTTAATGAAATAGCACCTCATGTTATGTTCTCAAGTATAAATGTTAAACCTATTTCAAACGAGTCCGTAATCCATTGTGATTGATACATGTCGGTAGATAGGATAGGATAGGAAATCGATAGGAAATGATAGGTAGCCACGTAAAGGCAAATGGCATATTCACAACATTTTCGACTTTCTATTATTTAATATGTAGACATATGATAGGTGTCGTAATCGATTTTATTTCTAAAAGTATTCCTTCCTATAAAATGCAGTCCATGCATATTGTCTCTCGAAAGCCACATAGGAACAAATACAAAGATACCTGTGAAACATAACCCTCTTCTCTGTGTCGCGACACACGGTCAAATAAAAATAAGGTGCTGGAGATAGACAGACGTCTTTCTGTTATAACATCACTTAAACAAGTTCCTTTGCATAATCGGATGTAGGGAACCCTCAAAAAAGCTAAACTGTCTAAGAGCATAGTTCACTGTAAACTTTTTCGTTCATTATACCCGTACCACACGTTGCGTAGATGGGCAGATTGTATTCAAGCATGAAGTACAACTGGCGAGCATGTCCCGCTCGACCTCAATTAGCTGCAATATGAACATCATGCTGTACTTGTTTGTACCAGGCGTGTACCTAATCCGACATTGTTCCGTGTCCGGTATAAGTATTCATACGGATTTAGCAGATTAAATTAGAAATAATTAACCGAACAATTAAAAAGCAAAACCTTGGCTTTATTTAAATACCAATATGTGTGTAATTAATATTTACTGCAGTTTCACGCTCCCTCTCTCGAATTTTGCAGCATGTGTTTAGTGCTGAAATCCTTGGTTTGCATTACAGTGATTTTTTATTACGATTCTTTTACGTACTAAGAATCTACGAAACCCTTCAATGATGTTGCTGACACAGCGATAATTCAATGCAACTAATGGTGAATCCCCCTTCTTTCTATAATTTTCTTAGAACCATAATATGTATCTTCATTATGTTGAAATTTACTGATTGATCAATCACAATTTTTGTCGCTTCCACACATGCCGTGTATCGTTAATATTCGCCGTTCTCTGTTTTTAATATATAAACGTGTAAAAATGTACAGACATTGGTTGCAATCTCCCGGATAGTTCTGAAATCATCCAATAACTCGGTCGATGTACACGCTCCGTAACGACCCCGTGGCCATCACGTTCCTATCCGAACCGTCTACTAATTGCAATACCGTGAGTGATGTGTAAGGAATTTTTGTGACAGTCAAACATGATGAAAAGCTTTGTTAACAGTTAAACAGATAAAGCATAAGATAAATATACGAAATACAATATTAACTTAGTTAAGACTTCAAGTAAGTCCAATTGAGGTAACCTCTACTGTTTTAATGCATTATGAATTATAAAAAAAAGTATTAGTTCTACTATCAGCCCAATGAAGAACACCAAGTTAGGGCCTTGTGCGTTGATCAGAAGCCTACTGGCTCCTGCTGGTGAGAGAGTCGCTACGCACCAAAAGTTGAAATCCGTTCGTAGCGGCTATTTATCAATAACAAGTGTCTGTGCTCTGGACCAATGAGCTAATGAAACTGTTGCTAGTGGAAGTCATACATTTCGCACTTCGCGTTCTCTATTGACCACTTATGAGACAAACTATGAGCACTTCAATTTATTAACAAATTGAAAAGAAAAAATTATACTTATTATCTGTAAAAAAACTGTATTATATTTGGATGTGTTTACCTCCACTTACAGAATTTTTATTGAAATGAAATGATATGTTACCAATACCTTTCGAACGTGAAACTACGCCATCGCTTCAACAAATCCCGATTTTTTTCCTACTCACAGTTACAGAACGCACTTAAACTGGCTTAATATTAAACTCATGTCCAAGTAGGTCTATCCTGAAAGGAATATCAAGTTTGTAGTAACCTTTCCGCATAAGAATGCCTTTGACGTGAATTTTAAATTTACAGTATGGCATTTCTGTCAATTGTACTGGAATTTTATTATAAATATTTACACATCTACCCATAAAAAAGCCACCAGTTTTTCTTAGTCTGAAATTTGGAACAATCAGTTTAGCCTTATTTCTAGTATTAATATTGTGAACATTACTCTTTCTAAAAAAAACTATCAGAGTATTTGTTAACGTACATTATATTATCAAAAATATATTGTGATGCTACAGTTAATATTTCAATTTCTTTATAGAGATCTCTAAGGGAATCACTAGGCTTGAGGTTGTAAATGGCGCGTACTGCCCTTTTCTGTAATATAAAAATCGACTTAATATCTGCAGCTGAACCCCACATCAACAGACCATAAGACATCACACTGTGAAAGTAGCTGAAATAAACTAACCTTGCTATTTCTACGTCCGTTAAGAGCCTCACTTTCTTAACAGCGTAGACAGCAGAACTAAGTTTCCCTGACAAGATATCAATATGAGAACTCCATTGTAGTCGAGAGTCTATAGTGATTCCAAGCAATGTGGTAGAATTTACTAGTTCAAGCATTTCCTTATTTAAAACAATGTGAGTTGGCACTTGTCTAAAATTTGGTAAAGGAAATTTAATACATTTCGTTTTTTTACCGTTTAACACAAGGTTATTACATGTAAACCAGTTTAACACTTGCGAAACAGTATTATTTTCATCGTCAAAATATAGTTTTCTCCTATCTACTTAAAAAAGTAAGGAGGTGTCATCAGCAAACAATACAGTTTTACACAAGTCGCTAGTGAGATAAGGAAGATCATTGATATATATTAAAAACTATTCAATATATAATATTTCAAGATTTGTATGTATAACACATTGAATATGTAAGATACCAAAAAATTTTCTGAAACGTGTCTACATGTAAATTTTGGACGCTATGAAAACGAAAAACGATAACAATGAACGACTTCTTGACTCATCTCCGTTCTCGTAACCGTTTTAGCACGTTTTAAGTATTATCAGTGAGAGTCACCATAAACTCGTTTATCCTGCTTGCAATCGCATTCCTCTTAGTGCCACTAAAAGCAAGATAAAAACCGAACGCGAGGATTTGTATGAGTAATGGACTGCAGATGTTCGGATGTTTCGAACATAAAATCAAAAATAGAATTAGGGGTTAGATGCGCGCCCTTGAAGATGATAATTAAAATATACCTTATCGATTGATCGCACCACCCAGGAACCGGCGGTAGTTCGAGCGAAGCTATTAAATTCAGTTTTTAACCGCGTTGAAACTTTTCATATTCTGTTATAACTTGTTATTTAACTGAAATATAAATCTACTAAGTAGTAAGAAACATCATTTCATGTTCATTAAAACTATTTTTAATTACATTTGTGTAGTTATTTTTTTATATATGCACCGTATGTACGTAACTTTTTGATTTTACTACTGCTTCGAAAAATTTTCTTTTATACTAATTTTATACCGTCGCTAAATAATCAAACAAATGTTATCTTCGAGCGTTATGACAATTTAGTTTTAACCAATTTGCTTATTATCTAGAAGAATTTATATCGAATAAATTAAAAAAATAGCGAAATACATTTTGAAATTAGCGTATAACGACTAAATATACTTAGGTAATTAATGTTTACAAAAATATCAACAATAATTAAGATTGCTATGTGTCCCAATTTGTGCTCCACACGTTTCCATTTTCTAGACCTGGTGACAAGCCCCATTTCACCAAATATTTGCTTTTACTTGACTTGGCTTTGTATTGCCTTAAATGTCTCACTGCTGATATACTTTCTTCCTTACTCTTAGTATGAGAACGATGACGCCATAGAACATCAAATTACAACTAACTGTAATAGTACCAATAGGTCTCATTAGATATAACTGTATTTGATAATTAGATACCTAAACTTAAGTTTGACTCACGTCATTAATGCCTGTCAATTGTCAACTTGCCATCAGAGTCTCCATTACACCATTCTATGTTTAAAACTTTGATAAACTACAGTTTGATTCAATCATGACCCCTAGATATACTATACATACACAATATATAATGTCCGTAAAAAATTAAGATGCTTAACCACACAAGATAGAGAAATGCCTTTTTGATAGTTGTTACAAATATTATCAACTCTTTAATACAAGACTCTACAAGCTATTCGCATTTTTATGCAAACGCTAGCAGTTAGTTCCCAGGAAATGTAAAAAGTGCTTCATTAGGCCAAGGAACATATGCGTTACATTCTTCGCCTCGCCGTTAGCGCTATTCCCTGGCGAATTTAAATTTGTAATTCTTATTTCTTCCTCCTACCAATAAATGTAGTGGTTTTATAAAAAAACTGGCTCCACCCATCGACGGAAGCAGCTGCATTCGTAATAATTGCTCGCAATGGGCCACTACACGTGGCTCGCTGCCGTAGTACCTGGCTGAGGTAAATAAATATTACTAAAGGTTACCAAGTCGCTATTATTTTTTTAATATTTTGATTACGCCTTCAATGTATGCCTCTATGCATTGATTATCCAACCAAGTAAGAACATGTCATCGTTACAATCTGTTAATAATATTAACTTCAGGTGCGATATATAGGTGTCTTTATAGGTAAATGCGATATATAGAGAGAAGAATCATAGGAAAGAATTTTTTTTTTATAAAAAACATGCACAGCCATTAAAACTGTTAAATCGTTACAATGTCGGGAACAATATTGACGGCAGTAACGCAAAATTGACTGAATTCTCTGACAGAAGCTCAGTGAAAAAAGTAATTAATTTCATACAAATACCTATATTCTAAGCTGCACATTAATGATTAATGTACCAGAAATAAAATAAAAAAACAGTGACAAAACTACACTACTCACGAAACTCGTAACATTTAGATATCAACACATGCAGAATTATATTCAAATCTTAATCCAAATTGTACTCCTTCAACATTTTAAGAATTGGGGGAATTTTGCAAAAAAATATTATTACCTACAAAATTCGTCAACATAAAAAATGGAATACTTTCATCACAATTAATTTTACATTAAAACAGGACTGGTTGTATAAGGCCCACAAATCTCTCTATATAACTAAAAATCTGGAGAAGTATCAGTCCAGAGTTTTGACCCAAGTGTCTGAAGTAATTGAGGCCTCCGATGTAGCGATTGCTACTTAATTAAAAGTACCAAGGGGTTTAAAAAATATACCTTTTTTAGTCGTGATTATCATGTAAGTAAAGTATAGTCTGTTGCCATATAGAGTCTAATAGATTTTATGAAAATAATCTGCACCATAATTTACATATTGTATAAAATCTAATGCCGAAACCTAACTCTTAATTATGACTTATTATTGAATCGACAATATCGTTACCGAAGATATAATTGGAGGAAAGTAATGTAATTTACCTAATTGTAGACTGTAAAGTTTCTTCTAAGAATATTTAATACAGCCGTATGGACAGGTATAATTTAAAGTTTTTTAAGTAAATACGAAATGATGTCATTATTTATAATATACAAGTGTTAAACGACGTAATTAACATCCATCAATAAATTATGTGCTCCGTTTACAAACATTGTAAAAATTACTTATTTTGAAGTCTTATTTCATTTATACTGCCATAAATAGTTTATCTGCGAAATTGATCATTAAAACTTATATCTGAATTGTAACAGGTTTTATTGACTCATCTTTTAAATCAAATTAGACGTACTGTAATTATAATTTCAATAATAAATGGTTCACTATGCTGAATGAAACAATCGAATATATTCATATGTAGTTTACATTAACCCTGAACTGTAAATAGATAAACAATGTTGACATAAAAATAACAAGAATTAAGTTTACCTAGACGACGGTCCTTACTTTCATGAGCATTCATTCTGCTATAGTTAAAACATAAGTTTTTAACATAAAATCAGAATAACTAAGTATCACAAGAACTTATGAGATAGTAAGCCAACAAGGCAAACATCGAAAGATGCAGGCCCTACCAGACCTTTTACAATTAATAGAGCGTTGGGATTGAGCTTTTTGCAAATTCATATCTCGCACTGTAACTAACAAATTTTAATGGTGCTGTAATAATATTTTGTATAATATGACAACCCTGCCAGGAAGACGTAATGTGCGAACGGATTCGGCGTTTCTTCTGACATCAAAGACGATGAACCTCCATACATTTTGACACTTGTAAAACTAAAAAAAAACTTAACTAAACTTTAACACTATTAGTGAAATATAACGATAGTTTCTTTCGGTACTATAAAATATGACGCCTATTACTTTTATTGCAAACTTCATAAACAATAAATGTTTGAGTCTATAATGGGGTCTTATCAAATTTATATGAATCCGACCTTTAATGAAAATAAATGATCACAACCGTTGAATAACCGTCAACGTTGCACCTGAACGACCAAGACGTACGAGCGAACAACGCACGCGACTACCTTTGATATATAAATAATACAAATAGATAACTTGGGTTGGAAAGTTCAGAAACTTCAAATTATTGTCATCTGTATGCTTTTACAAAATTATAATATTCGCCAAGACCATAAACATAATATACTAACTTAAAGTATATTAACATTATCGTCAAGACTTTGTATTTGAAAGCAAAAAATTTTTTTTAACATTTCATTTTTTTTATTTTTTAATGACAGCAGTTGAAATATATTGCATAGTAAAGTTTAATCAAAATATCAATATTACTTTTCTTTGCTTTAGGAGTGTTTAGGTTCTACTTTGATTTAATAATATGTCTTTGTATATGATATTATTAAACTTCTTTATGAAGTCGGTTTAAAATATAGGTCACCTGAGCACGTTGTCATCTAAAATTTAACTGCTTTCATATTTCTAAAATGTGAACAGTTATGACAAGAGTTAATGAATATATAATATTTGTTTATAAAGCCGTACCGGAAGGTTTTTATTATGGAATCTCATACGCAAAGCTGAGTATGCGCCAGAAAATATACTTAAAGCGATTAGAGACTCTTACCCACAAGAAGTATGTATAATAGCTTCGATAATTAGTTCATTATTTAATTTATTAAATACTACAAAATACAGTTTACTATTTCTGTCCGTATCTTTTCAACTATAAACATTTCGATGAGGTTTAATTATTCGCATTGAAATATAGCTAAGAAATTCATCGAACCTTATCAAAACGAGCATATAATTGCTAAGTCTAAATGAAATATATTCACGTAAAAAAATGTCATGAATTTCTTTAATTTCAGTAAGTGGATAGTAGGCTACATAATTTTGAACTAAAAGGAACACCGAAGGTATGCATATGTGGTATAATGGTATAATTTTGAAATAAATAAGATTTTTTTATAATATGCATTGAAATCCATTACGTAAGTAATTCAATATATCCATCTGGACAGAGCAGAAGGAATTTAAAGTACTAAAAATACAAAATACAGATTCTCAGTTACCTTGAGCAATAAATTGTGTTTCATTGTCTATCATAACTCGCCTGTCGTCGTTGGTAAAACAAGTGTATTTTATAAGTTAAAAACAAACCTCTGTTATAAAATTACTTACATCGGCTCCCATAGAAATATTTACGATTTTAATAGCTTTAGGCACTCGCGGTTACGACTTTTAATAATTCAAGGAATGAGAAACTATACCTCTGTTGTAATCAACGGATTTATTTTGTTTTAATTAACTAGTTTATTTATTTCACGCTGTTTAGGTTATAAACTAATCTCTTTAAATAATCTAAAAAGCTGTCCATTGGATTTAAATTTGGAAATCTCCAAATAAACCATGTTCTCAGACGCTTGTCCCTTAACATTTTAGATTCGTTAATAGGTTTCATCAGATTGATATTATTATAAAGTTTCATGTTGTGTTATGTTAATTTTATATAGTACCTTCTATAAAAGAGAGGAATAAGAATTAAGCCCAATGAGATTTACGACAAAAACATGACAATAATTTCGGTAAAGCGACTAATATGTTGGTAGAAACTAATAAAACGTAGGAAAAGGAAGTTTGTACTCGTAGACAGGTTAGTTTTTCGTGATGATCAAGCGAAATATGCAAAAAACCCGTTAAATTTTATTATACCATTTTCGTAAGAGCTGCCATGAACACTTTCGTAATAAACCTGTCCCATGCCCGATAACATCACAATCTTGACTTTAACCAAAAGCTAAAAGGCCGTTTATAGGGACATAAATGTTTATGGAATCATAAAGCAGAACCAATCTATTGTTTCGAGGCAGCCTACGCTTGGCGACGACATAACTAATCGAGCTATTCCGCTTTTTGTCTCCACCGGACACATAATCAATTGTCACCTCGACTTCGAATATTTTCCAGCGAAGCTCTCGATGTCTCACATCCATTTAGAACAGGTTTGGGTTGGTGCGCCGTCTATAAAAGATCGGGTATCGTATTGCACTGGAGAAAAGGTGATGAGTGAACGAGTAGGAAAAGTCTTGGCGCGAACGGGTCGACAAGGGCAATACGAGACCTTTTGATGGACACGATTTAGAACGAACCGCCGATCCGAAAAACAAACAACACTACATTAACCATTGAGATATGTTCCAATATACAATTAAGCTATTTCTTGTGCTTAGTATATAGAAAACTTAAAATTCTTTTAAATATCATATCATTAAGTATCAACACTCGAATTGAGTACCTAATCATGTAAAAGGTTGTTGTGCAAGAGTAACGAATCACGTGTGAACGGCGACACGTTGATCATTCGAGTATTGATTTGCTTCAATAGGTGTAATCGATACAATTCACTTGATGTATAGCTTTGATTTCTTCGCACTGCAATTGATTAATAGGAACCGGTTGTTGTCATTGTCCATATAATGTTCAACAATAATTTCACAACATGCAAATATTAACAATGGTAGGTTCTTCGTTGATACATCTACTCCATCTAACTCTACTGAGCCACCGTACCGGGTTAATAAAAATGTTATCGTAACACAGTCTGTCAGGTAGCTCCCAAATAATATCTGTGTCATACTCCTATCACGAGCTCAATGAATTTACTCTTGTCATAACGTTGAAACGCAGCGACTATGATACATTGTTATTTATAGCGGCAAATCAATTGGTGGTTGGGTCTATCACCTCTCAAATGCGATGAGACAGTGTAGTGCAATCAAAACTCAATTAAAGCGGTGTTTATTCATCCTCGCGCGGTCAAACGATGATTTATAGTTTCGCAGCAGGCACCGGCGCGAGCACACTGTCGCGGCCGCTTTTAAAATTAAAACCTTTCGACCACGGCGTGATCTTATCCAGTTCGATCAATTTAGATAAAATAAATATTTATACATTTGAATGTGGATGGGTGAATAAAGCGATTCCGTAAATTGATTATGTCTAAAGGTTTCTTTCCACTTCCACGGTGACGTTCGAGCCGTGGTTATTCGATACCCGTTACAATAAAATCTCTATACTGCGATAAGATTAATCTGAAAATGTTCGCTCAATTGTAACTGATTAAATTAACACGTTGTGGAGTTTCCTTTTCAAGTATAAAATATATGTATGAATGATACCCAAACAGTAGGCGTAAACGATTTTTTACTTTATTGTTTACTTGTTAAATATGACAGTTGACAAATTACGTACTCAGGGTATTAGGATAGTACAATAAAAATCTATTTAGTAGACAAAAATATTAATTTATTCATACTCTGCGATTGGAAGCGTAATAAATACGTTTTTGTGTTCTAGCTAAAAATTACATCACAAATTATGTACTTACTTATACTTAGAAATATATATTTACAAATTGACTAGGGTACAATTCAGTTCTTCGACAGATTTATCTTAATTATTTTTATATACATTAATACTTAGATACATTTTTTTATATTATACATCTCACTTCGTATCGTAATAAACGTAAGTACCTAACATTATCACAAATAATTTTTCCTGACGCCACAGGAGCTATTTTAATGAGGAACCCTAATATACCAGTTGTATGAGTTGTATGAGTTGTAATCATGAACAAAGAAGGAATGTATTTTAAGTAACAAGCAGTGTATATGAGTTCTGGCGTTTAATTTCATAGACTCCAACTCATTGGCATAACTTAATAATAAAAGTTTATCTTTATGGTAAAAACACTTGCAGACAGTGGTTAGTTACACTGGATTAAAAAAAACTTTTGTGGTATTATGGTCCAGATCACACCGTAAACAACATAGCGGCCCTAATATACAACAGATACCTTTAATTATAAATGCAATAGTGAAGAGTACATGCAAATATTATTACTACATGGTCATAGGGTACTTAAAGTACTAATATTTTCAAAATTTACAAGTCTTTATAATACTATAATAATTTGTGTTTTTTATGATATTCAGCACCAACTTAAACCGAAACTTCTTTTAACAATCCGACATGGTATATTTTTCTATAGCATGCGTTAGTTGTATAATAGATTTCAATCGAATATTATAATTATGTACACCAACGAATCTAATAACTTTAAAGATTGGTTGATTAATTATTTTACATTTAAACAAAGTAAGTCTTTCTTACATTTGTGGGCCTTGTGTTCGACATTGGAATCTGTTGAGCTGGCCTTAACGGCCGTTCTTCACATTGGTGGTTATCTATTGACACATAACTATGATGATGTGGCAAACGATCGTCGGGTCGACCCTCGCTGCTCGCCACCGAACAAGTTTCATCCTCAGTACTCCGCGCTGACACCTCTGCGCTTGCACTCGTCGAGTGCATAGGACTGGACATCATCAAAATAGGAGGTGCCATACCATACTTGTACCAGGGGTCGTGTGACGTCGGTGGCGCCGTATACCGCAAGTTACCGTGTCTTCCGAAACCCTCCCTATTACCTGATTTCAAGTTATTCGCATTATGTAGCGTCCGATTCGGCAACGTCACGTCCACATCGGGTAACCGAAAATTTAGCTTTTCCCAACAGTTTCGTTCGCCCCACACTATCACTGTACACGTTTTGAGCAATACTTTTAAATCGGGATCAATATTTATAGCACTCAAGTCTGTCGTCACTAAGAATATAATTTTTTGACGTCTATGCCTCACGTTCACTGAATTTATAGCACTTTGAACGGCGGCTTTCGTCTCTGGTGAATACCAGTCTTGCTGCAAAAAGTTTATCGATAACACTATCACGAGTCTTTTAGAACTTTCCGATGCACTAACTAAGCTATCACCAGAACGTCTTTCGATTAACTGTAAATCACGATGTTGTAAACATAGTGAGTGTCCTGAGTTTTCAAGTTCTGAACTCACCGCGCGCGTTACGAAATCTTCATCCCGTGGATTGTACACAAAGAAAGCGTCAAAGCGTTTATTCTTATTGTCATTCATGTCTTTTGAAGTAGAACTGAACACTCTAATGCCGTATTTTGAATGCATCCACAATTTAAAATCTTCTCTGAACACTAAGAGCAAAGCACACGACAGTAAAAGTATGATTACTATTATCACGACTACCGCAATATATGGGATATAATTTTCGACACCGTCATTCGTTTCGATGAATAACCGCTTTAGAGTCTCAGTGCCGGTTTCCTCTGTAGTTGTCTCTGTTTTACATTCCTTAGCCACGGTCGCGATGGTTTTATTCATCGGTTGGTCATGAGCAAAGTAGCACATCATATTCTCTGTGTCTTTAGACTTTTTTATTAGCCATTGATTCAGTTGAGAGACGTCTTTACAATCGCAAATCCAGTTGTTCCCATCTACAGAGACACGCGTGCGTGGATTGTTATCGGTAATGACTCTCCACGGCATGTAGTCAACGTGACCGTTATTATCAAGATCTAAGAACTCCAACGAAGACAAGTAATTAAACGTATCGTTTTCTATTACCTTAATTTTATTGTCTTGTAAGTATAACTCATTGAGATTTTGGAGCCTCGTGAATTGTGTGTTTCTCAATACCTCCAAGTTATTATTTTCCAGGTGGAGTACTCTCAGGGATTCGATGCCATTAAATGTTCTATTTTGTATAATTTCAATGTTGCTATTGTTTAGATACAAAACTTGAAGCCGTTTTTTGCCGATAAAAACGTGGTTTCCTAATTCTTTGAGATCGTTTCCATCTAAGTAAATTTCGGTCGCATCCATTGGTATTTGATCGGGCACGTGATCGTAACCAGCGCTCGAACAATCAACAACGTTTGAGTTCCAGGTGAGATCATGATAACACGAGCATTTATCTGGACAAGTCATCTTACAGTCACAGGCGTCAAAATCACAACAATGACACAGGTTGAAACAGTGTGAATCGTACTCGCATAAAAATTCTGAAGACTTTACTTCAAGTAAGAGCATATCCATTTTTGATCGTGAATGGGTTAAAGAGCACCTTACACTTTCTAAATCCATTACTCTCGGGCGCTGTCTGAGGTCACTTAATTGGTTAATTCTCTGTAGCCAATCCATTGTGCAGTCACACTCAAATGGATTCTCACTTATATAGAACTCTGGTAAATCTTTATCTTCAGGTACAGATGATATCGCAAAAGCTCCAACGTCGAGTGTCTTAATTTTGTTTGAATAAAGCATAACTTTATTAAGGTTATACTTTTGTAAGAAGGTTCCGGGATTAATTTTTTCAATGTGATTATTATTTAACAGTAAGTTTTCGATACTACTTGGAAATGAGAATTCGTCAATACTTCTTAGCTTATTGTTACTAATATCCAACATTTTTACATTACAGGATTCCTTGACCCCATAGGTATCTTCCAGTTTTTCTATTTTATTTTCATGCATATCTAACCATGCAAGATTTGTTGGTATATGACTATAATCAAACCAAAGTAACTCATTATTTGATACGTTTAACCAAACAAGAGGTTGAGTATTTGTAAATATGCCTTTCAAATCTACTAATTTATTACCGTCTAATCCGATGGCCTTTAATTGTAAGTTCGAAGCAAAAGCACCGTCATCTATTTGATCGATATTATTGGAAGCTAAATTCAGTATTTGTAAGGATGGTAGTGCAGTAAAAGTATCCTTGGATATTTTTTCAATTTTATTTCCCACAAGTCTTAAGCCAATCAAGTCATCCAAACCTTCAAATTGTGAAGTTGTAATTTTTGTAATCCTATTCATACCTAAGTCTAAAGATGTCAAGAACCTAAGTGTCTTAATGGCTTCCGGTACTTCTGATAACTGGTTCCCACTAAGTCCTAAATCATGAAGCTTAGTTATGTTCTCAAAAGAACGCAAATCTACCTTAGTAATTCTATTTCCATCCAAGAATAACTGGTTTAGAACATACAAATTAGAAAAATGATTACTGTCGACTTCAATAATATTATTGTGTGCTAATGAAAGTGAATGAAGATTTTTCAAATTCGAAAATGCTCCGTCAGCGATGCGAGCAACGTTGTTAAATTCTAAACTCAGAAATTGAAGATTATTCAAATCTTGAAATAATAGTGCGTCAATCTTGCTTATTCTGTTGTGAGATAAATTTAACACTATAAGACGAACAAGACCCGAAAACGTATCTCTGTTTACCCATTCACTGGTTAATTCATTTACAGATAGATCCAATATTTGCAGTTGATCTAATCCTTCCAACAGTCCAGGTGCGAGTACACTCAAAGAGTTGTTATTCAAATATATTTGCTTTATATCTCGAGATGATTGAAACATTTCAGGCGGCAAAGCAGTTAAAGCGTTCGTGGATAAGTTAAGTATCTGTAAATCACTTAATCCAACAAAAGCTCGATCGGCGACGTTTGATATTCTATTGTTTTGCAAGAACAACTTCTGTAATGCTCGTAAACTCGACAGCCCGTTATCAGGCAGCGTACTTATTTCATTGTATGACATATCTAATGTTTCCAATACTGTATTACAAGACTTGCCAGGCGCAGTTGGTCCGTTTCCCCAATCGGAAAATCCTAAGTTCGAAATATCTTGTAATCTATTTTGTGTCACATTCAATTCCTTTAAGTTATACAAGGGACAAAATATTTCAGATGGCAAGATCCATATGTTGTTGTCACCCAAATCCAAATTTCTTAAGTCTGTAAGTCCTCTGAATGTATCTCTGTGAAACTCCATAGACATAGCAGACCAATCCGTATTATGAGTTCGAATACTGAGGCTTCGTAATCCACTTAGAGGCGAAAGAACAGCTGATGGCACATATCGTATTTTGCATGACTCTATTCTCAGCTCTTTCAAGTTGTGAAATCGAGATAAAAGTTCCGTCCCTTCTTCTTTTCTTCTACCGACGTCCAGAGAGCTTTCAAAGAAAAGTACATCAGTACAGTGTAGATCCAAGCTCGTAATTCTTTGAGCCTGGGAAGCACTAAGGCCAGCTAGCAGGTCAGTGGCGCCAGCAGCGGTACGCAGTGAACACGCGAGCTGGACCCGCGTGGGCTCGCCAGCCGCTCCCGACACGCGCTGCCACTCGCACTCTTGAGGGGCCTCCGCGACTCGACTCGTGAGCGACGCTCCTCGCGCTCCCATGAACATCCAGCACACAGCATACCACAACGATAATAATCCCATAGTAAACATTTTAATGCAACACTCCAAAACGCTCACTTAATTTAAATCATCACCACTTGATTCGTCTTATTCGCGCACATCGCTACTTTAGTCCGGATATGTTCGGAAAACTTTACGAATTTCCCGTCAAACTTGTTCCAAAGTACGACACATAACGGCTCGCGGACTTATTCTGAACGCGACAACACCACTCCCAACAGTTTCAGGGAAGCGACTGACTGACGGCGTGCGTAAGTCGAGTTGAGCGACCGGCCGGCGGCGCTCTCCCCGCGCGGACGCTCCTCCCCAGACAGAGCGGTCCGATATTTTTCTCTCTTTCTCTCCCTCAAATGTTCACAACGGCAACAAGTTGCCCACCGCAAGATTGGCATGAACAGGAGCGCGCTTCGCGAGCTTTTATAAACATGGCGGTGTTTACTTTGTTTGTTTTGCCTTAATCGTAAAATTTCAATAGGTTCTCTAGTGAAAAGCATGCCCGCGTGGATTCCTGGTGGAAAAGCGAATAAAGAAACTTAGGCTATTTCCGCTTGAATTCTTTCATGCCAGAAATGAAAGAAAGCTCTAAAGCTCTCCTGTTTACTTCCCAGCAGGTAGAATTTTTAATGAATACTTTTATTCGGTATAAAATAAAATTCAATCTATAAAAAGTTTCTTTTCAATTTTGCACACCAAAAATTTAAATATATTAAATGAAATATAAATACAGTGTTAACGTATATTAATATATGCAAAGTAAATTTCTTTCGGCGGGCCATGTTTCCATGAAATCAATCAAACAATCAGTAATTATTTTAATTTTTATACAATAACACATACAATAACAGTTTTTTATTTTGATATACATTGAAAATAGTAAAAAAAAAACTTGGAAATAAATAGAATTTCCTCAGAATTGCTTATTCAAATAAATATTTATTGCACATATACCTTGCAAAAGAGGTGCAATTAATGAACTTTCATTTACCTCTCAATCCTGGTGATAGTGAGAGGATAGTTCAGGATGGAATGGACTTGTTGTATAAAATATTATTAAAAATTGGCATAGTACATAGTATAAATATTTTTCTCATACCACCACCACGTTAGTACCAAATTAGTATTAGCTTCATATTATTCTTGACGACGCGTTTAACTTATGTCATCTCGATGTTTGTTTTTTGATACATCATAGGTAATCAACATTTTATATTTTATGAGTCAGTAATGGCCCTTGAAATGGAACTCCATCTGTATTTATATTATTTCCTAAAGTATTCTGCAAACTGACCCAAAGGGTATACGTACTTACAGCGGCATCGTTTAAAAATCTATATAATTTCTTATTTTTAATATTATGGGTGTATTTTTTATAGCTCTACCCATATTTCTATTTTTTTATTGTTCAGACTTTATACAACCATGTTTCATTCCATGTCTATGTGTGAATGAAAGAGATGGAATTCCCCGCTTCTTTGTTAATTTATGTCACGAATATCCATGAGCAGGGATAACAACTTACTAACAGATGAATTGACCTGTAATTTATTGGTGACTGTTTAAGTGCAGCTAGTAGTTGCTTCTGGCTGCTGAGCGAAAGGACCCGGGTCCTCTTCCCGATCGACAGACGTTGCATAACAGATAAACATTTGCTCTCAGGTGTAAGTTCTGGTAACGTCTTAATAATATATGACCATGCCATCTACAAAATACATAGAATATATTTTTGCTAATAGTATAAAAAGAAGTATATATATTACGTTTTAAATAATACTAAGAGGGCTATAAATCTCAATGTTAAATATACAATATATAATTTAAACAACAATTTCCCACAAGAATCTCTTCCCAGCAAATTCGACAATGTAAAACAATGCGTATCTAAAGAATTTTAATGGCATTATTTCGTTATCTATAAATGAGTGTGTACATCCGACTCCGATCCAGCTATGGGTATTTGCTATTCATTTTACGTGAAGCGATTACTCTTTGTTCTCTGATTCTGGAAACTACCTGCGATCGTGACGCATTTCGCCGATAAGCAGCCTTATCTAACCGACTTGTCAAATTAGTCAATTACTGACATCATCGTGTAATGGAATGGTAACATTTTCAGTCTTGTAAATATTCTATGAATTACTTAACTATTAAGTACATCAAATGTTAACAAGTCGATTGTAGCAGTTTATATATAGAAATTTAAAATGTGAATTTATTCTCACTATAGTGCGTTTTGCTACCGAAAACATAGTAAATATTCTGTGTCTAGTACTTTATACGCACTTACATTGAGTCAGATTGTAATAAAGCATTAACAATAAATGATAAAAAATACTTATCAGAATATAATGGTACACCAGATCGTAATAACTATATATGGTGCAAGGACTTTGTAATTCAATTTAGATTTGCTTTTAGCTATTTCATATTGAAATTTGTGTATCACCATTAAAATATTATACTATGTATAATTCGAATGATATTGTTTAGAAAGTATTACCAAAGTATTGCAACAAATGAAAAAACATTACATACTGTATGATTTCGTAATTACATAAATAACTAAAAGTATCAGGGATCCAGTAGTCAAACTTGTTACAATACAGCGCCAGAACTACTAGGGGCGACATCTCTTATCATACATTGTAAGTTTATGGGTACACGGACAAAATGGGCTCCCATTAATATCTTCGAAATGATGTAATAAAAATTATTATGGATTATTACATCTACAGAACAATTTTAAATGGATCCCTATACCAAAACCTAACCTATTACATATTTTATTAAGGCATGGGATTTTTCTCATTCATACTCGTATTGCAATTTTTTTGACAAATAAAAAGCGCTGAACAAAAAAGTGCTTAAAACTACTTAATCAATACACTTCGATCGCAGGAAGTTTTATTCGAATTCTTCATACAATGTTTTCGAGCAATCACTACAAGCTTCTTGCAGTACTTGAACTGCATTCGTCGGCGAATGAGTCGGGACATGAAAGCCCTTTATTGGCGCACTTGTCGACAGGGCAGAGTTGTCCCGCAAAGAGTTAACTGATCTGAACGAGGGTCTGGCATCCGGCGCGCAGTGCCAAAGTGGTATGCTCCTTTATTTTTACGTATATACACATATATACTGATAGTACAGGTAGGTAAATATATTTCGTTTTAAGATATCAAACATTATTGCAACAAGGTACAGGAAAAAATGTTTTATAACGTTGGTGACATTTTACACTTTGTACCTACTTATTATATAAATTACCTTCGAAGTAAGCATGACTTCTGATAGAAATCTAATCTCAGCGCTTTTATTGATTTTCAGTCTTGGCTGAAGTCTCCTATAAACCATGCAAAAGCAGTGAAAAGTTCAACTCCGTTTGTATTAAAATAGATGACAAAAATCTGTCGTGTCCATGTCTGTGGCATTGATGTAGCTAGCCTATTAGTGGTTCTTAAATCGTCTAGTGATTTGAGGAGAGTTGCATAAAATACAAACATTATCTATATAAGAAATTACTAAAGCTTATATCTACCCGGACGTACGAATATATTTAGGCTTCAGTTTATGAGTAGCTATCCGTCCATGGGTCGTGGACAAACGCAAACCTGTTTTTTTTTTCTGGTTACTTATACTATACTTTATGATTGACTACGAAAGCCTAAAGTTGTACTAACGGTCTGTCCTTTACTGCGCGTTTTAATTACACATGTAATCAGTTTAATTCTATTTTAGATACTAATTAAAATTAAAATGTTAAATGTCTTAAAAATTCATCAAATTTTACAAATAAAAATTATTAAGAAATATTGTTGTCAAAGTAATTTCATCAGGTGCTCACAACCGCCCTCCCGCTTAGGAAGTTATAAATCACTCACATATCCACTGGTCGTCAGTCGATTCTTGTGATACTGCCACCCGCTGTCGACCTACCCTGCCCTCTGCCTAAACGCTGATTGTGAATGATTAAACGGAACTTGCTATAGAAGTAAGGATCATCTGAAACTGGTCGGTGCTTAGACGAAGCACTGAAAATGTTTAATCTACTTTTTATTGCACACGCATCCTGCCGTTACTCTGTTGTTGGGATGGGAGAAGAGAAAATAAATTTTTCCGGATCCATCGTCACCCGCAGCGTTTGATGTCGTCACTGAAATTCAATGAATCAAGCCGACAATCACGCGCTTGTTAATGATCATCCATAGACATTAATCACGGCAACACATGGCTTAAAGTGTCAGAGATAATAAAATGTTATGGATAACTCAGTAATTTAAATACAACCATAAGGCACGAATGGAGTATCAGGAAATGTCTTGTTAAAATGTGAGAATTAGTAGACTTGAGCGTTTGTAATTATCATCAGTTAAGATTAATTAATCTGCCATTGCTGGTTTTTCTTCTTACTATCCTGCATACTATATTGTCCTCAACATAATTTAGGCAATATTAATTAGTTTATCTATAATGTTAGCGGATTTAATGCTAATTACTTTTTTTAAATAAATTTTTGGCATGAGTAGAAATTAATGACGGCGATATAAAGATTGCGAAAGTCAAAGAAAACAGAGAAAGTAATATGTAATTAGATTAATATGTCATTAATTAACAAATAATAAGAACCAGAGTGTAAAAGAAATATGAAAAAAAGAATAAATAAGAAAGACAGAAAAGCCGGAACTAATAAGAAATTTGTTTTAAATTAAAATATAAACTAATTTTAAAAAAGCATCTTTAGTGCAATATTCTATGAATAACATCCGTAGGAAAATCATTCAAAAGTAGAACATATCAAAATGGGAAGGAGTGAGATAAATATACCAGAACTGATACAGAGATACCTAAATTTGCTTCTTAGGCGATTAGAATTACAAAGGCATGAGAATAGAGAGTAAAGCGAATATTACTGTCCAAACTCACGAATGGGACGACGAAGAAATGATGTGATGGAATGGGGTGGCGACGATAAAAATATATGCTCAAATATCAACAGACGGAAAGTACGCGAATAGCCATTAATTAAACGCATCCACACAAAATATATTTATATTTCTTTATATCCCTCGTACATCTTACTTCTTTTTATCAATTTTTCTACAATTCTGTACTACAAAGGTATCTGGAGGAAATCACACATGACCTATTAGATCCCCTTTTGTATTACATATCTTTCATTGTCATCACTGTCATTGCCTTATATATATGTATGTGTGCGCAGTAAACAGATAAAAAAACCGCATTATTATGCTGTTATCGATACTGTGCTTAGAAAATTCACCGTGAATTCATAATATTGGATCTTTAACCGTTAAGCGATCATATGACGGAGCTTTGACGCTTTTTCCGGCTGCTGAATACCAAAACATTACTGAGAGCCGTCTTGTTTCGCCTATAATTAGTTCCACTTCACGCCGGTCTCGTACAGCGGCCACGTAGCTTATAACTAATAATTCATCGTTACGTCAACGACAAAAGCAAGCCTGTGAGAGAGAATAGCAGTTCTATTTGTTTTTTTTTCTATCAGATCGCTAAGGACATCACAGAAACGTTTCGTTAACCAACGCATTGTTGATATTGTCAGTATAGAGTGTACATATATAAAATAAATACGATGCTTCATAAAACTTTAAATACTTCTTTAACTTCAAAGTAGCAAACAAGACACCTGACGGGAAGTGGTAATTATTATTTAATTAATTAACTAACCGTCCAATAAATAGTCAACAATTCCAATAAACACGAAGATATAAAAAGCATAAAAAAAACTCCGGGAGTTTCTTGCCGCTTCTTCTTCCGGGACCACTCACGGTAGGGATTTGTTGAAGGGATGGCGTAATTTGACGTTCGAAAAGTGTTTGTAAAAACCAACTTCGAATAAAATATCATAATTTATTTCATTTCATTGATTAAATAACCCGACTGTACAATATTATGAACGTTTTGATGCTTCATAAAGATTGAAAAATGTTAAGTAATTTTTTCATATTCATAATTTGCGATAAGTTAATTAAACTGTATTATTTTTCAGTGTATGTATATCACAGGTTTACATTAAAAGCTTCACCTCACAAGTGTGAACATGTATTTGTCTCTAATAATGGGACAATCATTTATTGCACCCAAATTAACACCAGTGACTCTACGGGTATAACATTAATTCAGTTCCGAGCAACGCACGCCTAATTTATAAAGCAATAAATGACGCATCATCAAAAGCTCAGGACGAAAACAACATGTGATTTTGATCACCACAACTAACCGCATTACAAACCGACGTGATTCCCGCCAACTGTTCCCGTGCCTTCCGCCGCCATTATCTATCGATAAATACAAGCCATTGTATTTTGGCAAAAAACGCGTAAATCGAATCGATCTTCCTAGCCGAGTGCCATTCACTTCGTTATACTATCTGTGGTCGTAATGGTCGAAATCCCCAAAGACCCATACATATTGTGTGGCAGTGAACGTCAAAATATTTTGTATCGGTGTGGCAATGGCGACAGTTTGTAAAGTCAGCATTAAGGTCATATTGTTGTGTTATCCGGGAATATTGTTGCGGCCAAATGTTCGTCGTTTTGCGGTAGATTACGGGAAGCGGAATTTGTAAACAGCTATAGTTTGCTCGATAAATGTTCGCACTGGTGCGATAGACGCAGTCATCGTATATTTATTTGAATGATATCCTATGTATGTACATATGTTGGCAAAAACATAATGTACGATACTTTCGGAAACACATAGTTATTTTTTAAATTGGAAGAAGGTAACCAAGCTACTTCCTATTTAATTTTAGGCACTATATCAAACATATTTACATTTCATAAATTACAATTGCCAGCGATTAGATCCGCGTGTTCGCGTAAGAAAGATTCGGGCTCGCAAAAACGATGAGATCCCGGGACCGATCCCAAGGATACTTGACGAAATTCGAATGAATGTAATGCCATTATGATTAGCATTATTTGGTTCGAAGGGGCCGCCGATTCCGGTTTTCGAGATAAAACGAATTTGGCCAATACAAAAACCGTTTTTTCGTAGACTCGTTTTCAAATTCACCTCAAACATCTGTGCTGGCTGCGCGTAGCGGCCTTAATCGCATTTGTTACGCCACACGTTATTAATAGTTGAATGGTTTGTTTAAATATTTTGGTGACAGTCGAAAACGCAGCGTATGAGGATTAACGACTTTGCGGTTCTGTATGTACCTAATTAAATGAAATCTCAACGAAAACCGTTTATTTTTAAAACCATTAAACATTAATTAACATATTGACAACCCCAAACTACTTTAGCGTAAAGACTTTTTCAGAATTTAGAACGAATATCTGTTTGTTACAATAATGTTCATTGACAAAACAATCGTCACGCAACTCCTTTTACACCAAATGATAAAACAACTGAAGTATATAGTTAAATATGTGGTTAGCATATTCAAAATATTTGATCACTGATATATGTAATAAATATTTCATAAATTTATAAAAAGTGTACTTAAACCCACATGTCACAGCTTAAACAATCATAATAAACGATCAACCCACAGATCACCAATCGAACAGATGGCTCGAGCTCCTCTCTAGTGGGACCCTAAATATTATGTATGTAGTCACATGAATTTTAATTTATGTAGGGATTTTAATAAATAATTAGGTATGGAAGCTATGTGTAAACAGTAAGCAGAAAGTTTTTATTTCTACGACGTTTTATAGATCTGGTTAATCCGGTCGGTTTTGTCACGGTGTTTAGGAGCAGAGAATGCACTAAATATGAATCTTTATGCTTTAACGTTGACATTAATCACAAAAGACTCCGTGATTTATACAACGACATGTCGTGGTTGGTTCGGCTTTGAGTTTAGTCTACTAGGTGGCATAGGGCTTCCATGAACATTTATCGGTCAGGACTAATGTTGAAAAGATGGGACTCTATTGTAAGTACAGAACAAATAAGACATATAAATAAGCGTATGTAGTATTAGCTAGTTGAATTATCTCGTTGTAGTGCAGAATATCAACGGCCGTGATAACAGGTCGTTCTTTGGAATTTCTTTAGCTGCCTGGCCATCTACAACCCTTCTACTAAAGTCTGTCTACTAAAACTGTGTGTGTTATTTTACATGTTTCGGGTACAATGTTGGAAAGTCAATAGGTTGACAAATAAGAAGAAAATGAATCGGGTTAACCGCTCTGTAATCGGTCAGTGACGTGTTGGTGTTAACTAGAGTTTTGTATCTCCATGGGCGGCAGTGACCTCTTACTATTGAGTAGCCGGTATTAACAACTGTTGACACTAAAAATCCACTGCTGTTCACATCTTTGCTCATCGTAATTAACGGCGATCTAATGACATGGTTATACTTGAGACCATTAAACATTTTTTTACGACAAGCCAAAAAACTGTGTGCGATTGTAGAAAACGATTAAATTCTTACGTTTCTTGCGAGTGAAAGCAACATAAAGAGGGTCGGTGAAAATATATTTTCTCAATTCACAAATCGGACTACGCGTGCTCTTTAAATTCTGAGTAAATTTTCTTGTTCCGACAAATATAATGTATACTTTTATAGCTACACATCAAAAACATTGTCAAGAGATACTGCTCCGAATATATAAATGGGTCATGTCGTTGGGTACGGACGCGTGTGGCAGCCCTACGACAGGAGCGTGCTTAAAATTCAAGATGTATACAAAAGGTGCATTATGTTCGTTTTATAACTTTTCGAGTGACCGCAGTGCACGTGTCGAAACTCCACCTAAATTTCGTGAAACAAAGACGTCTTTCGGAAAAGTATAGTTCGAAACAAAAGGAACTATCCCCTAGCTGAACTTACAAGTATACTTACTTGACTTACTGACCTTAAAATGTAAAGTATTTTGATTTATTAAGGTCTATGCATTATTTCTAATTTTAGATCCAAACTATTTTTATGTTAATAGCTGGTAAACGAGCAGACGGTCTACCTATTTCTTAGTGCTTGCTTATGGATATCGATAACTTCAGACGCACTGCCAATGCGTTGTAAACCAAGAAGGAAGAGCTAATTTTATTTATCGTTATATTCTACAGTGCTTAATTATATACATGCCTCACATTTAAAAAAATGGAAGCACGACCCTGATAATTTGTTGTAGAAATGCTTTTTTCATTATATCATGCCCCGAGCATAATCTCACATCCTTCAATAATACATACTAAAACCGCGCATGATTTTATTCACGCACTCTTGTATCCGACTTATAGAATGTCCGATTGATATGAAATTTAAGAACGAGTATGACAAAAACAAGTTTGATAAGTGATAAGCATAATAGCTGGAAGGAATAAAAAACAACATGACGCGTTGACTCAAACGCGCAGAACAAATGAGTGATGAAAGATTGACAGCAGATATGGACGTACGAATGTACAAAGTGATCGAGCCAAGTATTACAGACAGATGCGCCTATGACCGGTAAGCCGCGACGATCATGGAAGTATGAGTATAAAGAGATCTAATGTAAATAATATAGCTGAGATATAAATGTATCTAACACTATTACTCTGACTTGACTTAAGAACAATTCGTTCGACATAATAATACAATAGCCGGTCGTATCACTAAAAAGCGACAGCTTCTAGACAACCCTGAGCATAACGAGTATAATAAGTGAGTGAATGAGTGAGTATAATGAGTATAACGAGTATGTATAGAAATATTTTCCAGTGACAGGGTGTAGGTACTAAATAAAATTAAATAATAG